>CM068953.1:51291162-51316956 GCA_035128595.1 Eptatretus atami
CTCTCTCTCTCTCTCTCTCTCCTCTTTTCCTGTCCGTTCACTCCCTTGCTTGTTATATCCAGCTGTAGCCTCCACCATCCGTCAGTTGCCTTTTTAGCCTCTGTCACCTCATTATTCCATGAGCCTCGATCTTGCAGAGAAAAAAAAATCCTATTTTCTTTTTCATTAACTTCATGCAAGTTATTAGCCACACCGTTTAACCGTTTTTAAAAATCTAAACAACTTAAATATTATTATTTTATTCTACAGGCAAGGGTACTTTTTTTGAAATATACCTCTAACATCTACAACAAAAGTTTAAGTGGGACTTGCATTCACCAAGATCGAAGTTTTTGTAGAATTAATCTCTGCAGGAGAACAAATCCATGACCAGACAGCTCAGGGGCGAGCACAGCACAGCAGGAACATTGTAGTATCCCTCAATCTATAATACTACTCGACCTTCTATCACCACAAGTTTGAGTCCTTACATCTCAAGTCCAAGTCCAAGTCCGAGTAAAGCAAAAAAATCGGAAGTGTCCCACATTACCGGTCTTTACCCTCATGAGGAGATTGCACGATATCTAAACTATAAAAGTGAATTTGTATACAGTATATCGTATATGTATTGTTCGGTCAGGCCAGATCACATCTGTGACTTGATACAGGTACCATGCAAACCTGAAGTAACCTGTTTCATGGTCGGGTTGTCGGCGACTAAACCGTCTCTCCCACCAGGTTTCCTGGTGAGGAGGGTGTATGGATATGGACACCCAGCAGGATTAAAAAGAAAACCTGTCAATGGGAGAAGAAGCTCCTTGTGAGCCAACGGCCACCCATATCTGGTACCCATCTGTCTGCGGACGTCCTCCTACAGTTGGCTTACCCTTTCCTCGGAGGTTCCTGGCAGGATTTGCACTCCAGCCACCATAAAACACTTCATTTCACAAAACACAAAAAACGCAAATAAAACTGAAAACCCACTCAGTGGGAGTACCTCCTGTGTCGCTGCCCTTCACAGGGCAGCTCACAGTTCACCGGATGACGGGAGTGGGGAAAAGCCATTGGGGCCCCCATTCTTTGATGATAGGAGGAAAAGCACGGAGTAACCTTGCTGGGTCGGGTTACGGTGGTGTGTGTCGGTGGTCTCCTCAGGTTAACCTGAGACGGTTCCCTCGGGTGGGTGCTGGGAATTTCCTTCCTCTAAAAGAGGATGATCACCTGTCTCTGCTATTATCTGAGCGCCAGAGTTTGAACATCGGTATTGCAGCACCCTCTGATGTTGAGAAACCGGATAGTGGTGAGATCATGGTGAGTGGTTACTATACCTACCATGCTCAAGGAGTTGCTGTAACTGTGTCCAACAAGCTGACTCCCATGATAATTGAGGTAACACCAATCAACCAGTGTATTATGAGACTGAGGATTCGTCATTACTTGGGTGTCATTTCCCTGGTCGCTGTATATGCTCCGACTGAGGCGAGTGATCGCACTGTGAAGGACGCATTCTACGCCGCGTTTTAATCTGTGGTTGATCAGTGCCGCAGGTGAGATACTCTTCTTGTCTTGGGGAATTTCACTGCATTGACGAGCACTGATAGGGATGGTTATGAGACATGTGTTGGTCCCCATGGGTCTGGAACTGTGAACCAGAATAGCACCAAGTTCCTTGACTTTGCAAGAAGTTGTAGCCAGAGGGTGGCTGGTTCATGGTTTCAGCACCCACATGCTCATCGCTGGACTTGGTATTCCAGTGCTGGTGGTATGGCAAAGGAGATTCACCATGTGCTTGTTGATGGTCACTGGGGGATGCTGCAGAACTGCAGGGTCTACCAGAGTGCTCATTTCCTCAATACCAACCAGAGGCCTGTTGTAGCAACATAGAAGTTGCAGCTCAAATCCAGGAGAATGGTACCATCCCAGTCTAGGCTGGATGTTAGCAAGCTCAAGGATGACAGGGGATTTCTGTGGGTTTTGGGTGTTTTGAGGAATCCTGAAGAGTTGTGGAATGCCTTCAAGACTATCATCCTTAATGTTGCCTGTGGATGTCTTGGAACCCACTGTCAGGTGAAGAAGAAATTTGTCTCCCAAGGGACACTGGATACTATTGCCCAGAGTCGCATGGCCAGGCTTAAAGGTAGAGCTGAGCTGTTCAGGAAGCTGAGGCGTAAAACTGTACGTGCGCTAAGGGTGGACAAGGAGGCCCATGTGCGAGGAATCTGTGAGGGCGTAGAGCATCACCTGTGGTCAAGTGATTCTTGTCCTGCTTTCAGAGGATTTTGTGCATTGTTTTCCTCCAAGCCGGCCCCTCGGTGTACTGCAGTTAGTGTGCAGGGTGGTGAGCTCTTGACAGAGGAGTCCGAAGTGAAGGGCCGCTGGGCCGGTTACTTTGAGCAGCTGGACCAGGCTGACTCACGAGCTTTTGAGTTGGATTTTAGGGGTGTAACTATCCCTATTGCTGACCCTCCAATCAACTGTGAACCACCTTTGTTTGTGGAAACATAGGTGGCAGTGAACCAGTTGAAAGGTGGTAAAGCTCCTGGAATTTGTGGTATCCATGCTGATCTTCCCAGGGCTGGTAGAAATGATGCACAGTACTCGTGTCGTTGCATGCAGTTCTATGCTTTGTTTGGAACATAGCCATCATCCCAACTGACTGGAAGCGGGCCTTGTTGTCCCTCTCTGGAAAGGGAAAGGTGATCGGCAGGACTGCAACAACGACTGAGGGGTGACACTGCTCTAGGTTCCGGGCAAGGCCTTTGCTCGGAGAATTCTTGATAGGGTTTGCCACCATCTGCTTGAGCACCAGCGCCCAGAGCAGTCAGGCTTTACACCAAAGAGGTCAACGATTGACCATATCCTTGCTCTTTTGGGCCTCACAGAATTAGGATGCCCTCTGGAAGATTCCTGGTCTTCGTGGGGTGCCACCAAAACTGATTAATCCAATTTCTGAACTATACTCTGGTACTGAGAGTGCTGTGAGGTGTGGTGGTTCCATCTCCGACTTATTTCCAGTTGTTAATGGAGTTCGTCAGGGGTGTGTACTGGTGTCCACACTTTTCAGTGCTTGTATGGACTGGATTCTGGGGAGGGTGTCGGAGAGATGAAGGTGCAGTGCATCGTTTGAGAATGGCAGGATCTCTGACCTTGATTTCGCAGATGATGCAGTCATCTTTGCGGAGATGCTGGATGTCCTTATGGGGGCCCTCGAGGTGCTGAATGAAGAGTCAGAGCTGCTGGGATTAGGGGCTTGCTGGGTCAAAACTAAGATCCAGGCTTTCAATGACATCTTGGATAATGCTACCTTGTCTGTACCTGTTTGTGGTGAGGATATTGAGGTCATGCAGATATTCACTTACTTTGGTAGTGATATTCATGTTTCTGCATGTTGTGAGCAAGAGGTCGATCGATGTCTGGGTCAGGCCTGGGGAGTCATGGTTCACTGGACCATGGAGTGTGGCGCTGTCAGTACATATGCAGGTGCATGATAGTCCGAGTCTTTAAGTCCTTGGTGCTTCCAGTCTTGCTCTACACATGTGATAATTGTACTCTGACCAAGGATCTCCTGATGCTGATCCTGCTCACAAGATTCTCTCAGCGAGGGAGTGGAGGATGCCAACGAGCCGACCATGTGCCTTGTAGTTGCGGCAGATTGATCGGCATCTCAAGGAGATGGGGATGGGCCAGTCATCTGCCTGGAGGATGGCCAGATAGAGGCCCCTGGAGTACCGGCGAAAAGTGGACGCAGCGACGCGCTGCTCTAGCGCATGCTCCCATACCTGACCATACCGTATCTATATTTTTGTTTGTTTGCTTGTTTGTTTATATATGCTTCAAAAACTAAAAAAAATACTCAACCAAATTTTGCGTGTTGCCTAAGGGTACCCCAAGTATGGTTTCTGTCTCAATGGCATATCTGGGGGAGGGGGTTCAGGATGAGGGGAAGACGCCAATTCTCTCTATGTAAATGTGTATCGTATAGCGCTAACTGGTGGTATCCTGGATTACAAATCATTTTCTTCTTATGTAAAGCAAGGTTATAACTGGAACGGCACTCGGTAGAGCGCATACCTCTGCCAGGCTGAAGAGTTTATGTTTTGTATGCCACTGATAGGCCAGATATGCATCATGACCTTCGCCAAAATCTCATGGACTTGTTCTTATGACATACCCAACTCATCCACATAGTTTTGTTATAATCCGCCCACAATTTTTTGAAATATCATGACATCTCCTTTTTGACCAACGGTGAAGAATCACTTAAAAATTTCTCGGATATGGATACGCATCTGGATCTTCACCAAAATTTAATGACTTCGTCCTTGTCACACACTCAAACCTATCCACCAAGTTTAGTCCGATTCAGTCCATAGCTTTTTGAGATATCCTGCTCACAGACAGACAGTGGTGAAAACAACCTCCATCCACCTTCAGTGGCAGAAGTAATAACTTAATATGCATTCTGGTGATGTTGAAATCTGAGTGAGAATAATTTGCAATTTTCAAAATGTTTCATTACACTCATTTTAAGTGGAGGTTCAAACCAAAGCACCCAATACTGAGTTTCATAGCGAAGTGGAAATGATTTTTGTTTTTGTCTAGCACCATATATATATATATATATATATATATATATATATATAAGCATCAAGGTTAGCTGATGAAGATTGGTGGCAGGATGGCCAAGAGGTACACACACTCACCTCGAAGCTGTCGAGCTTAGGTTTGAATCTCGGCCCAGCTAAAACTGTCATCCCGGGCTCTCACAGGCAGGGTGTGCGCCATCATTAAATCTTCTGGCATTCGTTGGTAGACGTTAAAGACCCCACGGTGTTCTTCGCGAAGAGTAGGAAGGACGTGAGAATTTGTGGCTGTTGAAGATGAAGAAGTGTCAGCTGACTTCCAAGCAGATGGAAGATTACCTCGGGAAAAATGATAGAGTGAATCGAGCAGAATGCTTGTGAAGTACAACGCGCAGTCTTTTGATTAAATCTGTCAGCAATGCGACGGGTAAAAATGTCTCGTACACGTACAAATAAATCTTCACAGTGAGTCGCATCATTAACAAGTTTTTTGAGTGAAGTTTTAAAACTTTGAGCATGCAATTCCTCAAAAGAAAGTTGCGCTAGCAATAATGTAAAGGGTTGAATGTAGAGCATGATCAGAGTAGCTTGAGCCGGGCCGTTATGACTGTTTGAAAACAATGTATGTGGATCGCTTACCAAAGGAAGAAGATAAGCAAAAAGGTTTGAGAAAAGGAGTAAAACTAACAGAATCAAATTGTTTTGTATCGGACAGACAGGCAGAGAAAGTGAAACATTTGAGAGATAAGGATAATAGCTTCGCCCGGAGAAAGGATATGCCATTTGCAGTTAGGGAATCCGATATTGTGATAGTGATGCGTTTTTAAAAGGCAGGTATCATAGCACGGATGATTACATGGGGTAATCGGGTCAGAAAAACATTGTCGTGCAAATTATCTCACTGTTATGCTCATCTTCCAGTCCATATATATATATATATATGGCTTGTCAGCATGTCAGTGTTGCATACTCATTATTCAGTTTGTTCTGGAAAGTAAAATCTCCTCTCCCTGTTTCAAATCAAACTTGTGATTGTACTTGTACATGTATACACAACAAGTTGTTTTATATTTTTGCTTGTCCCTCCCTCTGCCTGCTTCCCTTTGAAGGCAATGCACGTCCACCGTTTTCTATTTACAGTATATTCCGTTTAATAAAACGAGTTCCCTTGCCTTTACAAGGAACTTTGATGCAGAATGAAGCTATTAAACCCATCAAAGCCCATGCTATGGTTGCCAACCTCTGGTGTTTTGTCTGTACTCTATCCTTTTAAATGTTGAACATCAAGCAAGGAAGCAGCACGTACCATTTTTAAAGTCTTTGGTATGACTCTGCCAGGGTTCGAACTGACGACCTCTCACACGGAACCGCCGTTCTAACCATTATGCCGCTGTTATCCTCCTTTCTTTACTCAGTGTGCCAAACGATGGATTGCAAGGTCATGCTGGGTTGGCCGAGGCTGAACTGGCTTCTTGTATCCGAGTTTTCTTATATCCCTGTGAATGAGCCATATGTATGGCACTGTATCAGCCATGGTTTGGTTCCTTATAAGGATTGTGGGGTGGGGACCAATTGATGCGATGTAAAAACAAAGTGGTCTGAGCTTTCCTTTAGTACTACTAATACAGTAGGATTACTACATAAGAGTACTACTAATAATGTAATTTTAGATGCAAAGCAAGTCAATTTCAAAAAAAAAAAATATTCTATCTATTTCTTGCTTTGGTTTATTTTAGTGCTTCGGTGTAATTGCACACAATCTGTAAGCGAATAATTGCTACCAACAGGCATCCTCGATTTATCTATGTCAGAGTTACCAGAATTCATTGAGCTCTTGTGTATAAAACACACACACACACACACACACACACACACACACACACACACACTGCATAATTTACATGACAAAATGATACGCTGTTCAGCAAGGCACATGGCAGACAACCACCTGTTTCATCGCGTCTCGGTTTCCTTTTGAGAGCCTGCACGTGATTGGCTCCACAATAAAGGTGTGCAGCCCACTCAGTTTTAAAAGCAAGTTACAGTTACGCCAGGTCGTATATATATATGACTTTTTGTTGTCTAACAGATGGAGCGTCTCTCTGAAAATTTAAACACTTCAAATCCTCTGCGCTGCCATCATCAAATCAAGTACTTGTTCAAAAAACTTTTTTTTCATTAAGGTTGTTAAAAGAACGAGCAACCCCATGGTCCCCAGTCCCACTTTTTGTTGCATTGTTTGTTGCTGTCATTTTGTATTTTAGAATTTTAAGAACTGGGAAGGCTGGAATGGCAGAAAATAGGTACAGTAAGTGTACATTGATGTCACTTGCCAGGAGCCAAACACAGTGCACATAGCCTCGCAAAGCCAATCAGCAGTGGCTCGCGACTTGTCGTCAATATACGTGAAGTACAATTCATGCTTGCTTTGTATTTGTCAATGTGAATAATGAAAACGTTTTTGTCCAAATTTGAATTTTTTACTTTTTTAACCTTGCACTGCCCGGGTGTTCAATACGACGATCAATTATGGTACCATTTTCAACTTTGTGTGACCAGTGGTTGAGGACTAGATGTAAAACGGATACACAGACACTAGATTTCTTTCTTTTGGATATCAACCTTTCAAGAACACAAACGTGATGATTATTTTTCAAATTCTACTTCAAAGTCCCAATGTTTCGCAAAATATGGTCCAAATTGGCAGGATGATGATGTGACAAGGTCGAACGAACTAGGCTGAGTGCTCGGTGAGATTATTTAGATAACATGAGAATGTTATCGATATGAAATAGAGGGGCAAGAGATATGTTGTAGCTTATCTTGAAGTTTTCACAAAGGAGCATTATTATTATTATTATTTTTTTTTTTAGCAACTCAGAATCAAACGTGGGTTCCAAGTCGATGTGTTCGATCAAAATAAAAAAAAGAAGGGAGTTTGCAAAACGAACGTTTTTAAAGCTTGTGTTGGAGAAGGACCAAAAGAAACTCTGTGTGCAGTCATGCCAAAAGCGCAAAACAACAGAGTCACGGTTAACATAAGGTTTTGTTCGAATTTGAATGCTGGGATAGAAGGTTCCGGCCAAATGGCATTTTCTTTATCAGACTGGGCAGGACGTGTGAAACCAGATGACTGTATACCCTACAAGTTAATTGGTCTGCATTGTTCTTGTAATAGGCTTTCGGATCCCGTCACTGTTTGTTCTGTTCCCATGTACTGCTCACATTTTGCAAATCTTTTGATCGACTTTTCTTGATATTTGCATGAAAGGCTTGCAAATTGACAATGCCTTTTGTCGAAACTTTAATGGTGCCCTTTTCCCTCTTTCTTTCTTTCTTTTTTTTTTCCTTCTAAAATTAATACTTTGGTCAACATTGTTTGACACAAAACGTAAAACGTCTCTCCATTGTAACATTTGTAAACAGTATGTCTGGCCTGGCTAATCAAAATGCACATCGTGTGTTGTGCTTTGTATTGGCATTTAATCCTGCCGCCTGTCCTTGTGTTATGACTTTGGACCAACGCACATGATGTTTATAAATAACTGAACGTCTGGACGGAACCGTGATGGAAATAGCCACTAGATTTTAGAACTCAATAGAGGAGAGGGAAAGAGAGGAATAGAGATTATTGAAAATAACTTGTAAGTTGGCATTTATAAATGCAGTTGTCATATCGCCGATGTGGCCCAAAATAAGGAAGTTTTATTTTTCTTCTCAATCGGGTCGAAAGCTCATGGAAGAGCTGCCTTAAACAAATCATGCACACACATGGATAGACCAAACAATGCAGGATTTGACAGTCAACATGCAACGTGAATAAGACAAACACACCTGTTAACCTTGGGGGTTGAAACTTCCCCTAGCACTCCGGGTGCTGGAAACATCGAGTGGTGCATCTCTTCTCTCTGCAGTCAGCGCAACATTTTTGAAGAATTCGGCATGCCCCTCTACCCCTACAACGTACCCTACCTCACCATCTGATTCCCAACCCACAGGGTTTGTCTTTGGCATGTCCTCTAAATGCTGAGCAACAAGGAAGCAGAAGTACCCTTTTTAAAGTTTTTGGTACGATTGGCCAGGGTCAAGAGTCAAACTGCCGACAGAGCAGACTTAGAGTGAACGTTCTAACCTCAACACCACTGAGTCTGATCAAGTCACTCATTTTGGGTATGGACATTCGAATGAGCAATGCTGTTCTTTTCCTTCTTATTTTTGAGAGTGATGTCTGGTCACACTTGGCCTCATTTTAAACTTTTACACTTGATGGGTTGGCCACATTACATCTGGGCATTATGTTGTCATTGTCGATCATACTTTCTGGGACATGTTTCCATCACTTCTCAGGGAGTGCATAATTGAGATTTTTGCAGGTATGCCAAAAGTCTGCTCTACACACGCTGTCCCACCCTTTGTGCATGTACTGTAGTTGTTCTAATATTAGTGTTTGGCATCCACAGAGACGGTGATGTTACTTTCTGTTTTGACACTGCAGAGCCAACAATTGTCGCGTTAACTCAGTCGTGCCAATTTTTTTAAGCCCTTTGTGTACATGTCCTTCATCTTGTGCATTTATTATGACTCGTTCTTCATCTCATTTCAGCTGCCCTCTTATTAGCCATTTCATTCAGCCTTTCACATATATTTCTTGTCTGTCCAGATTTTTTATTTTTGTAATTTTCTTCCTCTTGTCATTCTGCCAACTTTTGACATTTAGTTGTAGGTACCATATTTTGTTTTATAGTGTGTTCCTTTGTCTTATTTGTAGTTGTTTAGGTTGTATTACCTGCCATCTCTCGTTCAGCTGTTACATTTACTGATCACACTTGTTATGGAAATTATCACTAATATATTCGTTAGAGATAGCTTTTCAGACCTGCTTTCTTTGTGCATTTCAATTGAAATAGAATAATAATTTTAAAGGTTGCATAAAAAATATTCCAGAAATTTACCACCATTGTGCAGTGTCTTATACACCACCTTATTTAACATGTCCAAGCACTGAAAAACTGGAGGTTTTTTGGAAGCGGCAAGAAAGCGATTTGTGTTCTACAGTGATCAAGTAAATAATTCAATTCAAATAAAATAAAGATTTTAAAGGTCGTGTTAAAAATAACATTTCATTCCAGAATTTTACCGCTGTTGATGCAGCATCTTTTACACCACTTTGTCTAACATGTTACATTAGTTATTCGTCCTAGTTGTTTGTGTCCTTTCTGACATCCTTAGAAACAGTAGGTTTCCTGTTTGGAATTTTTTGTTTTGTTTTGTTTCTTTGCTAGGCAGGTGGAGGGAATAAAAATAAATTATCTCACTCCTTGCTGCACATGTGTGATCGGGACAAATTTAGAGGCAGAGTACTGTTCAAAGGCAGGTTCATTTTCTGATTCATGTTCTGATTAGTGTTCGAAATACTGGATAACATTCAATTGAACTTAATTTGTTTCTCGATCATAAACTTACCTTCGTAAATGGACGGACAGACAGCCAGAAGTGAACCAATGACTTACGCCTGCTTTTCGCTTTGACATGTCCGCAGGGTAATTAATAATATGAGTTCCCTTACAAATAACTTCAATGCAAGAAGCCACTGGGCCCTTCAAAGCCTGCACTATTGTTGCCAACTTATGGTTGTTTGTCTGTGCTCCTTTTTAAATGCTGAATGCGGCATGGAGAACATGCGGCATGTAGAAATATCCAGCAACTACAGCCACTGTACCTGCTTCATCTGCCATTGCACAGCACCTGCTTGCCAACCCTATCTGTGCAGACCAGTACAATGCAGATATGTTCAGGATATTGAGCCGAGGTCAAGAGCTCGTTTCAATTACGTATGTTGCAAGCATACGTAATTACATACGTACGTATGTATACATACATATACATATATAAGTATATATATATAATATATATATATATACCGTATATAGATATTTGAGGATCTATATATATATATCTATATATCTCTATATATATATAAACAAGTCTGAAGACGACGATGGTTCACGAGCGGTATTTGACGATGTAGATTGTTTCAGAAGTCAAGGATGAGACAATGTGATAATGTTGACCAAGTTATAAAAATGATCAACATGATGTGGTACGAGTGACGGTTAAGCTGCAAAATGTCGAAAACCCGGTTTCGTTCAGCAACTCAAAATTTGACCTTTGCATAACCTTTAAAGGTCACAAAACAATGTTGTGACATTAAAATAAGGAAACAGGATACGTGCTATAGCTTATTGGAGTTAGTTCGTCGAAGAAGAGTCGAAACCAGTTTGATTCCCACAACTTTGAAAATTTGACCTTTGTAACTTTAAAGGTCAAAGGTCAAGGACTATGACCTTTGGTGCAAAACTTCCTCTGGAACATTCCAGGAACAATATAACGTCATATAGGCTATATGGCATTTCACACTCTCGGATTATCCATACTTTGTTGAAATCAGCGTAAAAACAAACTTGAAGGGCGCCACGGGCAAGGTGTTCGAGATAGAGCAAATGGTTTCAAGACTTTAGGTGGGAATGACCTCAAGATTATGCATAAAAAATATTGTCATCCTAGCTCTCAAAGTTTGGGCGGTCGTATGATTTTTATGTCAAAATTAGCAATTTTCTAAGTCTGTGACTTGTGACCTTGGGACGAAAATGAAAAATCGAGCTCCGTGGGGCTATGCAGGTGCCATTGGGCTAACCAAATACCGAAACCCCTGCCAGATTCGACAAACCCCCTAGGAGAAGATGCAAATTGAAATTGGCTACCCCTAAAAACACAATTCGCAATTTCTAAGTTCTTGACCTTGTGACCTTGACCTTGGGACGAAAATGAAAAATCTAGCTCCGTGGCTATGCAGGTGCCATTGGCTAACCAAATACCGAAACCCCTGCCAGATTCGACAAACCCCTCTGAGAAGATAAATTTTTATGTCAAAATTCGCAATTTTCTAAGTTCGTGACCTTGTGACCTTGACCTTGGACGAAAATGAAAAATCGACTCTGTGGCGCTATGCAGGTGCCATTGGCTAACCAAATACCGAAACCCCTGTCAGATTCGACAAACCCCCTAGGAGAAGATGCAAATTGAAATCAGCTACCCCTAAAAACACATGTTTTTTGGGCGTGGCTCCGCCCATAATGGGCGCACCATGCCATTCTCAGGAAAACACAACTAGATCATGATATAACTCTCACCTAAATTTTATCAGGATCGGATCAAAACCCACGGAGCTATGCTCGGACAGACAGACAGACAGACAAGCCGGTAGGCGGACATGGTAGTCGATCAAGTCGAATTTCGTCGTTTTTCAGCCGTTACTAGCCAACAAAAGCGTCCATAGCAACGGTTCTTTCTCACACATAACTAGGACATACCATGAACCTACCATACCAGTTTCATGTATATCTGACTCATAGTCTCTGAGATATAACGAACTTCGTTTTTTTATTGTTTTCGACCAGGGTTCATTCAAAGTCTATCTTCTCCGACAGTTTTCATAGGATCCGGCTGGAAATTTTTGACAATATGGCTGAATGTACTGCCCACAGTCGCTCGTGGCCATATTTTGATTTTCGAAAAAATAAATTTTTGAGATTTTTTTGAAAAATTCAAAGGTCTGTTGCGAGGCAACGGATGGGTCCATAGCAACGGTTCTCATTTGCACACAACTAGGTCATGGTATGAACCTACCAACCAAGTTTCATCGAAATCGCCATTGTATTAACGGAGCACTGGACCGAACAGACATACATACAGACAGACAGACAGCCAAACATATCGACGGAAATACTGATAATAAGGGTAGACTAGATTGACTACCTAACAGACAGACAGACAGACAGACACACAATAACGAATATAGTGGTCACATTTTTTTCGTGAAAATATTTTTTCGTGAACCAAATATATATAGATATAAGATATTTTGATATATATATATATATAATAATATAGATATAGATATATATATATACACATTACATATAGATATATTATACATATATATACACATTATATATTTATTTATACATATATACACATTATATATGTATATATATTTATACATATATACACATTATAATATATATATATATATTATATATATATATATATATATATATATATATATATATATATATATATTGTTGCGAATTCGCGCCCCCGGCGTGCGATCGGCCACGTGACTCGAATGGCGGCCGCCTCGCCCACCGGACGGACAATTCTGTCGTGACCCTCCGGGAACTATCGCCCGGAGCCAGTCACGGTGGGCTTTCGACCTCACCATGATCGTGCCAATCGGCCACCCGCGTGGTAGGGTTGTTCGCCAAACTCGACCTACCTAAGTACCCACGCGGATGGTAAACCGGGCGATCGCACCTCGCCGCAGGTCGACTCCGGACACGGGCCGCTTAAGCGGTCCGTTCCGTGCTATCGGGATAACCGACGGTGTTATCGTCGCCTCGACGGTTCCAATTAATTATCGGGCGTATCACGCCCACTACGAACCCTTTTACGTGAAGCAAGATGGAGATTCAAACGAAGGAAAGGCGCAGCGAAACGGGGAACAATTCAACATAATGCACATTTATTTCATACAACACACGGAGAGCACACATATACAGCCATACAGTCAAAATGCCACAAAAAGCAAATGTAATGCGAAAAACAATAAAGCAACGACGACGCAGAGCTACAACCGACTACGCGAACACACGCAACACTTATACAATACTACTTGACGGACGGCGCCACACACACACGTTCGCACAGAACCCAGAAGAAAAGAAGTGGCGACTTCCCTTGTCTGGCTGGTGAGTCCCTTTCTCACGGACGTCAGCGTGGCCGCGCCTGGCCCCGCTCTCTCTCGCGGCCGGCGACCCTCTCCGGCACTTCTCGTCGGACGCGCAGGTCCACCTCACAACCGACGCCGCGCGTCTCCCGTCCGTGCCTCCGTTCACAGGTTGCTCGCCAAGCCGCGAGTGCAGGACCTCTTCCCCGACAAGACAAGCAGACAGGAAGCTCGAAGACAACTTCACTCGCGAACAACTCGACCAACGAAGACCAACAACAACTCAACTGAAGAGGAAAGAAAAGACGCCCTTTGCGCCCGGCCGTGTCGTCTTTTATCGCTCGGGGCTCCGCCTTTCGCCCCGCCCGTTCTCGCCCCGCTCCTTCGAGCTTCTTGGAGAAGCTCTCGAAGGGGGCGTGCCCTGGGCTTTCCCTCCACCCGCCCCGTCCGGGGGCCGGGGAGTCAGTTTTTGGCTCAGGGCCAGAGAATTATTCCCCCAAAAAGAGGCCCCCACCTTTCTCACCTTTGACCCCGGCTCGGATCGCACTTCCACCACACCGAGCGCGGAGAATTTAAACAGGAGCAACAGGCGGGAAAACCTGCGCATCCTCGTTGGTTTTTATTTTCCCTCTGCGGAGATCGTAACCGCACGGAGCCTGTTGAATGGCGAAGATGCAGTAGCGTAGATGGTGGAGCTGGCGTGGTTGCAGTGTGGTTGGCACTGTGGTGGGGATGGCGTGGTTGTGGTTGAGACGTGGTTGGTTCAAAAATAAAGAAAGAACAGAAAAACGACTGACTCAAAGCGTCGCAGCCCGAATGAATCACATTAATTCCCTCTAAACAACGGGTTTGGGGCTAACTACACATGTACTTCAGAAATACCTCACCTACGGGACCTGAATGGTGGTTGCGAATTTCCACAGCCGTAACAATATTTATACATATATACACGTTATATAAATATTTATACATATATTTTTACTATATATATATATATATATATATATATATATATATGATGTGTCCAAGTTAGGTGATAAAATAAAATACCAATGTAAAGTCTCGTAATAAGGTGTTTGTCCACCACGTGTGGCCAGTATGCACCGTGGCATTGAGTCGACCAGCGTCTGGAATTCTGGAGGAGGGATGCGGCACGATTCTTCCATGAGAAAGTCCATCAACTCACACCTGTTTGATGGAGGTGGATGATCAATCAGTACCATGAAGCAGCGATGGCATTGACCTTGCCTTCTAAAGGGAATGACTACACCAACACCATGCCAGGAAAATGCACCCCACAACATTACAGAATCACCAGAATCCTTCACTGTTGGAACCAAGCACTCAGGGTTGTAGTTCTTGGGGTTGGCGCCACACATGTATTCGTCCAATTGAAAAGAACATGGTGAAAGATGACTCATCTGACCATATCACATTTCTCCATTGCTCGGTAGTCCATTCCCTGTGCTCTTTGCACCACTGGACTTTCAAACGTGCATTGGCAGGTGTGATTGAAACCCTGGAGAGAAGAGTGAGACAGAACGGCCTCTGGAAGGCAGTTCTATAGACGGGAGAAACGAGGAATAAAAGACTTGAGGTGTGCAGTCAGCCTGGACTTTGGAAGTGTAACCAGGAGTGAGGTTACTGGAAGAACATGTGAATCCAGGAGTTGCTGGTGAGGGTCGGAGGGAGCAATATCGGAGAATAGACTGCAGAAAACAGAGACCACCGAGCAGTCTGTGATGTGAGAGCACCAGACCCTGTACTTCAGCCTAATCACATGAAATTCCAATAATTTTGAGAGCTGTAGATTCCACAGAATCAGGGAGACACAGATGTGATCCTGGGGAGCTAGCTCAGAGCAGAGAGCAGTCAGTACTCCATTGAGGTACAGACAAATTTCTTCAGGTACTTTTGATGTACAGTACTATAGTTGTTTCTTCAGATTTAAGAATGAGGAAGGCATTACCTTCTGTGAACCATGCAACAAGGGTTCCTTCTCTACGGATGAGTTTGTTGAATGCTCTCTAGCATAATGTTTATGGCAAATCTCAAATGGCTTTATCCAGAAGTTGGATACTGTTTCCTTGACAGGGATTTTAAATTCAATTTTTTGTGCTGTCATTGCTATTGTTTAGTTTCTGTGTAGTGCCATTTCATTGTCGTCTTCTCTTCCTGGATTTTATATATGATATATATATATATATATATGTCTCTAATTTTTAATGATTCTTTTAATTTGGTGCTTCTATTCCCCTTCACAAATTGTTAGATTCATCCCCGTTTGCTTTCTCAATATCGTTCTCTTTTCGTTTCAGTGTGTTTTTTTCCAGGGTGTTTGTTGGAAAGTACAGGCCTTTTTAAAAGTAGCTTCTTGTGTTTCACTTTCTCTTGAATGTTTAGTGTTATAACCAAAATTAAAAGTTGATTTCACTAAGGAGGTTTTGTTTTGAGTGGTGGTTTTTCAAGTGCTCTGTTTGTTCTCTTCACAATTGCTTTGGCTTGTTTGTTTTGTATTCAGTTCTTATTTTTTTATTTTGATCAAATTCCACTACGTGGTAGATATGACCCTTTCATGAAGACCCTGTTCCGGGAGAGCTATGAACATGAAGCAATGCTCGCAGCCAGGACCGCAGCAGTGCACCAAGCTGCTAAAGCCACACGATGGGGACTTATTCAGGGCACCCTCGGGCGACAGGGCTCACCCAATGTGTTTAAGGTAGGTAACGTTTTGCTTCTTCTACATAATGGGGTGGATAACAGGATTTTTTCAGGGGAATCATGCAAATGGTGATACAAGCATGAAATATGGCACAGTTATTCCATACAGGTCACTTTTGAAATCTACCCAATTGGACATTAGGTGGTGCTGAGCACATGACTAAACGGTAAGCCATGCTGCCTTTTGAAGATACAGCGTGCAAGGAGGCCATGCACTGATGAGCCGTTCCAAGCCACATGGCCCAAATCTCTCCAAGTCCATCGCCAAGGCTGGGACCAATCTGTTGAACATGGTCATGACCACGGCATCGCTCCGTCCGAGCTAGGCCGACCCGTGAGAATAACAGAATCTAGTGTGGTCGCAGAAGGACACCGGGATGACGACCAAGGCCCAAGAGGAAGAGCAGCCGAGTGGGTTGTGTTCATGCAGCGCTCGGAGTGAGCTCGCCGTCAGGATGAATGAATTGCTCTGGGTGCTGGGGTAGGACACACTCGGTCTTGTATTGTATGGGAGTGCATGGTCCTGGATCCTGAACCGGCAGCTCCTACTGCCTGGCTTCTCCAGGTCCGTTCCAGCGGCTCGTTTGTAAGGCCTGGATGCACCAACCGCAGTGGTGCTCGCTCTGCGCTCCGTACTCGTCCTGGGCATTGGCAGGGACTGCTTGACATTTGTGAACATGGTGCAGGTGATCTCGTCACTGCTGATGGGGACTTGGCGCTCCATGTGCCCTGGCTAAGCGAGCCTTGAGCAGAGGGGACTCAGAGCTTGGGCACATCTCACGAGTCGATTCCAAAAGTTAATTTTTAAAATACGCGAAATACAGTGTAAATATAGATTTTTAGGCGCAATACCTTGGTGAAACCAATCTATGAAAATGATCGTCATGGGGCCAATGGTCCCACAAAGATCAATATCCAAGATGGTGGCCATTTTTCAAGTTAGCTACCAAAACTCATTATTACCTCCGCTACCGAAAGTGAAGGAGGTTATGTTTTCACCCCTTTCTGTCTGTTTGGCTGTGTACAGGGTATCTCAAAAAGTTGTGGACAGGTTCAGATGAAATTTTGTGGACAGGTTCGGTGTGTGACAAAGACGAACTGATGAGATATTGGTGAAGATCCGGCTACTAAATTTTTTTAAGTGATTCTTCTCCATTGAGAGATGGGGCTCAAACAGATATCTCAAAAAGTTGTGGACGGATTCCAATGAAACTTGGTGGACAGGTTTGGGGTGTGACCACGACAAATTGATTCAATTTTGGTGAAGATCCGAATCCGGATCTGAAGACTATAATTTTTTCAGTGATTCTTCATCATTGTGAAATCGGGCCAAAAACGATATGGAGCTCGATATTTCAAAAATGTATTGGGCCAGATATGTTTTCATGGATCAGGCACTACAGGGTGGAGGTATGCGCTCTACCGAGTGCCCTTCTTGTATTTACATATAATTTGATGGAGTTGGTCAATTTGAGTGATCTTGGTGTCGATTTATATATTTTTTAAACATGCTTGAATTGATTTTGCGTGTTTTAACACTCAGATATCTCATATTTTGAAAAACCAGTGATTACCTCTGCCACCGAAGGTGGAAGGAGGTTATGTTTTCACCCCTGTTTGTTTGTCTGTCTGTGAATAGGATATCTCAAAAAGTTGTGAACGGATTCAGATGAAATTTGGTGGAGAGGTTGGGTGTGTGACAAGGCCAAACTGATTAGATTTTGGTGAAGATCTGGATTCGGCTACTACAATTTTTTAAGTGATTCTTCACCATTGAGAGATAGGGCTAAACCAATATACTGTATAGCACGATATCTCAAAAAGTTGTGGGCGGATTCATACGAAACTTGGTGTTGTGGTTGTGTTTGTGACAAGGACGAATGGATTCACTTTTGGTGAAGATGCAAATCCAGATCCGGATACGAGAATCTTTTCATTTTTAAGGTGATTCTTCACCATTGAGAGATTTGGCCAAAACAATATAGTACTGTATAGCATGATATTTCAAAAATGTATTGGGCCTAATATGTTCTCGTGGATCAGGCATTGCACGGCGGAGGTATGCGCTCCACCGAGTGCCCTTCTAGTTCATTCATGTAATTATCGACAATTAGACATGATTATAATGGACTTGTAGTTCAATCTTCCATTTTTAACGTTCATCATGAATGTCTTGTTTGCAGCTTCAGAATAGCTGAATGTCATTGTCGCACTTGCTGCTTCTGGCACATGCAACCACAGTGCCGTGCAGGTGAGATCAGAGCGGAATAGGCCGCACGCTTCACATGTTCCTTGAGGGCTGACTGGGTGGGTGGGATTGCATCGTGTGACCTCTGCTTGCAGGCAAAGAGATCGAGCTTTGCACCATTGACACTGATAGCTGCGCTAGCCATGCCATACATGACCACCATAGATCTCTCCAGGATTGGAAGGTCATCATCAACTGTTGTTGGACACTGACTGAGTTTGGTGAAAGTCTTGGAGACATCATGACACACGTTCCATGTCTGCAATGCAGACTTCTTCCCTTTACCTTGGAAGGCTAACACATCACACCCACTGAATGCATGGAAGAGTAGCATCCCACTGGCTTTCTCTGGCCCTATTGCAGGAACTGGGATCCATCGAGTATTGGCTTATTGGCCAAAGGCGATCCACATTTCCTCGAGACGAAGCTCCTTCAGGGATGTCAACACAGATCCAGCTATGATAACCACATCCGTGTCATTGGCTTTTATGAGGAGTGTCTTGCTGTCTTCCACTCTGGCATGTACAAATAGCCATGTATCTGCCTCTTCCTGGAAGCATGGGGCCAGATCAGCTGGAGACCTCCTCTGGTTGCTAATGATGCATTCTCACTTTGTTACAATGATTGTGCTTGTCGTACTTGCTGCACACATTTTGTCTGCAAGGAAATGGAACAGTTCAGTCTTGTTGTCATCTCGCAGGAAGCTGCTCCATATTGTCGGAGCTTTGCTGGGTCCTGTCACCCTTCTTCTGATTCCCTTGCCTCATTTGGACCTTGCCTCAGACGTTAGACTGGACTTATGGTACACATCAAACACCACATCGATTCTCTTGTACTTGGTGTAGTGGGATTCCACTTTGGGAAAAAACATCTTCACTTGCATAATCATTGAAAGTTTTTGAGGCATGTGGCGGTAGGGCATTGACCAGTGCTGACCCATCTATGATTATAGCATCTGCCTTTTGTTCTGTGTCTGGCTTAGTCACTTCTGCTTCAAGTATTTCAACTAGCTGTGACTTCTGACAAGGGAGGCAGGGGCAGAATGCAGAAGGCTTCTCATGCTTGAACTCTTGCAAGTCACACTGCCTGGTCTAGCATTAGATGAATAGTCATGAGAACAGCGAGCAGTCGTCCTTCAGCACCTCCTCCTTGGAACTACTGGCAACTTGTTCATGTTTGAAGAAAATGACCTTGATAGTCTTGATTGGCTGGTACAATGAGCATTTGTCTTCCTTCTTTAGCCCTTCCATGAATGACTGGAACTCTCTTTGCCTCTCTGGTGGTGTGTGCCAATAAATTCAGCAAGGGCGGGATTGGCAATATCCTTTGTGTCTAACACCAGCAGGTCGGCTAACTCTTCTTGGAAAGGATTGCTCATCTCCTGCAGCACAGTGGATAGTTTTTCCACTTTCTCAAAGAAAGATCTTTGAGCATGGGGTCTGCTCTTGATATCTGCTGGTGGCTGTTGCATCTTTTGCGCCTGACACTGTGTCGTATCCAGCAACTAGATGATTCACTTCAGGACCATCCACCATCCACCACCAAAGTGCTGTTGGGTCCTCTGCCAAGTCAATTGCTCCCCCATCATCTTTGATGACTGCAGTTTTTTTGTTCATGGGCTTGGTCGATGGCCAGTGCAGAGAAATCTCTCCCAGATTTGTGCACAAAGTTTCCCCTGTGAAACTCCTTAGCTACTTCTGGATGTTGTTGCATCATGGACATCATATCTCAGAGGTGAATTGGGAGCCAGGGGGCATAGTTGACGTCGTTATTTGCGAATAAGTAGGAAATCGGTTCAGAGTGTGCCTCATGACACAGTTCAAAATTTGCTTCCTCAAACGACCGGATCAGTGTGAATATGGTCAGCTCCATGTCCAGGACAAGATTCTAGAATTGAAATTGTGGAATCTCATTTCTGTTGCTAACACCAGTCTCCAAAGCTCAGAGCTAATCTCCCAGATGCATCAGAGCAGTAGTCATTGTATGCTGCCTTCATCAGCTTGTACAGACTGCATGCCGTGATTTACATCAAGTTACACTTGATGCTGACAAGAAAGACTCAGCCGTACCAGATGAAGCCACTCCTGCTTCAACAAGGGAGCTGGTCCAGCCACTGTCCTGCAGCAGTGTTCCTATTGATTTCAGTGCAGCCATCTCGATGTGAAGTCTGCCAAACATGGTCATGAACTTGTCTTCTCCATACTCGAGCCACTGCCATTGGATTTGTTTGGCTTGGGCATAGAGTGGTTGGTCAGCAGCTACCACTGGGGTCCGTCCTGGGTTCAGGAAAGCCACTGCGTCACGGATCTTCTCCATAACATATTTGATGGTTGCAACAGAGTGAGCTTGATCTCGAATCAGGGGCAGTAATGATTTAATGCTCACTTTAAACGGCTGATTCCTCTTCTGTGTTGCATGGTCGGCTGCCCATGTAAGACAGACAGCATCAGTGACATCTTCAGTGAAGAGCACCTCCTTCAGCCAGGCATACTTTTCCTTCAGACGTGATTTATTGATTCAGGAGCTGGTAATGACTGACTTTGCAATGGTGGAGGATTGGGATTCTTGGTGATTTGTGCTGGCCGAACATTGGTGAATGATTCAAGCAGCTCAGGAACTGTCTTCACCTTCATAGCGCCCACACGTAGTTTCAGTGGCTCATGTTCCTCACCAGTATGCCCCAGGCTCGGGTGCTGGAACATGGAAACACTGGTGCCATGAAAGGAGTAGGGTTGTAGTTGCAGTAGGGTTGTGGTCTATATTATCTTTTGCAGAAGTCAGAAACAACTTTTCTCAAGACTTTTGGGCAGACAACTCCATCCTCCACATTGAGCTACAACTGCTTCCCCTATCTGGGCCGAGATTTCTCGAACTCTGTCATATGAAATGCTGAACCCATGTTCTTGGAGCATGTCGATGAGTTGCCTTTTCCTGATTTTGGCAAAAACTGACATGCGCACGTACACAGCGAATGGAGTCTCACAATCTTTGGAGTGCCTGCGAGTCTGTGCTCCTTCTATGTACTTGGCGAAGCAGATGTACTGCAAGACTGTGCCATAGCAAGATCAGATTTGGACGCACCACATCGAATCTGTGACTTGATGTCCGCACCATGTTCAAGCATACAAATTGGAGAAGTGATGGTGGAACAGCCTCTTCAATGTTTCCATTGTGTTATCGAATGCTGACTTGTGGTTGAGCATCTCCTGCAGTATCATTGCCGCAGCTTTGGCTAAGTGAATGGCTTCACTGTATTTGCACGCCTGTGTCAGAATGGAGCCTACATCTTTCTGGAAGGCCAGCAGGACATCCCGTCCTTGGTTGTGAGTATCTAGCTGGGCGATTGGTGAAACCAAGTGGCCCTTCAGCCAAGTGGAATGTACATCTGGCGATTCATCTCCAAACTGCTCAAGTCGCTGCTTGTAGCGTGAGACTAGATCTGCGAGCCTAAAAATGGCTGAATCTGTACTTTCACTGGCAACTTTAGTCTCACTGATGTAAGTGACCAGTTAAGAGAAAGCAATTTGATATTCTTCCTTTCTGTCGAGCTTTTCAGTACTTGTCTGATACTTTCATGCAATTAGATGGGCTCATTCTCATTTGTATAGTGCTGCCAAGCAGGTAGGGTGGTACTTTATCTTGTGCCACAACATCCCATGCACTTAGTTTTGCAAGAAGTCTTCCTTCACTGAGAGTCTTTGCACATTCGTTTACTCTCTCATTCAGTTTCATCATCATTGCTTGTCTGAGAGCATCTCCCGAAGCTGGCTTTTCACATAGAAAGCATTCTTTTGTTATTGTAGGATCTCGAGCATTTTGTGGTATTTTGCTGCTGCTGCTGCTGCTCTTTTCTCAATCAGTTGCAGAGGTGGAAGTTCTTTTGATTAGCTCTGTGGAAGATTGTGTTGTTAAACAGAAGCCTGCAAACCCCCATGATATCATGCATTGTTTTGTTTTTTTTTTCTCAAGGTTTCATCTCACCACCTTCATCTTGTCGTGCTATGTCAAGCTTGATTGGCAGTGCATTCATTTAATGGAACAGAGGAATATTCCTGGTTAATTTGCTATATTCCTGGCGATGCCTCTTTTGGCAGGATTTGTCTGGGGCTGACTTAAGATCTTTCTTCCTTGTCCTCTTGACAAAGGCAGCATTTAGCCCAATTCGTTTGCCTTTTAGATTTGGCATTCATAGCCATTGTGATTCAGAGCAGAGGGTTTATCCTTTTACCACTCTGTATCATGTACACTATCCTGTATGGGATACAACTAGGTTCATGCATAAATTTGCCCGACACCTAGCCCGATCATTTAGCCCATGTAATTTATGTCACGTGCGATCTATATACCATCCAGATAACTAAAACCCCATTACCCTTGGCTCAACTATTCCGCGCTGGCACATTCTGTCAATTCAGGTGCAGCTGCCTAACCTATATGGGGCTGGTGAGGTAGCATTTGGGGCACAAAGTAGTTACAGCCATCTTGCCATATATGATGAAAATCCTGCTTCGCCGACACTAATCCCCCTGCTGAGTTGCACAGTAGTGATGTCACCAGCGTGCCCAGCTGGTTGTGTCCCACCATTCACTGTATTAAAGACTTGTTTTTTTTTTCCTTTCAGCATCTGTGTGTGTTTGAGGTCTGGAATATCAACAATTCGTGCACTTGAAATTTTGGAGTTTATATATACCACTGCACAGAACATTGTGTGCATTAGCCTCACCTAGTTCAGCCTGCAAGCCACGCGGTTTAGCTAAGTCACATTTGCCACGGCGGCGTGGTCTTCAAAATCTACGGCCACTAGCAATTATACGGCGGCGCAGTATTTCCACGGTCACACAATGTAGCAGTCACATATGTTTTTATTTTTCGGGGAGCCGCACGCGTATTTAGGCCTAAGTCACATTTGCCACGGCGGCCGTGGGGTCTCCAAAATCTACGGCCACTAGCAATTATACGGCGGCCGCAGTATTTCCACGGTCACACAATGTAGCAGTCACATATGTTTTTATTTTTGGGGTAGCCGCACGGCATATTTTAAATTGTGGAGACCGAAAACGTGGGGGTGCGTACGGTCTTTGATTTGTGTCGCACGGTGACCTTAGGGCGTTCCTGCGGCGGCCATAATTTCAAGGCAGACGCAAGGTGCCCGCAAGGCGACTGCAAGGCGACCGCAGGGGGGCCTAAGGCGAACGTGCGGCCAGACGGACGGTAAGAGTGGGTCTTTTTTTTATTTTTTTACCAGTTTTTTTTTTCAGCTTGTCGATTGCTACGGCGAACGTAGAAATGAAAAAAGTTATAACTCCGCGTTATAATTCCACGGCGACCTTACGACCTGTAAAATATAACCAAACGGCGTAGGGCCACCTCTGAGGCACCGCAGAAACTCTGCGGCCGCCGACGTTCTGTCCTAGAGGGCGTACGGCCGCCGTATCCTCGCCGTCGAGCAAATGTGACTTAGGTCTTAGAAATTGTGGAGACCGAAAACGTGGGGTTGCCGTACGGTCTTTGATTTGATGTCGCACGGTAACCTTAAGGGGCCGGCGGCGGCCATAGAATTTTCAAGGCAGATGCAAGTAGCCTCAAGGTGCCTGCAAGGGGACCGCAGGGGGGCCCTAAGGTGAACGTGCGGCCAGACGGACGGTAACGAATGGGTTTTTTATTTTTTATTTTAGCAGTTTTTTTTGTTCGGATTGTCGAATTGCTACGCGAACGTAGAAATGAAAAAAGTTATAACTCCGCGTTATAATTCCACGGCGACCTTACGGCCTGTAAAAGATAGCCAAACGGCGTAGGGCCACCCTGAGGCCACCGCAGAAACTCTGTGGCTGCCCGCCGTTTCTGTATTCAGAGGGCGTACGGCCGCCGTATCCTCGCCGTAGAGCAAATGTGACTTAGGCCTTACCGGGGTGTGGTTGTTGTCGTGCACCGACGACTTCTTGGAGCCATAGGTAAGAGTTGGGGTGAGCAATGAGGACCAGTGCCAGGGTCTATTTGAAGGATGTGACTGACTGCTGAAACAAATGTACTTCCTCTTCCACTGCACCTCTACACCCCATGACCATTTGCAGTTCGTGCTAAACACAAGTGACATTGACAAGGCCATGCAACAACGCCAGTTTTCCTCAGAGCAGTCTGAAATGAAAAAAGGAGGAATCTGAGAGTGTTAAGTCGAGTAAAATCAGTTTCAGCATGTTTGAAAACATATAGATCGACAACAAGATCACTTAAATTGACGAACTCGATCCAAATATATGTAAATAATGAGGTTTGGGAGGTGAATTTGGTGGCCATCTTTAAAAATGGCTGCCATCTTGGATTTTCAAATGTCCAATCGTGTAGATTTGGAAAGCGACCTGTATCGATTAACCATGCCAAATTTCATGCTTGTATCACCATTTGCACGCTACATCCTGTTATATGCTCCACTATCACCGGCAGTGGATTGGAGGAGTTTGTCTAAGTGAGGAAGTGGAGGAGCTTATCTATTCTTTTCATTTGTCTTGTGTCGACAGTATTTGGAAGAACAGCTCGAAGCCAAAGGACTCGACTTTGTCACAGTGCTGATGTCCGAGATTTTCCCTCAGAAGCTTGCCCTCTTCTCGGACATAGAAGTGCAAGTTTTGGCAAAGATTTAACTTGAAGAACATGACTTTTTTTTTTCAGAGGCCTAATCAGAAATTTCATCATTTTCTGTCTGTCTGCTTTGTCTGCAGGTGGGTACAGGTGGCCTGTCCGCGGCTGTCTATCGATTGGGGCTCGGCATTTGAGAAACCTCTTCTGACTCCATATGAGGTATAAAATGTGTAGTCATTATTCGTCCCTGTCTGCAATTTGTAAACCTAGTCGGCAATAAACAGCTGGACTTGTTAGTCTTTCACTTTCTCTTGATCGGCAAAAGGTCAATCTTTCTTTAAATAAATCGTTGACTACAATTGTACAAACGTGGGGCTGGCACAATCCGGCGTCGGAGTCGCGACCCGTCCAGGATTGTACTCCTTAACCAATGAAACTTCCTCGGCAGCCCTATGCGTCTCACAGTGTGAAATAAATGGTTATTTTATTATTATGGTCTGCAGGATAGCCTAGAGGTATGCACACTCGCCTCTGAGCTGTCTAGCCTAGGTTTGAATCCAGAACCAACTATAAACTTGTCACCCTGTTGTTTCGCCTACAGGGTGATTCATGAATTTGCTTGCTGTCCATCGGATGGATGCTACACTGTACGTCCCATCTACCAGCAATAGTTGGGGGACATTAAAGATCACAGGGTGTCCTTCGTGAAGAGTAGGCAAATTATTACCGGTATCCTGGCCAAATTCTAAATTGCTACTCTAACCTACAGGGGGCACTGTATCAGCAGCACAGATGCTCCCCAGCAAATGATGCTGCCACAGCAATGTGCTGCATACGAAAGAAGTAGTGCAAATGTACTCGGCAGCCAGCTTAATATATATATATATATACAGTGGGGAGAA
>CM068953.1:51318946-51336680 GCA_035128595.1 Eptatretus atami
TAGGCCTAAGCACATCACACCCATGAATGCATGGTAAGAGTAGCATTCCCATGGCTTC
Organism: Eptatretus atami; assembly: GCA_035128595.1. Classification (NCBI taxonomy): domain Eukaryota; kingdom Metazoa; phylum Chordata; class Myxini; order Myxiniformes; family Myxinidae; genus Eptatretus; species Eptatretus atami. The sequence goes on from CM068953.1 coordinate 51,319,005, forward strand.
TCTGGCCCTATTGCAGGAACTGGGATCCATCGAGTATTGGCTTATTGGGCCAAAGCGATCCACATTTCCTCGAGACGAAGCTCCTTCAGGATGTCAACACAGATCCAGCGTATTGATAACCAATCCGTGTGCATTGGCTTTTATGAGGGAGTCTTGCTGTCTTCCACGTCTGGCATGTACAAATAGCCATGTATCTGCCTCTCCTGGAGCATGGGCCAGATCAGCATGGAGACCTCTCTGGTTGCTAATGATGGCATTCCTCACTTTGTTACAATGATTGTGCTTGTCGTACTTGCTCACACATTTTGTCTGCAAGGGAAATGGAACAGTCAGTTCTTGTGTCATCTCGCAGGAAGCTGCTCCATATGTCGGAGCTTGCTGGGTCTGTCACCCTTGTTCTGATTCCCTTGCCTCATTTGGCCTTGCCTCAGGACGTTAGACTGGACTTTATGGTACACATCAAAACAACACATCCGATTTCTCTTTTACGGTGGGTGTAAGTGGGATTCCACTTTGTGAAAAAACATCTCACTTGCATAATCATTGAAAGTTTCTTAGGCAGTGGCGTAGGACATGCCCAGTGCACCCATCTATGATTATAGCATCTGCCTTTGTTCTGGTCTGCTTAAGTCACTTCTGTTCAAGTATTTTGAAACTAGCTGTGACTTCTGACAGGGGGGCAGGGGCAGAATGTAGAAGCTTCTCATGCTTGAACTCTTGCAAGTCAACCCCACGCCTGGCTAGCATTAGTAGAATAGTCATGGACGCGAAGCAGTCGTCCTTCAGCAGCCTCCTCCTTGGAACTACTGCAACTTTGTTCAGTTGTGAAGAAAATGACCTTGTAGTCTTGATTGGCTGGTCAATGAGCATTTGTCTTCCTTCTTTAGCCCTTCCAGGAACGACTGGACTCTCTTGCCTTGGTGGTGTGTGCCTTAAATTCAGCAAGGCGGATTGGCAATATCCTTTTGTCTAACACCAGCAGGTCGCTGACTCTTCTTGAAGGATTGCTCATCTCCTGAGCAAGTGGATAGTTTTTCCACTTTCTCAAAGAAAGATCTTTGAGCATGGGGTCTGCTCTTGATATCTGCTTGCTGGCTGTTGGCAGCTTTTTGCGCTGACACTGTGTCGTATCCAGAAACAGAGATTTCACTTCAGGACATCCACCATCCACCACCAAAGTGCTGTTGGTCATCTGACCAAGTCAATGCCTCCCGCCCATCATCTTTGGATGACTGCAGTTTTTTGTTCATGGGCTTGTCGGATGCCAGTGCAGACGAAAATCTTCTCCAGATTTGTGCACCAAAGTTCCCCTGTGAAACTCCTTAGCTTACTTCTGGATGTTGTTGCATCATGGACATCATTATCTCAGAGGGGTGATTGGGAGCCAGGAGGCATAGTTGACGTCGTCATTTCAAATAAGTAGGAAATCGTTTCAGAGTTGCCTCCATGACACAGTTCAAAATTTGCTCCTCAAAACGACCGGATCAGTGTGGAATATGGTCAGCGCTCCATGTCCAGACAAGATTCTAGAATTGAAATGTGGAATCTTTCATTTCTGTTGCTACACCAGTCTCCAAAGCTCAGAGCTAATCTCCCAGAGCATCAGAGCAGTAGTCATTTGTATGCTGCCTTCATCAGCTTGTACAGACTGCATGCCGATTTACGATCAAGTTACACTGATGCTGACAAGAGAGACGTCAGCCGTACCAGATGAGGCCACTCCTGCTTCAACAAGGGAAGCTGGTCCAGCCACTGTCCTGCAGCAGTGTTCCTATTGATCTCAGTGCAGCCATCTCGGTGGAAAGGTCCGCCAAACATGTCATGAACTTGTCTTCTCCATAATCGAGCCTACTGCCATTGGATTTGTTGGCTTGGCATAGAGTGGTTGGTCAGCAGCTTACCACTGGGGTCCGTCCTGGCTGTTCAGAAAGCAAACTGGCCATCACGGATCTTTCCATAACATATTGATGTTGCAACAGAGTGAGTTGATCTCGAATCAGGGGCCGAGTAATGATTTAATGGCTCACTTTAAACGGCTGATTCTTCTTCTGTGTTGGCATGGTCGGCTGCCCATGTAAACAGACAGCATCAGGTGACATCTGCAGTGAGAGCACCTCCTTCAGCCAGGCATACTTTTCCTTCAGACGTGATGTATTGATTCAGGAAGCTTGGTAATGACTGACTGTTGCAATGGTGAGATTGGGATCTTGTGATTTTGCTGGCCGAAACATTGGTGAATGATTCAAGCACTTCAGGAACTGTCTTCACCTTCATAGCGCCCATACGTATTTCAGTGGCTCATTGTTCCTCACCAGTATGCCCCAGGCTGGCGCTTTGGAAATGGAAAACACTGGGCCATGAAAGGAGTAGGGTTGTAGTTGCGTAGGGTTGTGGTCTATATTATCTTTGGCAGAATCAGAAACAAACTTTTCTCAAGACTTTTGGGCAGGACAATCCCACCTCCAACATTGAAGCTACAACTGCTTTCCCCTATCTGGGCCGAGATTTCCGAACTGTCATATGAAATGCTGAACCCAGGTTTCTTGGAGCATGTCGATGAGATTGCCTTTTCCATGATGTTTGGCCAAAAAACTGACATGCGCACCGTTACACAGCGAATGGAGTCTCACAATCTTTGGAGTGCCTGCGAGTCTGTGCTCCTTCTAGGTACTTGGCGAAGCAAGATGTACTGCAAGACTGTGCCAGAGCAAGATCAGATGGTGGACGCAACCACATCGAATCTGTGACCTTGAAATGTCCGCCACCTTGTTCAAGCTACAAATTGAAAGTGATGGTGGACACAGCCTCTTCAATGTTTCCATTGTGGTTATCGAATGCTGACTTGTGGTTGAGCATCTCCTGCCGTATTCATTGCCGCAGCTTTGGCTAATGAATGCTTCACTGTATTATGCATGCGTGTCAGAATGGAGCCTACATCTTTCTGGAAGGCCAGCAGGACATTCCCGTCCTTGGTGGTGAGTTATCTAGCTGGGCGAATGGTGAACACCAAGTGGCTTCAGCCAATGGAATGTACATCTGGCGAGTTCATCTTCCAAACTGCTCAAGTCGCTGCTTGAGCGTGAGATTAGATCTGCGAGCCTAAAATGGCTAATTTCTGTACTTTCACTGGCACTTTAGCTCACTGATGTAAGGTGACAGTTAAGAGAAAGCAATTTGATATTCTTCCTTGTCTTGTCGAGCTTTTCATACTGGTCTGATACTTTCATCACATTTAGATGGGTTCATTCTATTTGTATAGTGCTGCCAAAGCAGGTAGGGTGCGTACTTGATCTTGTGCCACAACATCCCATTGCACTTAGTTTTGCAAGAAGTCTTCCTTCCACTGAGAGTCTTTGCACATTCGGTTTTACTCTCTCATTCAGTTTCATCATCATTGCTGTCGAAGCATCTCCGAAGCTGGCTTTTCACATAGAAAGCATTTCTTTTGTATATTGGTAGGATCTCGAGCAATTTGTGTGGTATTTGGCTGCTGCTGCTTGCTCTTTCTCAATCAGTTGCAGAGGTGAAGTTCTGTTTATTAGCTCTGTGGAAGATTGTGTTGTTAAACAGAAGCCGGCAAACCCCCAGTGATATCATTGCATTGTTTTGTTGTTTTTTTTCAAGGGTGTCATCTCACCACCTCATCTTGTCGTGCTTATGTCAAGGCTTGATTGGCAGTGCATTCATTTTAATGGACCAGAGGAATATTCCTGGTTAATTGCTATATTCCTGGCGATGCCTCTTTTGGCAGATTTGTCTGGGGCTGACTTAAGATCTTTCTTCCTTGTCCTCTTGACACAAGGCAAGCATTTAGGCCCAATTCGTTTGCCTTTTAGATTCTGGCAGTTCATAGCCATTGTTGATCAGACAGCAGAGGTTTATCCTTTTACCACTCTGTATCATGTACACTATCCTGTATGGGATACAAAACTAGTTCTGCATAAATTGCCCGACACCTAGGCCCGATCATTTAGCCCATTAATTTAGTCACGTGGATCTAATATACCATCCAGATAAGCTAAAACCCCATTACCTTGGACTCAACGATTCCGCGCTGCAACAGTCTTGTCAATCAGGTCAGCTGCCTAACCTATATGGGGCTGGTGAGTAGCATTTGGGCACAGAAGTAGTTACAGCCATCTTGCCATATATGATGAAAATCCCTTCGCCGGAACTAATCCCCCTGCTGAGTTGCACAGTAGTGATGTCACCAGCGTAGCCCAGCTGGTTCTGTGTCCCCACCATTCACTGTTTTTAAAGACTTGTTTTTTTTTTTTTCCTTTTCAGCATCTGTGTGTGTTGGAGGTTTGGAATATCAACAAATTTCGTGCTCACTTGAAATTTTGGAGTTTAATATACTCCATCATGCACAGGACATTGTGTGCATTAGGCCGCACCTAGTTCACTGCAAGCCAAACGCGGTTTAGGCCTAAGTCACATTGCCACGGCGCCGTGGGGTCTTCAAATCTACGGCCGACTAGCAATTATACGGCGCGCAGTATTCCCGGTCACACAATAGTAGCGTCCACATATGTTTTTATTTTTCGGGAGCCGCACGGCGTATTTAGGCCTAAGGTCACATTTTGCCACGGCGGCCGTGGGGTCTCCAAAATCTACGGCACTACCAAATTATACGGCGGCCGCAGTATTTCCACGTCACACAGATGTAGCAGTCACATATGTTTTATTTGCGGGTAGCCGCACGTAGCATAATTTATAAATTGTGGAGACCGAAAACGTGGGGGTGCCGTACGGTCTTTGATTTGATGTCGCACGGTGACCTTAGGGCGTTCCTGGCGGCCATAGAATTTTCAAGGCAGACGCAAGGTGCCGCAAGGCGACTGCAAGGCGACCGCAGGGGGCCTAAGGCGAACGTGGCGGCCAGACGGACGGTAACGAGTGGGTTCTTTTTTTATTTTTTTACCAGTTTTTTTTTTCAGCTTGTCGAATTGCTACGGCGAACGTAGAAATGAAAAAAGTTATAAACTCCCGCGTTATAATTCCCGGCGACCTTACGACCTGTAAAATATAACCAAACGCGTAGGGCCCACCCCTGAGGCCACCGCAGAAACTCTGCGGCCGCGCACGTTTCTGTCCAATCAGAGGGCGTACGGCCCCGTATCCTCGCGTCGAGCAATGTGACTTAGGTCTTAGAAATTGGTGGAGACCGAAAACGTGGGGTTGCCGTACGTCTTTTGATTTGATGTCGCACGGTAACCTTAAGGGGGCCCTGCGGCGGCAATAATTTTCAAGGCAGATGCAAGAGTACCTCAAGGTGCCTGCAAGGGACGCAGGGGGGCCCTAGGGAACCGTCGCCAGACGGACGGTAACGAATGGGGTTTTTTATTTTTATTTTTAGCAGTTTTTTGTTCGGATTGTCGATTGCTACGGCGAACGTAGAATGAAAAAAGTTATAACTCCGCGTTATAAATTCCACGGCGACCTTACGGCCTGTAAAAGATAGCCAAACGGCGTAGGGCCACCCTGAGGCCACCGCAGAAACTCTGTGGCTGCCGCACGTTTCTGTCAATTCAGAGCGTACGGCCGCCGTATCTCGCCGTAGAGCAAATGTGACTTAGGCCTTACGGGGTGTGTTTTGTCGTGCACCGACGACTCTTGGAGCCATAGGTAAGAGTTGGGTGAGCAATGAGGACCAGTGCCAGGGTCTATTTAAGATGTGACGGACTGCTGAAACAAATGTTACTTCCTCTTCCACTGCACTCTACACCCCATGACCATTTGCAGTTCGTGCTAAACACAAGTGACATTGACAAGCCATGCAACAACGCCAGTTTTCCTCAGAGCAGTCTGAAATTGAAAAAAGGAGGGAATCTGAGAGTGTAAGTCGAGTAAAATCAGTTTCAGCATGTTTGAAAACATATAGATCGACAACAAGATCACTTAAATTGACAACTCGATCCAAATATATGTAAATAATGAGGTTTGGAGGTGAATTTGGTGCCATCTTAAAAATGGCTGCCATCTTGGATTTTCAAATGTCCAATCGTGTAGATTTGGAAAGCGACCTGTATCGATTAACCATGCCAAATTTCATGCTTGTATCACCATTTGCACGCTACATCCTGTTATATGCTCCACTATCACCGGCAGGGGATTGGAGGAGTTTGTCTAAGTGAGGAAGTGGAGGAGTTTATCTATTCTTTTCATTGTCTTGTGTCGACAAGTATTTGGAAGAACAAGCTCGAAGCCAAAGGACTCGACTTTGTCACAGTGCTGATGTCCGAGATTTTCCCTCAGAAGCTTGCCCTCTTCTCGGACATAGAAGTGCAAGTTTTGGGCAAAGATTTAACTGTAAGAACATGACTTTTTTTTTCAAGCCTAATCAGAAAATTTCATCATTTTCTGTCTGTCTGCTTTGTCTGCAGGTGGGTACAGGTGGCCTGTCCGCGGCTGTCTATCGATTGGGCTCGGCATTGAGAAACCTCTTCTGACTCCATATGGGTATAAAATGTGTAGTCATTATGTCGCCCTGTCTGCAATTTGTAACCTAGTCGGCAATAAACAGCTGGACTTGTTAGTCTTTCACTTTCTCTTGATCGGCAAAAGGTCAATCTTTCGTTAAATAAATCGTTGATACAAATGTACAAACGTGGGGCTGGGCACAATCCGGCGTCGGAGTCGCCGACCCGTCCAGGATTGTACTCCACTTAACCAATGAAACTTCCTCGGCAGCCCTATGCGTCTCACAGTGTGAATAAATGGTTATTTTTTATTATGGTCTGGCAGGATAGCCTAGAGGTATGCCACACTCGCCTCTTGAGCTGTCTAGCCTAGGTTTGAATCCAGAAGTTATAAAACTCAAGTAAACTTGTCACCCTGTTTGTTTCGCCTACATGGTGATTCATGAATTTGCTTGCTGTCCATTCGATGGACGCTACACTGTACGTCCAACTACCAGCAATAGTTGGGGACATTTAAAGATCACAGGGTGTCCTTCGTGAAGAGTAGGCAAATTATTACCGTATCCTGCCAAATTCTAAATTGCTACTCTAACCTACAGGGGCACTGTATCAGCAGCACAGATGCTCCCCAGCAAATGATGCTGCCACGAGCAATGTGCTGCATACGAAAGAAGTAGTGCAAATTGTACTCGGCAGCCAGCTTAATATATATATATATATATATATATATATATATATATATATATGTATATATATATTTCTCTCTGAACGAGGTATACATTGCTGTATGATGCAATGCTCTGCCTTGCAGGCAGCTGTCGCTCTGGTAGGTGGTGCATGGCAGACACCGTACCAATGGACTTTTATCCATCCGCCACTCGGCCGGGGCTCCTCGACATCCACACACCAGCCCCAGCAAACAAGCACTCGCGAGACACTCGGGGGATGTTCTGCCAGAAGTGAAATTCCCTTAACCCCTCAAACTGACTCTTCTCCCTCTCTACTCAACCCGCTCTCTAATTCCCCCTTGCTCCAAAGGCTCTTCTTCCTCAGCCTTATAACCTGATTTCCCAGGAATTGTGATGAAATGTGGAAACTGCAGTTTAAAATAGATTTGTTAACACATTGCTCTTCACTGTATTGTTATTAAATGTTGAAGGAATCACTTTGTGTGGTTGGATGGTGAAATGAAGGAAAGCATGGAGACGCACTACCAATTGTAAGCGGTGTTGGCAAGCTTACCCGACTCCCAAATGTTGCTTCAAGCGGTATGGAACTCAGCCTTCATCCATTCATTAAAAAAGAATAAATGGCGCCACCCTTCTTAATGTATGTCATGTGGGTCAGGCACTGAGTGATTCTGGTCAGCTGGCCACAGATTTATAAAGCATTTCAGGCTGCTCCACCATTGCTGCGTTGAACGCCAACTGCAGTGGCTCCGTTTATGCACTAGATTACAACACTTTACCAAGCTTGATCATTCATTACCGGCCACACACCTGCACACGCTTGCTGTTAGAATCAGTGGGTTTGTCACACTACCAAACCAATGCCTGACTATTTGGATAAATCAATTGTTTGTTCTGTCATCGTTGCCTTCCTGCCTTTGGCATGTCACACCTTGAATAGCATAGATGGTTTACGGTATAGTATACGAGACCTTGTCCTCACTTTGGTGAAATATAGTGTTTAACCCATTCTGCGCAATGACACGTATTACCCTTCCCATCCAGGCTGTTCTATTGTGTTCTTGTTATATCTCCTCCCGACAAGCATCTGTGCCTCACCCTCCTCTCCAGATCAAAAGGTGCCATCGTGATCGGAAAATGTACAGACGTCATGTTGGATATGTTTATGTTCTCATAAATGGAGAAAATCGTTCTCCGTCCCAGGATGCACATTCAACAAAGATGATTAAACAATGGATATTGATGTTCTACAAATACTCAGCCTTATCCAGGATGTTTCCATGATGGACTTATGGAAAATGAATGTTGATGTATTTTCTGAAACATCAATATTGAAAGGCTTCTTCAGAAGATAAAAGACGAGGCAGGGTACCCGACGTTGCCTGGTATTGTCCTGTTTGCATTTTAAAGAATTATTTTTTTGTGGGGTGTAAAAACACTCCTTATACCCACTCATAAATGGGGTCAGCATAATGTAATACTACCTTTCACATCGCTAGTAAGGCTTAGGCACAATAGAGTGACAAGAAATGTATGTAATCTAACTGTTTTTTTCTTCAAAATTTTCAAATTTTGGTGGGGGGGGGGGGTTCTAAAACACTCCCTGGCACTCACTGATGAATCTCTGAAAGTTGATAAGATCCATTCAGCCATCTCTGAGATAAATGGTGACAGACAGACACACACACACACACACACACACACACACAAATGGCTCTATTATAGTATAGATAAAAACTCTGAAGACGATGATGGTCACGAGCGGTATTTGACGATGTAGATTGTTTCGGAAGTCAAGGATGAGACAATTTGATAATGTTTGACTAAGTTAAAAAATGATCAACATGATGTGGTACGAGTGACAGGTTATTAGCTGCAAAATGTCGAAAACCGGTTTCGTTCAACAACTTTCAAAATTTGACCTTTGCATAACTTTAAAGGTCACAAAACAATGTTGTGGACATTAAAATAAGGAAACAGGATACGTGCTATAGCTTATTGGAGTTAGTTCGTCGAAGAAGGTCGAAAACCCGTTTCGATTCCCACAACTTTGAAAATTTGACCTTTGTGACCTTTAAAGGTCAAAGGTCAAGGATTATGACCTTTGTGCAAAACTTCCTCTGGAAAATTCCAGGAAACAATATAACGCCATATAGGCTATATGGCATTTCACAATCCTCGATTATCCATACTTTGATGAAATCAGCGTAAAAACAAATAAGAAGGGGCGCACGGGCAAGGTGTTCGAGATAGAGCAAAATGGTTTCAAGACTTAGGTGGGGAATGATCTCGAAAATATGCATAAAAAAATATTGTCATCCTAGCTCTCAAAGTGGGCGGTCGTATGATTTTTATGTCAAAATTCGAAATTTTCTAAGTTGTGACCTTGGACGAAAATGAAAAATCGAGCTCTGTGGGGCTATGCAGATGCCATTGGGCTAACCAAATACCGAAACCCTGCCAGATTCGACAAACCCCTCGGAGAACAAAATTTTTATGTCAAAATTCACAATTTCTAAGTTCGTGACCTTGTGACTTGACCTTGGGACGAAAATGAAAAATCGAGCTCCGTGGGGCTATGCAGGTGCCATTGGGCTAACCAAATACCGAAACCACTGCCAGATTCGACAAACCCTCGGAGAAGATGGATTTTTATGTCAAAATCGCAAATTCTAAGTTCGTGACCTTTTGACCTTGGACCAAATTAAAAATCGAGCTCCGTGGGGCTATGCAGGTGCCATTGGGCTAACCAAATACCGAAACCCCTTCCAGATTCGACAAACCCCCGAGGAGAGATGGCAAATTGAAATCGGCAACCCCTAAAAACACAATTCGCAATTTCTAAGTTCGTGACTTGTCGCCTTGACCTTGGGACGAAAATGAAAAATCGAGCTCTGTGGGCTATGCAGGTGCCATTGGGCTAACCAAATACCGAAACCCCTGTCAGATTAGACAAAACCCCTAGGAGAAGATGCAATTGAAATCAGCTACCCCCTAAAAACACAATTCGCAATTTTCTAAGTTCTTGGCCTTGACCTTGGGACGAAAATGAAAAATCGAGCTCCGGGGGTATGCAGGTGCCATTGGCTAACCAAATACCGAAACCCCTGCAGATTCGACAAACCCTCGGAGAACAAATTTTATGTCAAAATTCACAATTTCTAAGTTCGTGACCTTTGACCCTGACCTGGACGAAAATGAAAAATCGGCTCCGTGGGGCAGGTGCCATGGGCTAACCAAATACCGAAACCCCTGTCAGATTCGACAAACCCCCTAGGAGAAGATGCAAATTGAAATCGGCTACCCCCTAAAAACTAACCCTATGGGCTTCGCCCATAATGGACGCCACCACGCCATTTTCAGGAAAACCAAACTAGACATGATATAAACCTCCCACCAAATTTGTCAGGATCGGATCAAAACCCACGGAGCTATGCTCGGGACAGACAGACAGACAAGCCGGTAGGCGGACATGGGTAGTCGCCAACCCAAAAGAACCTGACGCGATGGCCCGTCGATGGGAATGACCTGAGGATTAAGCACAAGAAAATTCATGCTTCTAGCTTCAAGGGTTAATGCTGCAGATTGTTTTTTCGTTAAAATACCCCACATTTAGAGGTTTCGGCCGTTGCTAGGCAACGGAGGGTCCATAGCAAGGTTCTTTCTCACACATAACTAGGACATACCATGAACCTACCCTACCAGTTTCATGTATATCTGACTCATAGCCTCTGAGATATAATGAACTTCGTTTTTTTATTGTTTTCGACCAGGGTTCATTCAAAGTCATCTTCTCCGACAGTTTTCATAGGATCCGGCTGGAAATTTTTGACAATAGGCTGAATGTACTGCCCACAGTCGCTCTGGCCCGATTTTTGATTTTCGAAAAAATTAATTTTTTATGATTTTTCAAAAATTTCAAAGTCCCGTTGCTAGGCAACGGTGTGTCCATAGCAATGGTTCTCATTTGCACACAACTAGGTCATGGTATGAACCTACCAACCAAGTTTCATCGAAATCGCCATTGTATTAACTGAAATCGCCATTTTAAATACTGATAATAAGGAGAACAAATCTCAAAAAAAACATTTTTGGAATTTTTTTTTCGACTAGATCGACTACCCAACAGACAAACATATCGACGGAAAAAGTGATAATAAGGGTAGAACAAATGTCGAAATTTTTTTTTTTTGAAAAATTTTTTTTTAGACAAGATCGACTACCCAACAGACATACAGACAGACAGACAGACAGACAGACAGACACACAACAATAACGAATATAGTGGTCACTTATTTTTGTGAAAATATTTTTTCGTGAACCAATATGCAAAGAAAAGGAGGTGGCCATTTGGCACATCATGCCTGTGCTTTATCACATCCATTAACTTAATCTCTGAAATAATTTAGCTTCGATGTACTAACACCAAGTTAGAACTTAATTGGTTCACGAAAAAAATATTTTCACGAAAAAAAAAGTGACCACTATATTCGTTATTGTTGTGTGTCCGTCCGTCCGTCCGTCTGTCTGTCCGTCTGTCTGTCCCGAGCATAGCTCCGTGGGTTTTGATCTGATCCTGATAAAATTTTGGTGGGAGGTTATATCATGATCTAGTTGTGTTTCCTGAAAATGGGCATAGTCCGCCCATTATGGGCGAGCCACGCCCAAAAAACATGTGTTTTTAGGGGTAGCCGATTTCAATTTGCATCTTCTCCTAGGGGGTTTGTCTAATCTGACAGGGGTTTCGGTATTTGGTTAGCCCAATGGCACCTGCAATAGCCCCACGGAGCTCGATTTTTCATTTTCGTCCCAAGGTCAAGGTCACAAGGTCACGAACTTAGAAAATTGTGAATTTTGACATAAAAATTTTGTTCTCTGAGGGTTTGTCGAATCTGGCAGGGTTTCGGTATTTGGTTAGCCCAATGGCACCTGCATAGCCCCAAGGGATCGATTTTTCATTTTCGGCCCAAGGTCAAGGCCACAAGGTCACGAACTTAGAAAATTGCGAATTGTGTTTTAGGGGGTAGCCGATTTCAATTTGCATCTTCCCGAGGGGGTTTGTCGAATCTGACAGGGGTTCGGTATTTGGTTAGCCCAATGGCTCCTGCCCCACGGAGCTCGATTTTTCATTTCGTCCCAAGGTCAAGGTCACAAGGTTACGAACTTAGAAAATTTCGAATTTTGACATAAAAATCATACGACCGCCCAAACTTTGAGAGCTAGGATGACAATATTTTTTATGCATAATCTTGAGGTCATTCCCCACCTAAAGTCTTGAAACCATTTTGCTCTATCTCGAACATCTTGCCCGTGGTGCCCCTTCAATTTTGTTTTTACGCTGATTTCATCAAAGTATGGATAATCCGAGGAGTGTGAAATGCCATATAGCCTATATGATGTTATATTGTTCCTGGAATGTTCCAGAGGAAGTTTTGCACCAAAGGTCATAATCTTGCCTTGACCTTTAAAGTTCACAAAGGTCAAATTTTCAAAGTTGTGGGAATCGAACCGGGTTTTCGACCTTCTTCGACGAACTAATCCAATAAGCTATAGCACGTATCCTGTTTCTTATTTTAATGTCCACAACATTGTTTTGTGACCTTTAAAGGTTATGCAAAGGTCAAATTTTTAAAGTTGTTGAACGAAACCGGGTTTTCGACATTTTGCAGCTAATAACCTGTCACTCGTACCACATCATGTTGATCATTTTTATAACTTGGTCAAACATTATCACATTGTCTCATCCTTGACTTCTGAAACAATCTACATCGTCAAATACCGCTCGTGAACCATCGTCGTCTTCAGACTTGTCTAACTTAACATCATGTTAAGATCTACAGGCCTGGAATTTGGCCTGGGTTGGACGGAACGCTCAAGGAAGACAAGGAATGTTTGCTTTTGCACGAAAATGATCAACAAAACTGATTTTTTTTCTTCATAAAACCATTTGTATATGGTAGTGGTAGTAGTAGCAGCAGCAACAGTAGCACACACTGACCTGCTCTTTTCGAGAAAGAAAACATTGGTTCTAACAATTAACATTCCAAACTTAAATGCCAACGCGATACCAGCTTTTTGCCCCTATTTAAAGGATTGCATGTTTCTTAAGTCTGTCAATAGCGATGATCCAGAAAGTCCAATAACGTTCATTTTCAAATCCATCCATCGGTGAAACATCCCTGGATAAGGTCGAGTACTGTATTTGTAGAACATCGATAACCATTGTTTAATCATACAGCACTGCCGGGGCTGGCACTGCATCAGAATGGCAGTTCTAGTTGATTGTTACAGTCAGCGATTGAACTCAGACAAGACAACTCAAGACTGATCATGCGACCAACTGATACCCAAACGGACTTCTTTGTACATTATATTAATGGACTTCCTGGAACAGTGTTCATTTATGCACATGTTTGTAAAGCAAATGCATTCAGGGAAATGTTCTTAAATTCTTTGTTCCAGCTCGATTACTCCATTTATATTTTAAAAAGCTACTGGAAAACATCAAGGCTTCTTGGTCACAATCTTCGCAAGCTAGATCGTTGAAATTGTTTTGAGAAAACCTGGCCACTCCAGTCTTTGTTGCATCATGTGGTTATAGTTTTCCTAGTAATACCATTTGACAATGTTCGATAGGACTGAACTTGATAAATCTTAAATATTATGCACACGCATAGAGTTATCAGTTACACGCACGCACACACACACACACACACACACACACACACGTCTCTACCCTTCTCACCAAAGAAAGCTGCATGGAGAAACCAATGAAAGCTACACAAGGTGAGACCCTTGCTGTTGTTTCAAACCCGACCTAGGTTCTTCCACAGCTGCAGACATTTACAAGTTTCATTTGACAGGAAGTGAAAAACTCCAGAAAAGAGTAAAACGTATGTGTGTGTGTGTATTTTCTTCGCGTTTCCCTCTATTTTGTCCCTTGTCCCTGCTGTTGGTGTGTTTCCTCCATGTATTTTCTCCTGTTGATTTTTCTCTGTTACATTCTGATCCATTCTATGTTCTAGCTGCTCCAAATTGTATACGAATAAAATACAAAAATATATAATTAATAAAGAATAAGATGTGGTAGTGTAATGGTTAGTGTCTGCTCCAAGTGTAAGAGATAGGTGGTTAAAACCCTGGCTAAGCCACACCAAAGGCTTTTAAAATGGTACGTGCTGCTTCCTTGTTTGATGTTCAGCATTTAAAAGGTTACAAGCACAGACAATCCCCAGAGGTTGGTATCCATGGAGAGGAGGAAATTCCTCCTTTGGAAATTCCCCTCTGAGTGCGGTGACAAAAGCGGGGCCATTGTTATGTCGCTGGTACCCAGACTACCCCAGGAAGTACACTACATGGCCAAAAGTATGCGGACACCCCTTCTAATTAGTGGATTCCGCTATTTCATCCACACCCATTGCTGACAGGTGTATAAAAATCAAGCACACAGCAACGCAATCTCCATAGACAAACATTGGCAGTATAATGGGCCGTACTGAAGAGCTCAGTGACTTTCAACGTGGCACCGTCATCGGATGCCACCTTTCCAACAAGTCAGTTCGTAAATTTCTGCCCTGCTAGAGCTGCCCCGGTCAATTGTAAGTGCTGTTATTGTGAAGTGGAAATGTCTCGGAGCAATAACAGCTCAGCCACGAAGTGGTAGGCCAACAAGTTCACAGAACGGGACCGCCTCGTGCTGAAGCACATAGCATGGAAAATTTATGTCATCGGTTGCAACACTCACTACCGAGTTCAAAACTGACTCTGGAAGCAACGTCAGCGCAAGCACTGTTGTAGATGGTGCCATTTGTTGTCCATGCACGTTTTAACACCAGGTTTTAAAACAGGGCGATCACTAATTTAACTCTCCAGGTATCTAAATTAAACCAAACCATCAGTGCGGCAAAATGGCAGGCATCACAAATGCACATGCAGCCTTAAAAAAATAAAAGTGAATACTGCACTTTAATTGGCACACTAGCCGGGCGGCATGAAATCCCGAACATGAACACAGACAGATAATGCTAAGTTAATGCACACAAGAACCCTGCTGTTGCGCCACACACAGGGAAAGTGAGAGGGTAATAGCATGGGGGTGAAGAGCCCCATGTTGTTGCATAATGGAGTCAGCACGAAGAGCTGTCCCAAGCAGAATGGCAGGAGAGCAGGCCCTGATAGCACGATGGAAGGAACGAGCAGGCAAGCTTTTTCTGGTAGCAAGAGAGCAGAGAGTAGGCAAGTACATGCTTTTTCTCCAGTTCTCACCTCCAAATGTTCGCCCTTCACCTATCATTGTGCCCCCACCCTACCCACCCACTCAGAACCAGCCGTCTCCGCCATCTCCTCTCCCACCCCCACTACCGAGGTCAACCAATCACCGACTGCAAGGGCAGGGGACCACTCTGTCCAGGCCAGGCGAGCTATCTCCAGCACACTGAATACATTACAAATTCCTGCCCACTCAGTCGAGTATCCTGTATTAACATGACAACTGTCCAGGATTGTAAACTAAGCCAAAGAAACTTTTTTTGGCAGAACCGATCGATGCTCTGTCTAGACTATAGAGCATGGTACATTAATCAATGAATCCATGCATAATGCATGTACAGTATACATGTTTATACATTCGTATATTTTGCTCTGGTGAAGGGCTAATGCTCAAGTCAGCTGCTGCACCTCATTTTCCTCAACAGGTAGCAGCATCCTCAGATCAACTTTTAGTTAACAAAATGAATTGCTTATCTTGTTCGCCGAAACAGTGGCACAAGCCTTCACAGAGGGTAACATGACATTGCAACAAAAATAGTTTCGTACAAGAAATTGGAATTAATTTTAATGTATATTTTAATTCCTTTAGTGCAAATTGCTGCACCGTGTACCTGTCAAAATGGAACTCGCTCTGCAGGGGCATGCATTTACTTGGGGGGGGTGTTTGAGTGAGGAAAGAATTACTCGAACCTGTTAGCACGTTAAATGCAGATCTGCCATTCTAATGACAACCTCTTGTGTGGTTACGAGTTTGTAGGTTAATAATGAAGGCCCTGTTGGAAGGTAATAACGGGAAATTGCATTGTGGATAACAAACTGCCTTTTAATGAACAGAGCATACCGTTATGCGGAGGAGGAATCAACATTGCTGTCACATGTACATACATTCCCTTAAGGATTTGAAAAAAAACCCCAGCTTTCCGAAGAGAAGCCTCCATTGTGACGCAGTACAAGGATAAACAAGGAAACTTCAGACGAGGACATTTGGCCTTTCGTACATTCGCTTCGTCAATCGTCTCCCCAAACCGCTCTCTGACCTCCTTTTTGTCCCCCACCCCTCCGACAAGATCAGAGACGGGGACATTAAAATGAGCTCAGTCTGACCGACCGACCGACCATCTGTTGGGTCGCCGAAATAGGTGACCCTTATTGTCAGTAATTCTGTCTGTTTGTTCGTTTGTCATCAGCATACTTGGTAGTAAACGTGGGCCGATTTTGACCAAACTCGGGTGGTAGGTACATCTTATGACCTAGTGCTTTGGAAATTGTGATGGTTGCTAGGGACGCTTTGGTTCCCTAGCAACAACCGAAAAACCTTCAAAATCGGGTACCGTTCACGCAAATCAATTCCGAAAGCCATTATCCACGTAGGGTATGAAATTTGGCACGATTATCTACAGGTGATGCTCTATCAAACATTTCCGTTTTTGTGATATATGGAATACTTTACCGCAGCAGCCCCCTACAATTAGGGTATGCGCGTTGAAAATTGAAGGCCCCTAGCGACCAGGTGAGTGCATCGATACGAATGAAACTTTGCAGGTTCATGGCATATCCTACAACTTTGCCTCAGGACATATTGACCGATTTCGCTTAGGTCAGGGGTCAAAGGTCAATTAGTGCAAAAATCGATAATATGCGAGAGCTGGGGTGCCTTCGCACCAAATGCTACTCCTCCTCGGTTATGGTCGATGGTCATGAAATTCACACTAATTGTCTGGAATCATTGTGCACAAACGATCGAGCCGGATTTTCGATTTAGATCTTTGTTCACCACCAGCCACCCCTCGAACTTTGGGAATTTCGATGTATCGAATGGATACCGAGTAGTTATCAGTAGATGGCAATGATGAGATTTCGGATGCATAATCTTAAGGTGATTCTCTATCCGCTATACTGACAATCCATTTTTTTCTATATCTTTATAGTTTCAAATGGTGACCCTCTCAACTTGGGTGTCCGAGGGCCATTAGAGCATTCCCGCTGAAAATTCAAAGTCACGAGCTCCAAGACGGTTGAACCGAATCAAATGAATCTTTACATGCTTTTAGACCGTAATCGAGTACTACAACTTTGCTCATTGCATAATGACCTATTCGAGTAGTCAGGGGGTCATGAAGGTCAATAAGTGCATT
Organism: Eptatretus atami; assembly: GCA_035128595.1. Classification (NCBI taxonomy): domain Eukaryota; kingdom Metazoa; phylum Chordata; class Myxini; order Myxiniformes; family Myxinidae; genus Eptatretus; species Eptatretus atami. The sequence continues at coordinate 51,336,519 of CM068953.1, forward strand.
TTTCGGGCGAAATTACCATTCAAGGCACCCTTGCTCCTACACGGTTTAACCGAAACGAATGAAAGTTCATAGGTACATAGTACTCAATGAGTACTACAACTTTCCTGCAGGACATATTGACATATTGACATATCTCGGCTAGGTCAGGGGTCAAAGGTCAAT
>CM068953.1:51429308-51431808 GCA_035128595.1 Eptatretus atami
TTCAATAAGTGTACATAATTCATAAGAATTTTTTTTCTTTTCTTTGCTGATTACACGTACTGTCCTGTACTTGTAGACGTCCAACGTTTCGAAGACAGAGACTTGTTATTGGAAAAAATCAATCGGGTGGAATTTCTAGAATCACCGAGTGCTCGATCTTGTTCCACAAACTCATTGAATGCCTAACAGATGTTACGATTTCTTAATTTTTATTTGAGCTTTGACCGGATGTGGAATGCTGTGATAGGCTACCCGATATCTAAATTCTTAACAAAGCCTACAAAGTCTGACCCTTTATCGCCTTTTATCATGCAGGAACTTCCAGACGGAGTTTTCCTCGGTCTAAACAAACTGCAGTACCTATATCTTCAGCACAATGAACTGAGGTACCTTCAGGTGGGGCATCAGCACCTAACCGCCAAGCCCTTGGCAACCACCACCCATCGCCTAGCACCACTCTATCAGCATGCAAATAACAAGTTGCCGAGTATTAGCACAGCACGTCTCCCTCCATCGGAAAATAATTTGATTTGAGCCGGTATAAATAAACTGCAATGCCAGGACTCGAACACAACAAAGGTGTCTTTAATCATCTTATGCTCCCATGCTCCCAAAACAAATTAAGCTTTGAATTAGAAAGGCTAATCCACAACCAAATGTTCTTCTCTGGCGACTTCACTCGATAATGGCATTGTTAAACTGTCGAACCATAAGTGGTGTTTTTACTTTAACGGCCACTTGTTTGGTACCATTTGTCTATCTTGTTCACTTTGAGGGGTTTTGCGGGTGGGGGCGGGTGGGGGGCACAATCCTAAATTGAAAACGAATCAAAATTGAGAGGAGAGAGAGAAAGGAGGATGTTGGGTGAAGAGCAAGCAGGAGAGGGGAATGTAGGAGGAGTGTGGGAGGGAAGGGAATTAGACGTTTAGGACAAAGTAAGGTGGAGAGAAAGAGAAGGGGCATGCACGGAGCATACGGGGTGAGGTTTAAGGATGTGCGGAAAGGGGATGCGTTAAAATTGTGCCATATTTGTATAATCTAACAAGTAGACGGCCTCTTTGCTCTCGCTTGTTTTATTTTTCGGTGCAAGCACATGTCGTCTCACCTTAAGTGGTATTATTGTACAAGGCCAACTTATTAATATCCGTGCATTTTCGTCCAACCTTCTGAACTGCCTTGCAGCCTCCCAGGCAAAAATTCTCTCCAGACTGCTGTAGTTCGACCCGTTACCAACTATAGTAAATGAGAGTTGTACTCTCGTATACTATAGTTTGTGCTGTGGAATTTTTGCCTGGGGAATTTGGACTTCTCAACGAAATAGGAGGGGACAACGTGGAGGAGGGGAGATGTAGTAGCATAACTTGGATTGTCATTGTCCATGTTATCCTGAATTGAATGGTCCAACATGACAACCGCTGTGGACATTGCATCGAGGGATTCCACTGCCTCTAAATAACTCAACGAACATCTTTTCTCTGCAGTCCCACCATTTAATTGATTACCATTCTTGCTATAACCCATTCTCACTAATCACCATACGTTATCTGTTTCACCAGGATGATGTCTTCCTGGGCCTGCCAAGCCTCACACATCTATTCCTGCATAGCAACCACCTTGTTGGCCTTGCACCTCGTTCGTTCTCTGGCGTTCCTCGACTGGACACTCTCCTCCTCCATGACAACCGACTGCGCTCCCTGCGCGGCGCACTGTTTGCGAATTCTCCACAACTCGCCTCGTTATTTCTTTTTGACAACCATCTCGCCGAGATATCTGGCAGTACACTCCGTCATCTAGGATCGCTGCGCTACCTCAGGCTGGGTGGCAATGCCTGGGCCTGCGACTGCCGTGCCCTGCCGCTCTGGTCTTGGCTCAGAGCATTCGAGGGCTCCGCCAGTCGGGCTGAGTGTGCAGGGCCTGGCACGTTCACTGGCCGAGTACTCTCGGAGCTTCCTCCCACCACGTTCCTGGCATGTCCGGGACTCCATGCCGGGCCTCAGTCGTCAGGGCTGGCTGGTCCGCTTGCATCTGCTGTGGGAAGGTATGAGTCAAAGGACAGATAAAGATTTCCAATGAACTAGAGGGTGAATGGAAAGGTTAAAAAGTATGACTTGGATAAATGTGCACTACTCGAAGTTATTAAATAGCATTGAGTGTGTGAAAGAGTGACCAAGACAGGTTACATCTATATAATTGTAGCAGAGTGGTAATTAATAATTTCCCATTCAATTTTAATTTGAGAAACAAATGGTTTCTCTCTCGAACACCAGGTGCATTCAAAATCATGTGTTATATGATTTTTCAAAGGAGTAATTTGTCCTCTTGATTAGAAGTTACAACTACAATGATTACATTATACCAATCCCCCGACTTAAGTTCATTTCATGCAAAAGCGCATACCTCCACCATGTAATGCATGATCCAGTAGAACATATCTGGCCCAATACATTTTTGAAATATCATGCGACAGTACTTTCTCGTTTTTGGCCCTATCTCTCAATGG
>CM068953.1:51436808-51441349 GCA_035128595.1 Eptatretus atami
ATAAAAAAAAATAATAATAAATGTATGGATGGAATCCCCAAAAATGACTAAACAAGGTAGGAACCACAATCCTTTACGGATTGCTGCGACGACAACTTTTGACATTTTTGTTTTTGGTAAAATAGTAACAATTGTGTGAAGATGTCTATGTTGCAGGTAGTTGTACATTTGTAGTGTGGGTTGGTGTAATTGTGCATTTTCTTTGTTGTAGCATTGAGACAGAAAAATGTCTAAATATGTGATGGCAATCCATAGAAGGATTGTGGTGTTGATTTGTGGTGTCATTCCTACCTTGTCACTCTTGTTTGGTTGTTTTGGGGGGGGGATTAATGTTTTTTCAGTTTTTATAAAATGTTTTTTTCTGACTTGTTTAACTCTTTTTCCCAATCTGGAGCCAATGACGTTATCATCTCGTAAATTATTTTGAGAGGCGTCTACATGGAGGACTTTTTTTAATGTACAGCCGGGATTACCTTGGCTTAATAGTACATGGAATAAGAGGGTGAGTATGAAACTTCTGTGACGTCAATTTTTTGCACTGATTTTGAATTTGTTTTTGACAGAATATAATTAGCAGACAGAAGGATATCAAGGTAATTGAGAGGGAAAGTTTTGGTTGTTACATGACATCGACCTACCTTTATGGTCTTAAAACAGTGGCACTGACAAAGAGGTAACAATGAAGGTTGCAGGTCAGTGAGAACAACTGGGTCAGGAGGATTGCTGGAGTGATGAGGGTGGACAAAAGGAGGGTGAATGAACTGAGGGAGGAGATTGGTGTGCAGATGAGCTTGACGAGTACATTGATAAAAAGCCGGCTGAAGTGGGTTGGACACTTGGTGTGGATGGAGGAAAAGAGAATGGCAAAGCGAGTGGGTAGGTTGAGGGTGCAAGGTGGGAGTAAAGAGGTGGATCGTGATTGAGATTGGAAGATTGAGTGAGGAATTATATCAATAATGTTGGGGATATCGGAGAGTGGAGAGAGTTGGCTGATGACAGGGGGAGGTGGAGGAGTATCATGGTCAAGGCAGGGCAGAAGCTTGGTACCGTTGGACCTCACCCCTTATAAAGGGAAGAGACTAGTGGTATTGTGGTAAAAAAAAATTATGTGGGTAAACTATATGAATGTCAGGTGAGGCTGGGATGCAGCCAAACTTGAAGGCTAAGCTGTTGAGGCATATCTACAGGCTGCAAGGCCCAAGGTGTGCAGAGCATGGGAAGGGTTCGCGAGGGGGTGGCCCTCTCTCTTTCCATCTTTGTCTCAGTCTAAAACTGCATGGTCTTTGCTCTGCACTGGCAGCAGCATGGTGTCTCAATTGTGGGGGATCTTTGGGCTGCTTCTGCAGGATCAGTTGGCTGTCGCCATGCTGTGGGCCAGTTTATGCAGTACTGACTGGGACTATTCCACAAAACAACAACAACAACAACAACAACATTATGGAAGGCTGTGCCATTCTCGCTTCATGTAGGCAACAGCATAATACTCCAGTCACATCACGTAGCTCTTCATCAAGATGTCTAGCTGTATCGCCTTGTTCTCTGTCTGACAAGAAGTTATAATAGATTATAATTCTGTTGCGGATCCGCGGTTCAGGAATTACCATGACGAGAAGCACTCGGGTTCCTCCCAAACACCCGGCTCTGTAGGCCGATGTGCCATGCATTACTCTGTGGTCTGGCTGGTTGCTAAGCAACCACGAACGTCAATTAACTTGTCAACTCTAAAAGGGTTCCCTGTCTGATATCGTTTACCTGTTGGTAAGCTGACTCGATAAATCAAGGTCCGTGCCCTCAGTACATACCCGTCTATCTATTCAAGTATGGCCGAGAGAGAACCGTGGGTAAACACTGGCCAACGAGAGGAAATCACATCGGAAAAACTTCCCGTCTAACAATAATGCAGACTGTGCTGGACTAATGAAGGAAAAGATGCTACAAGCAGGTATAGATGAACAATCATCGGGGGTTTATTCACAAAGTGGAGAGCAAGGAAAAGCATGTGACGCAGTGACGACAAGAATTTATTCACAAGTCTCCATACAGCAGAGGCAAGATATTCATTTGTGTGGGGAGTGCGGCAAAAGACATACAGTGGGGGAAAAAGTGAAAAGACAAAGAGCAGAGTCAACCCGAACCAATCTAGCTTATACAGACTTACAGGACTAACATAACAGGCGCTATCAGGATCATCACACAGAAGGGTAGAGAGAGAGAGAAAGAAAAGAGCAGGGCGAGGCTTTGGCGACCTCTTTACTCAACAAGTGAGAACTGATGAGCCTGTCACTTCCATGTATTGGAGGAGGAGTAATACTGTTGGCCCTTATTGTCTGGAATGGACCCGCTCGCCTGGCTCGCCCCACTGCCCCTCACCGTCTTGTTCCACCGTTCCTCTCTGTCTCCCTCTCCATTCCAAGGCAAATCAAATGCTGCACATTCGCGCTTCTGACTAACGGCTCCGTTAACACCCAGATTTTAAAACGTATGATTTTATGATCCCAGTCTTCTTTTAAGCGTCTCGGGAGGGGTGGAGTCCAGCAGAAGTCAGGGGTGATGCCCCACCTCTTCTGGACATGGTTGCTGGGAGCCACCGCCCATTGTGGTGCTGGTGCAGCATGCCCATTGGCCAAGATGGACCTCCACATGATGTCACCCTCTCTGCAAGCATGTTGGTCTGAAAATGTCATCATTCACTCTCGGGAGGTGCCATGAACTCCCAACTTAACATGGGGCTGACGTTTATCGTTCCCCGTTCATGGCACAAATGCCCGGGAAAAGTGTGGATGGCATGATGGACAACCGGAGGGTCATTAATGACAGGAAGGGATAGGGGGGGTGGGGTGGGGGTTAGCACAGGTTTGCGCTAACGGGCAGCGAGGCATATTGGTGGTGGCGATGCGAGCGTGGAGAAAATGGCGTCCTCGAGCAGCGTGAGATGGTGGCTGGAGTAGTGATGGCACGCATGTGGTCGAAGTGGTTGCGGTGTTGAGGCACTGTCGTTGAAATGGCGTCATGGTTGAAACGATCTTGTGGTTGAAGCGGTCTTGTGGTTAAAAGTGTGAGTGGATGGTGAGCGAGAAAATTGAGATGATGGCTGTTGGTGTTAAGGTGCAGGAACACGGTTGAAGTGTTGTGGCATGGAGGTGGTTGTAGTCTTGTTGTGGTTGAACTGTGGTTGAGGCAGCGTTGTTGGACAATGGTGAATTTGCGAGCGAGCGAATGTTGGAATGATAATCTTGAATGAAGATAAGCATTATAAAAGTGCTTTGCAATAAAGTTCGTGCATCTTCGTTGATGATTGGCAAGGTGGTCATCTCCAGTGGTGGCTGAATGGTGGTGAGAGTGCTATTGCGGTTGAACGGCAGTTTGGATATGGCACGCAGATTTAAACGGGCTTTTGGCAGGCATATGCAAATGAGGTAGCGGCATGCAGCTTCCAATGCAGTTCAAGAGGGAGAATGTTTGATTGTGTAAGGCGTGGAAGATAAAAGTAGATGGGGGAAATGTGTGGAAAACCTAACTAATCTCTCACAATGCATATTCCCTTTGTAACCCAATAGACACAAGTGAGGACCCTATCTGGAACATGTATAAATGAAATAACTGACTCGGGAATCGCAAAATGTTGTGTGCCATTGCCTTGGAGGCATGTGACGACTTGCGCGTATGTGAACATTCATGATGACTGTGGGGTGAAGGATGAGGTCACGCGTCGCCATCGTCCTGCCTGCAGTGCGATCAACGTGTGTACATATCCAAAGTATAATGACAACTGTCGTCACGACGACCACGGCTTATGACCCCGTCTTGCGTAATACCCAATACAGTACTCAATGCCCAGCTTCACGGCCTAGCTTGGCCACACACTGAGCCAGCGACCACCGTGGTCGCTGACTGAGCTGAACGCAGCGCAGTTATCACTGGCGGTGTACACCAATGAGCGCGCATCACGATTCCATGAAATCGGGCTTCTCACGAGGCAGCAGTTCCGTGTGACGAGTTAGGCATGGTAATTTACTTGAGTTTCCATTACGCGGGAATGGACAACATCTGACGACTTAGACGAAGTGACGACTTAGAGATGACGACTTACAGACTTTATTCAAAGGGATTTAACATTAGATAAATTCGGGACTTTTTGACGCTGCCGACTTAGGCGAAGTGACGAGTTACACACTGCCGACTTACGCGTAGTCTACTGTATATATATACACATATACAGTATACATATATATGTATATGCCATTTGCTCATCCCTTAAATGACCCTTCATATCGCTCATCACAAAACTGATAGTGTCACATGTATACAACATCTTTTCCTGATATCTATATATTACTAAAACTCTCATCTTGTGTGTATATATATATATGTATGTATGTATGTAAGTTCCCGAAATACAGCAAAAAGAGTACATGATAGCGCAAAAAATTTCGGGCTACCTTACTCACCATTCGCCTGTGGTGTGCAGTATCAAGTTTCGTTCAAATCGGGCAACGAAAAAACATTATTAAAAAAGTGGTGCCAGGCACAACAAATCCCGC
>CM068953.1:51476006-51488219 GCA_035128595.1 Eptatretus atami
TCGACCGAGAACAAGATGACTGACTGTAACAAGCTGAGGAACCAGGAGAAGGAAGTCCAAATTTTCCCGTTCGGCCATGTTGTCTTGTGTCATGATGTCATAGGCCTCAATCGATAGACCATCACATCATATGCAGCCTGTGGATGCTGTTGCATTCATTTCGGAAAGCTTGGCTGCGCCGCTGATGCAGCGTCCCCTTTTCCCAGTAAGCTGGTAATTATTTTACCACTTCAGAAGGATGACAGGCTGAGCCAACCCACTTGGGGTTATTTAAAGGATTGATAGGGACTCAAACTCAAGACCCTAATCTAAAGCCAGCCACCTTAACCATTAAGCCAACACCAGCTTCATCGAGAGATCAAAGTGGAAAAAAACTTTCAGCTTTTAATTATTAAAAAAGGTTTGTGCAACTAAAGGACTGAAGAATATCCTTAACCCTTGAACCCTGACCTCCTTGGATATTCTACTTCCCCACCTGGGTTCCATGCAGAAAAATCCGGCCGCACGGGTACATGGAGGTTTGAATAGCGGCTGATAAACTGGCCATTCAGGTATATGGGGGTTTGAACAGCGGCTGGTAAACTGGCTACTCAGGTATATGGGGGTTTGAAGTGCAGCTGTAAACTGGCCATTCAGGTATATGGGGGTTTGAAGTGCAGCTGGTAAACTGGCCATTCAGGTATATGGGGGTTTGAAGTGCAGCTGGCAAACTGGCCATTCAGGTATATGGGGGTTTGAATTGTGCTGGTAAACTGGCCACTCAGGTATGGGTTTGAATAGCAGCTGGTAAACGGCCATTCAGGTATATGGGGTTTGAATAGCGGCTGGTAAACTGGCCATTCAGGTATATGGGGTTTGAATTGTGGCTGGTAAACTGGCCATTCAGGTATATGGGGGTTTGAATAGCGGCTGGTAAACTGGCCACTCAGGTATATGGGGGTTTGAATAGCAGCTGGTAAACTGGCCATTCAGGTATATGGGGGTTTGAATAGCGGCTGGTAAACCGGATACTCAGGTATATGGGGATTTGAATTGTGGCTGGTAAACTGGCCACTCAGGTATATGGGGGTTTGAATAGCGGCTGGTAAACTGGCCATTCAGGTATAGGGGGTTTGAATAGCAGCTGGTAAACTGGCCATTCAGGTATATGGGGGTTTGAATAGCAGCTGGTAAACTGGCCATTCGGGTATATGGGGGTTTGAATAGCGGCTGGTAAACTGGCCATTCAGGTATATGGGGGTTTGAATAGCAGCTGGTAAACTGGCACTCAGGTATATGGGGGTTTGAATAGCAGCTGGTAAACTGTCCATTCAGGTATATGGGGGTTTGAATAGCAGCTGGTAAACTGGCACTCAGGTATATGGGGGTTTGAATAGCAGCTGGTAAACTGGCCATTCAGGTATATGGGGGGTTGAATAGCGGCTGGTAAACCGGATACTCAGGTAGATGGGGGTTTGAATTGCAGCTGGTAAACTGGATACTCAGGTAGATGGGGGTTTGAATGCGGCTGGTAAACTGGCAATTCAGGTAGTTGAATTGTGGCTGGTAAACTGGCCATTCAGGTATATGGAGGTTGAATAGCGGCTGGTAAACTGGCCATTCAGTATATGGAGGTTTGAAATGTGGCTGGTAAACTGGCTACTCAGGTATATGGAGGTTTGAATAGTGGCTGGTAAACTGGCTACTCAGGTAGATGGGAGTTTGAATAGCGGCTGGTAAACCGGCCATTCAGGTATATGGAGGTTTTTATAGTGGCTGGTAAACTGGCTACTCAGGTAGATGGGAGTTTGAATAGCGGCTGGTAAACTGGCATTCAGGTATATGGGGGTTTGAATTGCGGCTGGTAAACTGGCCATTCAGGTAGTTGAATTGCGGCTTGTAACTGGCATTCAGGTATATGGAGGTTAGAATAGCGGCTGGTAAACTGGCCATTCAGGTATATGGGAGTTAGAATAGCGGCTGGTAAACTGGCCATTCAGGTATATGGAGGTTTGAATAGCGGCTAGTAAACTGGCTACTCAGGTATATGGAGGTTTGAATAGCGGCTGGTAAACTGAGCTATTATTGTAGATGGAGGTTTGAATAGCGGCTAGTAAACTGGCTACTCAGGTATATGGAGGTTTGAATAGCGGCTAGTATAACTGGCTACTCAGGTCGATGGGAGTTTGCATAGCGGCTGGTAAACCGGCCACTCAGGAATATGGGGTTTGAATAGCAGCTGGTAAACCGGCCATTCAGGTATATGGAGGTTTGAATAGCGGATGGCAACTGGCCATTCCGGTATATGGGGTTTGAATTGCGGCTGGTAAACTGGCCATTCGGGTATATGGGGGTTTGAATAGCGGCTGGTAAACTGGTCATTCAGGTATATGGAGGTTTGAATAGCGGCTGGTAAACTGGCCATTCAGGTATATGGAGGTTTGAATAGCGGCTGGTAAACTGGCCATTCAGGTATATGGAGGTTTGAAATGCGGCTGGTAAACTGGATACTCAGGTAGATGGGAGTTTGAATAGCGGCTGGTAAACTGAGCTATTATGTAGATGGAGGTTTGAATAGCGGCTAGTAACTGGCACTCAGGTATATGGAGGTTTGAATAGCGGCTAGGTAAACTGGCTACTCAGGTCGATGGAGTTTGCATAGCGGCTGGTAAACGGCCACTCAGGAATATGGGGTTGATAGCAGCTGGTAAACCGGCCATTCAGGTATATGGAGTTTGAATAGCGGATGGCAAACATGGCCATTCAGGTATATGGGGGTTTGAATGCGGCTGGTAAACTGGCCATTCGGTATATGGGGGTTTGAATAGCGGCTGGTAAACTGGTCATTCAGGTAATGGAGGTTTGAATAGCGGCGGTAAACTGGCCATTCAGGTATATGGAGGTTTGAATAGCGGCTGGTAAACTGGCCATTCAGGTATATGGAGGGTTTGAATTGCGGCTGGTAAACCGGATACTCAGGTAGATGGGAGTTTGATACGGCTGGTAAACCGGCCACTCAGGAATATGGGGGTTTGAATAGCGGCTGGTTAACTAGCCATTCAGGTATATGGAGGTTTGAATAGCGGCTGGTAAACGGCATTCAGGTATATGGGGGGTTGAATAGCGGCTGGTAAACTGGCTACTCAGGTATATGGAGTGGTTTGAATAGCGGCTGGTAAACTAGCCATTCAGGTATATGGAGTTGAATAGCGGCTGGTAAACTAGCCATTCAGGTATATGGAGGTTTGAATAGCGGCTGGTAAACTGGCCATTCAGGTATATGGAAGTTTGAATAGCAGCTGGTAAACGGCCACTCAGGTTTATGGAGGTTTGAATAGCGGCTGGTAAACTGGCCATTCAGTATATGGAGGTTTGAATAGCAGCTAGTAACTGGCCATTCAGGTATATGGAGGTTTGAATTGCGGCTGGTAAACTGGCCATTCAGGTATATGGAGTTTGAATTGCGGCTGGTAAACCGGCCATTAGTATATGGAGGTTTGAAAGCAGCTGTTAAACCGGCCACTCGGTTATATGGGGTTTGAATAGCAGCTGGTAAACCGGCCACTCGGGTATATGGAGGTTTGAATAGCGGCTGTAAATGGCCACTCAGGTACATGAATTGAGTTTGAATAGCGGCTTGTAAACCGGCCACTCAGGTATATGGAGGTTTGAATAGCGGCTGTAAACTGGCCACTCAGGTTCATGGAATGGAGGTTTGAATAGCGGCTGATAAACCAGCCACTTGGGTTAATGGGAGTTTGAATAGCAGCTGGGAAACCGGCTCGTGTATACAGAGGTTTGAAAAGCGGTTGGTAAACGAGCATATATGTAGATGGAGGTTTGAATAGCGGCTGGTAAACCGAGCTATTATTGGTAGAGAGTTTGAATAGCGGTTGGTAAACCGAGCTATTATTGTAGATGGATGTTGAATAGCGGCTGGTAACCGAGCTATATTGTAGATGGAGGTTTGAATAGCGGTTGGTAAACCGAGCTATTATTGTAGATGGAGGTTTGAATAGCGGCTGGTAACCGGCTCAGGTATATGAGGTTTGAATATCGGCTGTTAAACCGGCTCAGGTATATTGAGGTTTGAATAGTGGCTGGTAAAACAACTGCTCGGGTCTATGGAGGTTGAGTAGCGGCTGGTAAACTGGCCGCTCGGGTATATGGAGGTTTGATAACGCTGGTAAACCGGCTCGGTATATGGAGGTTTGAATAGCAGCTGGTAAACTGGCCGCTCAGGTATATGGAGGTTTGAATAACGCTGGTAAACCGGCTCGGGTATATGGAGGTTTGATAGCAGCTGGTAAACTGGCCGCTCGGGATATGGAGGTTTGAATAACTGCTGGTAAACTGGCTCAGGTATATTGAGGTTTGAATAGCGGCTGGTAAAACAACTGCTCGGGTTATAGAGTTTGAATAGCAGCTGGTAAACCGCGCTCGGATATATGGTGGTTTGAATAGCGGTGGTAAACCGGCCACTTTGGGTATATCCATCCATCCATCCATTCATCAGGACCATACCCTCTGCAAAGCGTTGGTGCTGCAAAGCAGTCTCCTTCGCTATTTGGTACAATCCTGGACGGTCACCACTCCGACACAGGATACCAGCAAGCTGGCACTCATTTTGCCGACCTCGGAAGGATGACAGGCAGAGTCAACCCACCTGTTATTAATAAAACAGCCGAGGGGGATTTGAACTCAGGATCCTGGGATCTCAAGCCCATCACCCTAACCAGTAAGCCAGGCATGCTCGGCTATATGGAGGTTTGAATAGCAGCTGTTAAAACGGCCACGATGATTCAAACGGTTAAAGATATATTTTATGAAAAATAGTAATCCCTTCATCACTATACTGTATTGGAAACCTTCTGTCTCGACTTTTTTGTTAAAATCAATTTCCACAGATTGTTGTAGAAAAGTTAAGCAACAACAAAAAAATGATGTTTGTACATATCCTGACATTGGGGTGGTGGAGAACTGTTCGACATAGGACATGCAGGCAGAATGGCTTGAGTATTGTCGATCGATATGATGATTCCCATGAGATGGTGAACTGTCTGTCACTCAAGGACTGGAAATAAAAGTGTGATTGAACAGACATGAGAAAGGTGATTATAAAAACTGAAGAAAGCGAGAACAAAGTTGTATAGATGAGTGAAGAAGGTCAAAAAAAAAAAAACCATAACCACACTGTGAGATGTTATGCAGGAGGCCCTGCTGTGAAGAAAGAGCAATTATTCTACAGATGTGCACCTGATCATGATGTACGAATGGCTATTATATGAGACTGAGAGTTGTGAATCAGATGGAAAGCAGCAACAGAGACTTTAATACAACAACCTGGATGGTTCTCTTGGTGTCCGACATGAACTGTGGGAAGGAAGAGACAAGGTCTCCCTTATCTGTTTATACATTATGTTCTGTACAACCTGCCCATTGCCACGCGCAGACAAATTGCTCAGAAAAATTGAACAAACAAGCTTAAATTTTTCCGTAAACTACCAAAGTAGGACTTTGCAATGTCAGCATTCAAAGCATCAGTCTTGGTCAAGTGTTCCTCTGTTAATAAATACCATGTTAAGTATAAAGGGTAAAAAGAAAACATAAGTACGATGACAAGCTAAACGCATGTACATACTTGAACCTGAAGACCAGACAAAGGGACATTTATGCCCATCAAAGGCCAACCCCTGCCCCAAAATCCAAGGTGCTTGGTTATACAAAGCGCACCTGCTGTTTGGCTTAAACCTACATCAAACAAGACAAAATTGGCGTGAAATACCCAGCTTATAGCTTTCCCATTTCCAACTCGATTTTTTCCAACATTTCCAACAATAGCAGGATGATGCCTCATTTTCACAACCCGACACATCGGGACCTAACGGTTCACAATCAAATTGCCTCGACTAATCAGTAGAGGGACGAACCAGACGAGAGGGACACCTGTATGACTTGAAACGACGAAGGCATGTAACATCGTCAAAGAAAATGAGATAATTGCTTGGTGAAGGCAAATCAATAATGAAAATTATCTCAGTAGCCACAGATGAAAAGCAGCAATTGAATGGAACATCAAGTTAATTTGGGATTTTTTTTATCCTGCCACGATGAACGAAACACTTTCATTCTCAAAGCTGACAGTTAAACAGGAATTCAAAGGATAAGACGTTGCAGAATGATGTGGGGGAGGGGGGGAGAGAAGGGTGGGGAATTTGAATAACTTGTCATTCTGTGGGATAATTGCTTTGCTTTGAGCTGTGACAATAGAACGGCGATGACTGATGCTAGGGAAGGTGTTGCTTCTGTCCTTCAGCAATTCAGCACGGGGAGTGCGAGGGGTTGTTGAAAAGATTCGTGGCTGCCCATGTAATCCGATTAATAGAGCTGCTTAAAAGTTGAAGACACTTCCTTGCATCCCCCCCCCCACCTCCTCTCTCAACATAACCCCACTACCTACCGGACCACAGAATCAAAAGCTAATATCCGTTACCAAGCAAGCCCTGGAAGCATGATTAGAGAATATCGCAGGATGTTGTGCTCAGCATATTTTTTCACATTGTAAATACACTTTAGCACTGTTCATCTTTGCACCCTTGCAAGAAATGTTAATTAAAGTGCACAAGGAGAAGTGTTTCGCCAGACATTTTAATTTGCTTTGGTAATATTTAAAATGTGTCTGGAAATGCAGATTCAAACCGAGTCATCTCGTCTGCGCGTTTCCCTGGGCCGTGTGTTGCATCATGGAGCATACTTGCCAAAGATCTCTCTCCTGCTCAGGTATATTGAGGTTTGAATAGCGGCTGGTAAAACAACTGCTCGGGTATATGTAGGTTTGAATAGCAGCTGGTAAACCGGCCGCTCGGATATATGGTGGTTTGAATAGCGGGTGGTAAACCGGCCACTTGGGTATATCCATCCATCCATCCATTCATCAGGACCATACCCTCTGCAAAGCGTTGGTGCTGCCAAAGCAGTCTCCTTCGCTATTTGGTACAATCCTGGACGGGTCACCACTCCGACACAGGATACCAGCAAGCTGGCACTCATTTTGCCGACCTCGGAAGGATGACAGGCAGAGTCAACCCCACCTGTTATTAATAAAACAGCGAGGGGGATTTGAACTCAGGATCCTGGGATCTCAAGCCCATCACCCTAACCAGTAAGCCAGGCATGCTCGGCTATATGGAGGTTTGAATAGCAGCTGTTAAAACGGCCACGATGATTCAAACGGTTAAAGATATATTTTATGAAAAATAGTAATCCCTTCATCACTATACTGTATTGGAAACCTTCTGTCTCGACTTTTTTGTTAAAATCAATTTCCACAGATTGTTGTAGAAAAGTTAAGCAACAACAAAAAAATGATGGTTTGTACATATCCTGACATTGGGGTGGTGGAGAACTGTTCGACATAGGACATGCAGGCAGAATGGCTTGAGGTATTGTCGATCGATATGATGATTCCCATGAGATGGTGAACTGTCTGTCACTCAAGGACTGGAAATAAAAGTGTGATTGAACAGACATGAGAAAGGTGATTATAAAAACTGAAGAAAGCGAGAACAAAGTTGTATAGATGAGTGAAGAAGGTCAAAAAAAAAAAACCCATAACCACACTGTGAGATGTTATGCAGGAGGCCCTGCTGTGAAGAAAGAGCAATTATTCTACAGATGTGCACCTGATCATGATGTACGAATGGCTATTATATGAGACTGGAGAGTTGTGAATCAGATGGAAAGCAGCAACAGAGACTTTAATACAACAACCTGGATGGTTCTCTTGGTGTCCGGACATGAACTGTGGGAAGGAAGAGCAAAGGTCTCCCTTATCTGTTTATACATTATGTTCTGTACAACCTGCCCATTGCCACGCGCAGACAAATTGCTCAGAAAAAATTGAACAAACAAGCTTAAATTTTTCCGTAAACTACCAAAGTAGGACTTTGCAATGTCAGCATTCAAAGCATCAGTCTTGGTCAAGTGTTCCTCTGTTAATAAATACCATGTTGAAGTATAAAGGGTAAAAAGAAAACATAAGTACGATGACAAAGCTAAACGCATGTACATACTTGAACCTGAAGACCAGACAAAGGGACATTTATGCCCATCAAAGGCCAACCCCCTGCCCCAAAATCCAAGGTGCTTGGTTATACAAGGCGCACCTGCTGTTTGGCTTAAACCTACATCAAACAAGACAAAATTGGCGTGAAATACCCAGCTTATAGCTTTCCCATTTCCAACTCGATTTTTTCCAACATTTCCAACAATAGCAGGATGATGCCTCATTTTCACAACCCGACACATCGGTGACCTAACGGTTCACAATCAAATTGCCTCGACTAATCAGTAGAGGGACGAACCAGACGAGAGGGACACCTGTATGACTTGAAACGACGAAGGCATGTAACATCGTCAAAGAAAATGAGATAATTGCTTGGTGAAGGCAAATCAATAATGAAAATTATCTCAGTAGCCACAGATGAAAAGCAGCAATTGAATGGAACATCAAGTTAATTTGGGATTTTTTTTATTCCTGCACGAGAACGAAACACTTTCATTCTCAAAGCTGACAGTTAAACAGGAATTCAAAGGATAAGACGTTGCAGAAATGAGTGGGGGGAGGGGGGGGGAGAGAAGGGTGGGGGAATTTGAATAACTTGTCATTCTGTGGGATAATTGCTTTGCTTTGAGCTGTGACAATAGAACGGCGATGACTGATGCTAGGAAGGTGTTGCTTCTGTCCTTCAGCAATTCAGCACGGGGAGTGCGAGGGGTTGTTGAAACGATTCGTGGCTGCCCATGTAATCCGATTAATAGAGCTGCTTAAAAGTTGAAGACACTTCCTTGCATCCCCCCCCCCGCCACCTCCTCTCTCAAACATAACCCCACTACCTACCGGACCACAGAATCAAAAGCTAATATCCGTTACCAAGCAAGCCCTGGAAGCATGATTAGAGAATATCGCAGGATGTTGTGCTCAGCATATTTTTTTCACATTTGTAAATACACTTTAGCACTGTTCATCTTTGCACCCTTGCAAGAAATGTTAATTAAAGTGCACAAGGAGAAGTGTTTCGCCAGACATTTTTAATTTGCTTTGGTAATATTTAAAATGTGTCTGGAAATGCAGATTCAAACCGAGTCATCTCGTCTGCGCGTTTCCCTGGGCCGTGTGTTGCATCATGGAGCATACTGGCCAAAGGGGGGCGTTAAGCTGGCTGCCTTGTCTGCATTATTTTTTGGATGTTAAATAGTTTTATGGTGGTATGATTGAGGAAGTGTTAAATGACAGCAGGCCTCTGGGCATGTCACTTGGCTCAAGATATCCTGCCAGAAGACTATTTTGAAGAATACAATGATGAAAGCTTCTTTTTTTTTTTGTGGACAGAGTCGAGGCTCGTGGGAGAGCGAGTACATTGAACGGATCAGGACGCAACAGAACAAAAGGAAGAGTTGAGAGAGTGGGGGAGGGGGGCACCAACAACAGTGTTAAACGGGGAGACTTGGACAAACAATGGATGTGTGGAGGAATGGGGGACTCTGGACTCTGAACTAAAAGGCAATGTTCCAGTAAAAAACACAAAATTCTTCATAAATGAAAATATCCATTAACAAAAATCAGGTCGTGGAGCTTCGCTCCTGCTCATAGAGGGTCATGTGACCAAAGACAATGGCATGTTACGTGGTTACACACGGACAAGATCACTCACTGGTGTTTCTAAGTTTTATGGTGGTATGATTCAGGAAGTGTCTGTGGGTTTCTATCGTTTACGGACTATGTATAGTGAGAGGTAGGAAGTCATAAAGATTTAGGGTTTACAGATGGTGTATGGTGGTGGGTATTACAGTGTATATTCTAAGTGTTGCATTTTTACATACACAGTTGGATGGACCTCTGTATCAGGCACCCTGGTCATAACAAACATACAGAACATGTTTTAGTCAATGCATAAGCCTGGTGTTGGCTTCATGGTTCAGGTGGCTGGTCTTAGGGTCTTGAGTTCAGCCCCTTTCGTACCATTAAATAACACCAGGCGGGTTGACTCAGCCTGTAATCCTTCCGAGGTTGACAAAATGAGCACCAGTTTCCTGGTAACAGGGGGCATTACATCAGCGGCACAGCCGTGCCCCCATAAAATGATGCAACCAAGCAGCCACTACAAAGAAAATATGCAGGAAACAGCTTCAGATTGTTGTACAGTAAATAATAACAAATTATTGACTTCATCAACACCAGTTGCATAAATGTAAATTCCAAGAAAATACAAGAAAAATTGCAAATTTGTGAATATGTGAAATTAGTTTTCATTAGCTTGTTCCCTTGTTTGAATACCTGAGTGGGTTCAGAATGGCACCAAGGAAGCAACTTTCAAAAGAACAGCATGTGAAGATCAAAACTCTGCAAGAATAAGGACACACTATGACTTGCCATTTGTGTGTAATCTGTGGCTGCAGGTTGCATCATTTTATGGGGGCACAGCTGTGTCGCTGATGTAATGCCCTCTATTACCAGTACACTGGCACTCATTTTGTAAATCTCAGAAGGATGATGGGCTGTCAACCCCACCTGGTGTTAATTCAACAGTTATCAGGAGCTTGAACTCAGGATCCGAAGGTCATAAGCCAACCATCTTCACTGTTAAGCCAACACCAGGCTTACACGATGAATGCAATAGCAGAAAAGCTGATCTCCTACAAAAGTGTGAGGTATACCTTGCAGCGTCTGAAGGAAACAAAAGGCAAGGAAGACCCAGAAGAATCTCCCCAAGGCAAGACAAGCACTTGCTCAGCTTATATGACAGAGGAAAATCAAGTCAGCAGCTGACAAATTAAATGAGAGTAGGTCTGAGCATAAACACCTCGTTCAACACTGTGTGTAGAAGGCTGATTGCTGCAGGTCTCCACGGCAGAATTGCAGCAAAGAAACCATTGCTAAGCTCACAGGATAAGGTGAAAACACTGAAATTTGCAAGGCAATGTCACCAAGATTGGCCAACTGAACAATGGAATCGGGTACTCTGATCCGATGAATCCAAGTTTAAACTTATTGGATGTAAGAGATGCCAGTTCTTATGCCGAACACCTGCAGAACATTATGACATGCAATGTTTGTAGCCTACAGTTCAAAACAGGGGGAGGCTCTGTGACTGTCTAGAGTTGTATCTCAGCTTTTGGTGGAAAAAAAACTTGTTAAATCGATGAGACATGACCAAAAGATAGTACAAGCAGATACTGAAGCACCATGCAGGTCCCAATAGAAATCATTTATTTGGATTCATTTTGGGTAATTCCATGGGAAAAGTTACCTGGTGGCTATTTTTTGAAAGTACATTTTTCATTAAACCTTATATACCATATGACAGATCATGAATTGAAATAATTGAATTTTTGCAATATTAGCTTCATCAAGCAGTGTCTGTATACATTGTGGTAGCATCTCAGGACGTTTATTAATAAAAGTCCGGAGATGTCACGTCCATTACGCTTAGTTGTTACGTCCGTTACATTACATTTGCCATAGTACTGCCTACTCGGTATCATTAATTCCTCAAATAAATACTGGGAATACAAAGACGTACCTATACCAAGCTGCTATACCAGATTTAGTCTTCTGTCGTAGAACACTTCACAGAAATTTGTGACAAAACGATCATCATGCTAAAGCGGGTATTTTGACGGTTACGTCCGTTACGAAGATTCATCATACCGCAGCACTCAGGCAAAAATTCTTAATCTCATATAATTACCATTTCCTGGCACCTTTGTGTTCACTGCACAAAATAAACTAATACATTTGGTACGATAACCTTGTTCTTCATGAAATATTTTTGAGAACTGCCAATAAGTTCTGTCTGAATGTTACGTCCGTTACGGTGGAATTACCCTTTTCTAACAATATAATGATGCAAAACACACATCTAATATCGTAAAACAATATTTGGAGAGCAAGGTTACAGCTGGTGTGCTCCAAGTGTGAGAATGACCACCCCAGAGTCTGGACATGAGTCCCATCATAGCCATATGGGATTACCTGGAAACAGAGGATAAGAAAAAGAGCAATCAGAGATTGCAGACCCTCACTAGGACTTCTTTTGCGTGATGTGTTGTGTGGTGTTTGTGTAGTTTTGTGTGGTGTATTTTGCGTGGCATTTGTGTACTAGTGTGTTACGTTATTAATAAGAGACATAATTAGAACTGCCACTTTATAACTGCTGGCAGTGATGACTGGGT
>CM068953.1:51488229-51510351 GCA_035128595.1 Eptatretus atami
CGTCCCGCTTTGATGCAACCCCACTTTGATTGGACACCTGACCCTGACCCATGATGTTTTTTTATCATTATCAATTGAATTCAGAATGGGATTAAATAAATTCAATTCAGATCAAATGGAAGACCAAATAGGTACAGTCCTGCATTGTAGTAATCAGAAGGAACCCAAAAAGCAAAAAGAAAAGATGAAGTCATCAGGAGGAACCTGGATAGGATTCACATTTCAACTGTTACTCCTCTACCCTCAAACCATCCAGGCACAGCCAAGTGAGCCTTATTTTAAAAAAAAACACAAAAAAAAAAAATCAAAAATTTAAATAATTCTGGCTGCCAGACCATTAGGTCATGTGGAGGTGGGTCGGTTCGTTCAGTTTCGTTGTGCAGATCACCAATCTAAACGAAATTCACCCTGTACATTAATGATAACACACCATTGAAATTCCTACTTGTTTCCATATGCACAAGTTGACACACCGAAGTTATTACCATTTGAAATTCCCGCCGTGAAGTGGGCGTGGCGTGCTTGTAATCGCGGAGGAAACGACCAGGAAACAACAAATCAAGATGGCGGCGCCCATGGTTGTCTGGTAATTGAGTGATTTTTGGTCTTTCAACAACCAAATATGCGTTGTTTCATACACTTGGGCGGGAGGATGATGAGAAAGTGACCAATTCACGGATAAGAGCTGGCTTAAGGTATGTGAGTGTGCGAAGGCTTGGTGCGACGCCACAGATAGTGAAACTATCAACAAATGCCGTTTGCTGGCTGATCAAATTATGAAACTGCTGCCAATGACTGATCTCCTGTGGATGCCGGCTGTCACCGGTTCTGCTATGCGTCGTTTTGTAACAAGGATCATATAAAACGTACTGAAGCCAGGAAAAGGAAATCAGAAGCCAGCACTACTGCAGTTTCTGCTAGAGCCAGTGAGGTGGTGGCGGACTAGAAGAAGAGGGGCACTCATACAACAATAATGTAGAAAATCCTCAGAACCTCTGTAGAAAGGTGGCTAGCAAATCAGCTGGTGTATTGCCAAGAATTTGTGTGATATGCCAGAAAAAAAGACAAATTCATCCATGTCAAAGGAAAATCTCAACATGATCAGTTGTCCCTGGCAGAAACACAGGATGGAGGAAAGCTGAGGGAAACTGCTGAGCAGAGGAGAGATGAACGTGATGTGAGAATAATGACAACTATAAAGGATAAAGACTGTGTGGCGCTGGCAGTTTGTTATCACCATAAATTTATTATGAGTATGTGAATGACACATACCACAGACAGAGTGAAAGTAAACTCCAAACTCAGAAAGTGAACTATGACTCAACATTTGACATTTTCTGTGATAAAGTAATCCAGGTAAGACTCATTGATGGAAAGCAATCTATACATATGAAGAAGTTGTGTGAGATGTTCAATGACCTACTCAGAGTATGCGAAGTCAGGATAAGGCCAACTACCAGGCAAAGACTGAAGAAAAGACTGCAGGAACGGTACCCAGACATGATTTTCTATCGTCCACCAAAAATGTCTGAGAGCGAAGTGGTGTACATGAAGGACATTGATATTGGTTCCATTGCTCAGGCTGCTGTTGTAGACAGTAGCTCTACAACAGAAACAGAGTCAACTACAGAGGATGAAGCCAGCCAGGGTCCACAGCAGGGTGACTCAGACTCAATTTACATGTTCTATACTCGGGAGCACTCATGGTGAGGGATGACCTGAACAAACACCAAAGTGTGAACATTACATGGCCTAATTGGAAATGGTGGAGCTAGCACTAGAGCTTATACGGGCAACTCGTACTTCGAACTGGCCGAACACCTTGCGATCACGAGAGCGTCAATGCCCTGGTACTTTGTGTACAATCACCTAAACTATGCAAGTTGCTTACCGTTTACTGGCTGGAAATGGCCGGGCGAGAGCACTCCCACCCAGACACCTATCAAGCGTTCATGGACGGCAAATGGACTGCCCAACGGCATACTCGTTAGGATTTAGTAGTGTTGCGTGTGATCAGATCATAGAGCAGACTTTAAATAGGGACAGCAAGACCAGTGGAGGCATCATTGGTTACACTCAGAAAAGCACAGCTGTGAAGAAGTGGATCCTGTCCCAATCAGCACGTGCGGAAATCGCAAAGAAATGTGAGTCCATGGCGGGTATCCACGACAAGCCCCAACGAGAAAGGATTTGGATGTGTCGAGCTCGAAGAAGAACGAAGCAGTGGTGGTACAAGTGATGGACACAGTACTTCAAATGATTAACCCTTTCTCCGGCGCTCACCTTGAATCGTCAATATTAGTTCAGGTGTCATCGCACCGCCAGCCACTTCCGCGGACTTGATGAACGCGTATGTCAAGGGAGAGAATGCTGTCGTGCAATTCATGCGTGATCGGCTTCTCTCGGGTGAGGTCCCATTCTTCAGTCCGATTTCAAAGGCCAATTGGCAACTTTCTTGAAGGCGCGAGGCAAGTCGGCGACTCCCCACCAGCAGACGCCGAAGGTTGAAAGGCGAATGAACGTTGTTTTCACACAACTGCTGTTGTTGGCGAGTAAAGCAATGTAACACTCCACGATCTGTCGCATACCCACTTGCAAACATATCTTTCCCGCTGGCATCCGGTGATCGTTCGATTGCTAAGACGGACAAAGCCAAACTCCGCAACCATATACTGAAACTGTGGCCCGATTGCCATGTGGACGCTCGGCCTATCCAAGGTGCAACAATTGTGGATGGAATGGCCGTTATTCAGGCGATAAAGGCTGGTTCACTGCATAAACACTTTCGGAAAACTGAAAGAGATGGTGCTGAACATCGTAGTGGCCAAAGCACGACATAACCAATCTTCGAGACTGGACGTGGTGTTTGATACTTACCCAAGTATCAGATCAAGTGCCTGGAGCACGCCAGACGAGCGGGCAGGGCGGGCGATCTTCAGGTACGAACATCTACAGACGTGATCAAGCCCTTCCAAAACAGTGGGCCAATTATCTCCTGAGCAGAGCCAACAAGGAGGCGTTGAAGAGTTCATCGTCGAATCGTGGACGGAAACATCTCTCCATCAAAATTGGGTGACATGCTGTTGTACGTCAGTCATGCCGACAAATGTGAGAAAATCAAGGCGTCGAATGGTGTCATGACTGTGTCGTCAGTACCTGAACTTGAATGTGACCATGACGAAGCTGACACGAAGCTCCTGCTACATGCCGCTCGCGGGACAGAATGAAGAGTCGGTGCGCATAGAGAGTTTCGACACCGATGTGTTTGTGTTGGCATTGGCTCACTGAAGTCATTCGGGCGCGAAATTTCCATCTGGTCACAGGAAGTCCCAAGGACATTATCGTTGTTGACATTAGGAAGCTGAGTAATGCCTGGAAAGTTCTGTCTGCGATGCGTTGATAGGTTTGCACAATTTCACGGGAAGTGATACCACCAGTGCATTCCATGGTAAGGGCAAAACAAGGCCATTCGACTTGATGATGAAGGGTCCCCATTCATCACCTGTTCGGAGCATTGGTCGAGAATTCACGCTAGATCAGAATATCATTCACAACCTGGAACAATTCGTCTGCGCCATGTACAATCAGCCGACCATGAAGTGTGGGATGAGGCTCGCTACAAGCTATTCTGGCGCCAGTCGCTGAGAAACAGAAGTTGCCACCTACAACGACGCTCTGATGCTGCATTGCAAAAGAGTGAACTATCAGTCTGCGATCACCACCGCGTGACTGAGAGGTTTATAGAAGCCCCTCTCACATTTCACGGATGGATGACGCAATGGAGCACTGATTTTCACTGGCTGAAACAACCACCAGCGCCGAAGGACTGTTAGAGGCGACGAAATGTAATTGCAAGAAGACGAAATGCGAGACCAACCAGTGTTCTTGCCGGTCAAAGGACTGTCCTGCGCAGAGTGCTGTGGGTGTCAAAACTGCGCAACGATGAACAGACCCGTGCAGAAATGGAACTTATGGATAATGAAAGCAGAACTGACGATGATTCCGACGACGAATGTGAATGCGGGTGTCACACTGCTTTTGCTGTGGAATCTACTACACAGTAGTATTCAGTTGGTTAGCATGAATAGTGGACTTGAGTTTTGTAATAACAGCAGTCAAGAGCCTAGTTCAGCAACCGCTTCAGAGCAAGAAATACTGGAGTTCTAAGACAGTAATCTTCTTGTGGCGGTTCTACTTTTCATCAGGCTGAGTCGCGCAGTGTCTTTGTCTTTGATTTAATCCGTAAGAGCCAATGTAACTGTCTAATAGGCGCTGTAACTGTCTTTAATAGTCAATGTAACTACCTTTAATAGCCAGTGTGGCTGCCTTTTAAGCAAAAAGTTGCCTTGGTCAATTCGAAGGCCTGTCTGGTCGGTCCAGACTTTTCGGCCGGTAAAAATATGTAACTGCTTCGGTTTACGACCTTTAATTATAAACATCTTTAAATACAGTGAATAGGGCTCTGTATAAACATATTGTATCATTTTAAGACCTCACAAGAGTTTTCTTTGACGTACATATCAGTCTCCTTGATTCTTCATTTCTGTGTCAAAATCGTGCTTTAATGTTCGGTGTATCTTTAATTGCCAAAATGACCAATTGTGTCAAATCCTCGACGTGGAAACAAGTGGATTTGCCTCAGCGTCTAAAATTCTTTAAGTATGCAAATTTCATCCAGATTGGTGATCTGCACAACGAAAATCATTTTCTGAAGGTAATAGCGAGTACCTCCACATGGTCTACATGTGTCCAATCAAGTTGAAATTTAAAACATCTATTTCCCATCACTACTAGATCACAATTGTGAAGTTTCACGTCGATTGATTAAGCAGCTCCACAGAAAACATTATTTAATATGTTTCTTAAATCCAATATGGCTGCCAAACCATGTGACCTATCAATTATTCCTTAACAACCCAGTACACACATGCCTTGGGGAACATTTATTTGAAGTTTCCCCTCAATCTGTTTGGCTGTTCAGAAGAAGAAGATTTTTTTTATATGTTTTAGGGTAAATCCAATATGGCTGCCAAACAGTCCAACCTCGAGTTTGAGCACAGCCAAAGGCAGATCGACTGAATGGTGTTGGATTCTGGTGTGCATACTTGACCCTGTCCAGCCGGGTTGCACTGCCTAAAAATTCAATGGAGGTGAGCGTCGGTGTGGACGCCGGCAAGGTGCCACCAAAAAGATCACCGGGACAGCATGGGCAAGGTTGTGGACCAGCAGGGCAGCACTTTTCGCAGAGTTTAAAAAGCTCAAGAACACCCTACCAGTTGAGCAACTTCCCGGCACCCTCCGAGATGCAAGATGTTTGCTTCAAACATATTATGATTACAAGATGGATGTCAAGGCCTACCAGGAAGCTTGGCAGAATGTGAAGGAACAAGCCTTCCAAGCCTGGTCCAATGCACCTCACACTTTAATGGAGTTTGAATGAGCTTAAGAACTCAACTTTGTCATAATGACCACAGCTTGATGGAGTACTGCTCTCCCCTTTGGGCTGGCTCCCTTGCCTCACATATTGTTCAGCTTGATGCTATGGAAACCAAGGCCTTTAAGATTATTAGAATCTCCCACGATAAAGCCGAGTCTGAGCCTATCACTTTGCCATAGCAGACAGGTCGGTGGTCTGTCTTCTACTGCCTCCTTTCTGGTCTTGCATCCTCTGTTCTTTCCATGCATTGTCCCCCCCCCCCAGGTTTCTGCAGGGCACACATGGTCCACCATAACCTTAGGTGAAACTACCTAAATCCAGGATCACTGCTCATCTCCACTCATTTGTTCCTCTTCCCCCCACCTGTGCAATCAACTTCCACATTATCTTCAATCTCATTCTTTCCTCCAGGTCTTCAGGACAGCTGTTCACCATCATCTCAGATTGCCCCCAATACAAAACTCTGATCTTCTCTACCCTCGTTAACCCCACCCATATTTTCAGTTTTCTTTCTTTGGAGTTTCCTTCTGTATCCATTCTCTGTGTCTAACCTGTCCACCCCATGCACGTGTGTTTTGGGTCCTGCTTGTTTGTTACACCCTGATCCAATCAGTGTACTAGCTCTTCCTCGAGCCTCAACTATGTAGACAACCCCCCCCTCAAAAAAACCATGTGACCTCTGATGTGAACCTTTTGTTCCTCATGGATAGGCGGTCATAGTGTAAAGTTTCGCCTCGATCTGTTCAGCCATTTCAGAGAAGAAGATTTTTGAAGGTTAAGAAAAACAAAAAACAATATGGCTGCCAAAGCATGTGACCGATGGCGTTGTCAAAAAAAATTGTGGACCATTTTATCCCTAGATGACCCTCAAAATTTTTCATACTGATCAGATTTGCGTTCTATATATGCAATTATGACATCATAATGAAGGGGCCTATGACATAAAAAAAAAATCATACCCATTCCCCATGAGGAGTACCTGCTATGTACCAAATTTTAATTTTTTTCCTTGGTGCGGTTTCAGAGATACGGACGTTGAAAGTTTTTTCATTTTTCCAACATGGCTGCCACACCACCTGACCTATGACGTCATAATTATCATTTAAACAAGCATGAGTAGTCGCACCAATGGTGAAAATTTGTCTCAATCCGACAAGCGGTTGCAGAGAAAAACACGAAAGTTTTGTGCGGACAAACAAACAAACAGACAAACAAATAGACAAACACCCAAATGCAATATCCTCTCTTTCGGCGGTAAAGCCTGCATCTCACTGGGCTGCAACAGCTCGCGACAAAATGCGAACGGGATTCTCCAACATGTCTGGAAACGTTTGCGGTGGTTCTCAATTTCCTCGCGTGAGTCACAGGACGTCACTCTGGTGTCGCTGGAATTTTGAACATGTTCAAAAAATTTGTGCGACAAATTTTATCTCAAGTCACAGAGTCGTCGCGGTTGTCTCGAACCGGTCTCGAACCCTTCTCAATTTAGTTTCCGTGAGTCAGAAGGTGCGACAAATGTGACATGCAATGTAATGTAGATAGATTCACAATAGTTCAATCCAGATATGACTAAAAAAACAAACAAAAAAAAACTCAAGTCCATATTGTAAAACCAGCATTGTCTGTCCTCTTTCTCTCCTGTTCTG
Organism: Eptatretus atami; assembly: GCA_035128595.1. Classification (NCBI taxonomy): domain Eukaryota; kingdom Metazoa; phylum Chordata; class Myxini; order Myxiniformes; family Myxinidae; genus Eptatretus; species Eptatretus atami. The sequence continues at coordinate 51,495,313 of CM068953.1, forward strand.
AGTAATGGCCTTCAATGCAAACTTTTCACTTTCCCATCATTCCTTTCACCTTCCCATCATTCCTAAATCACGTCACACATATTTTTACATAAATTAGGTCACACACAAATATGGTCACACCACAAGCCCCTATCAAGGCAGATGAACAATTGGGTCACACAAATGTTTGTGGGTCAACGTTAGTAACAGAACACTTTGAACAATCAGGCTTGGTCAGCATTCTCCTGTATAATCACCATCCTGTTCTGCCAGGGCACAGCTCCCACACCATTGTAGTACTCAGTCAGCTCTCTTACTCGTTTCCCAACTGACAATATCATTGCTGGAAGGGAGAGGCCTTATATATATATATTATATATATATTGGTCCCGATTTCTCAATTGTCACGCACAGTTGTCGTGCGACTGTTGCACGACATTTGCGCGATGGTCGCACGACCATCGTGTGACCGTCGCGCGACAGTTGCATGTGCCAAAAAAATCTCAGTTTTGTCACCTGAACGTCACGCGAATGTCGTGCGACATGTATGCGAACTCCAGGCGAAGTTCATCACAAATTTCGCCGGGAGTTCTCGGGACATTCGTGCGATATTCGTGAGACATACGCAAATGTGTTTTAGTATAAATTCAGTGTGATTCCAAGTGAAAATTATCGGTTTTATCGCAATTTGGTGTCTCCAACTAGTCGCGAGCTGTCGCAGGCCAGTGAGATACAGGCTTAACAAGAGGAACCCAACAAACCTTTCAAAACTGTGGAATGTATGACAGGATATTTGGCACAATATTCCTGCAACTGTGCTTCAGTCGTATTCAGGAAGCGTGGGTAAAAGAGTGATGGCACTTGAGAGGGCAAAGGGCAGACATGCAAAGTACTATAAAATGACACCGTTCTTGTTATTTACTTGAGCAGTTTGTTTCACGCACATTTATAAAGGCTGTTAATTTACAATAATAAACGCAATGTCTGTTATAACTGATAATTTGATGCATTTACCCTTAAGTATTAATATCATTGGAATAACCCAAACTTTTGCACAGTGCTGTGTATGTATAGTACAGTATGTGCATATAATTAAGCTAGGACTCACCTATGAGTAAGCCTGTGTGTTACGGATGACCGCCTGACTCATATCTCAGGCGGCCTGAGACTAAGTCTGCTCTCTGCAGTTTATTGCATAATCAGCAAAGTAGTACTTAACTGAGCCTCTTCTTATTTGAAAAAAACATTCTGTGTATACAATAACTGCTTATTCCAGGGTAATTATTTCGCCTGTTGTGCCATACTGACACTCAATTTAACTTAACACAGAGTGTTAACTAAATTGGCATAAATTGCACCAGAATCATAATTTGTCTTCTGGAGATGTTACTAAACCTTCATTTTGTCTCATGAGAGAAAACCCTCGACTGATTAATTATTGAGAAGCAACATCGTGAATTTTTTTTGCCATATATTAAGAGTTTAGCCTCAACTATAGACAGACGTCTTATGAATGCATGGTTTATCAGGGGAGGGCCTGAAAGTCGCTTTACCCCACCTGAGTAAAACATTCATTCGTATACTCTTTTAATATACGGGTTTTATTATGCAGTACTTACAATAATTAATCAGTCATTGTATCGGTGTGCACTCCATCATTCTCCTTTCACTACTGAATTTGTCGCCAAGTCCTCTTTGACATCTTGTGCAGCACTAGTGGAGTCACCTGTGCAAAAGAGGCCACAACTGCAGAGCGCAGTTCTTCCATCATCCTATACCGGTTTGTCGACACTTTCTCCTTTATGAAGCCCCGCAAAGAGTTGTCTGGAGTCGTTAGCTCTGGACTACGTAGTGGCTATTGTAGAGGAGCTAGAGATGTTGCTGATCCACGTCCAATCCATTGTTGAGGGAGCGTTTCATTGATACAGTCCCGAACGTACAACACAAAATGCGTAGGTGTGCCATCTAATTGAAACCAGACACTTTCAGCTATTCCAACAGTAACAAGTTGTGGTACCAGCCAGTTTCCCCAATAAGGACCAAATAAATATCTCAAGGTCAATGTGTGGAGGATGATGCTCCAATTCCAATGTGAAATGTCGATTCTCCTATTTTTGTATACAGTCAAGGCTCATGGAAGAGCTAGAATACTGAATGGTTCAGGATGTAACACGACAAAGGGAACAGTACAGAGAGGAAGGGGAGTGGGGAAACACTAACAACTGAGTTGAAGGACAAAATAGAGGGAGACTTGGACAAAACAATGGGTAGAGGTAGGAATGAGGGGAGTGGAGGATGCATAGGATGGACAAGATGGATGTAGAAGGAAACCCTCAGAAAGGAAAAACTGGAAATTTAGAAGGAGGAGGGCTTGGGGGTGGGGGAGGGGGTGGTGCTAACGACGTTATAAGATCAGAACACCACATTTCATACCCGTTAGCTCCAATCGATGGCACATTCATCCGAAAGCATCTGCATACGACTGCGGGGGAGGGCAAAAGGAAAAGGAGGGAGGGAATTGCAATAAATTTATCAGGGGTAAAACGACGTTGCGGCCACCCTGTTACAACAGTTAAAGTTAAAAAGACACAACATTCAGCCCAATACTCCACGAGCCCATGATGAGGACAAAAGGACAGCTTTATTATTCCCTCATCATAGTGGCCCTCATCAGGTGATATTACATTTCACTTGTATCACTGCTTATGAAAGGAGAGAGTGGCTCGCAATTGGGCAATGAGATGGGAACCCACATAATGCGCATTTTCGCTTCTTCCATTTAATCAAGTGCTGCAATGTGGCATGCACGCACATGTGACTAACTACGTGGGAAGATAGTCAATGGAGTAGAGGAGAGGTGGCAAGGTTTCATGAAGTGGAGGTGAAAGTAGGATTGTTATTGTGCACAAGTGATATGAGCAGCAATCAGAAAGATTCTTGCCTGACAGAGAAAAGCAACGTAATTTGCTTTCAATTGTTTATTTCTCAACATTGTTCCCCTTGAGTACAAAGCGCTTAACAAAGCACTGCTGCAGCTTGGATTTACTTGTCTTGTTGGTGTCCTTGTCCTGCTTGTCCAGAAACTTGCTGACTGTTGTGATACATCATCATCATCAAAACTCTTCCCACAAGCTCTTCCTTCATCTCGGGTAACAAGTAGAAGTTTGATGGAGCCAAATCTGATAAATAGACTGGATAATGAAGCAGTTGGCGCTATGGTCCCTGGAACCTTGGCTGTGTGGGGGTGATGCATAATCTTTGAGAAGCACACTCCTCGATTCGACTATCCATAGCATTTGTTCTTGATGGCTTTTTTCAACTGCTGCAGTTTAATCGGTATTGTATTTCCCATTGAAGGTCACACCTTTTGGGAGGTTGTCAGTCATGATCGCCCTTTCACTGTCCCAGAAAATAGGAGCCATGACCTTTGTAACTGACACCTTTTTGAACTTTCTGGGAGGCAGAGAATGCATGCTCTGTTGTCTGGTCTTCAGATAAAATTGGTGAATCCTTGACTCATCCTGAGCCACAATCCTGCTAATAAAGTTATCTTCATTTTGCTTGAAACTGCTCAAGAAACTCCACGTAAATGTCAAGTCAAGCGCTCTTCTCATCAGTAATCAACATTCTGGGTAATAATCTTGCTAACATTCTGGGTAATAATCTTGCTGAAACCTTTTTCATGCACAATGTTCCAGCGAAGAACAAATTGTCACAATGGCTACAGGCAAAAAGAGCCCTGAGAGTGTCGGCAGCATGTAAAATGGTGTGATTGAAATGCACATTCATGAAAGGAGATGGAATCACCACTCTTTGAGCCCCGAGCAGGATTGAGTGTGTATTTCTATGCTTCGCCACTGTTAAATGAACCAATTCAAAAAGCTGGAGATGACTGCTCTTCCTTCAATTGCTTGAATCTCCAATAAGTCAATTATTGGACATTTCGTACCAGAATTCTCTCACCTCTTTTCTCCACGTAGACATCTGTACTGCCTCAACTCTCACCACTCAACTCTTTCCCCACAGGCAACAATCGCAAGCAAGTCCCCTTAAATTTTGTCTCCCTCAGGCTCCACCCACAGTTTCTGTTCAAACCAACCCACCAATTAGGGTCGGCCAAAGAAGCAGAGGCTAATTTGAACCATGCAAAGGAAGTAGATATTCAATGCATGTTCAAATGTACAACCCACACCTGTGCTGGTATAATTAGCAATTAGGTAGGGAAAAGTCTAGAATCAATCAACAACGATCTACCGAAATGAAATACCACCACTTACCTGGCATGGTCAAGTTATGTAATATTCACATTCATGATGCTTTTACTAAATGGATAGTAATGAACAGCCACTTGACTAACTATACACATGAAAAATCACCTTTACAGTGATAATTTCATTAACCATTATAACCCTACCAGACAGCTTACCAGCCGCTATTCAAACCTCCATATACCCGAGCGGCTGGATTTTTCTCCAGGTAGCCCATGGTGGAGGAGCCGAAAGACCAAGGAGCTCAGGGTTCAAAGGGTTAAACAGGTCAGGTTAGAAACTTTCTAAACACCCCTTGTATCCTCTTTCAGATGCAAACAAAACCTTGTAAATTCGGGAAGAGATGAGTGTAATTCTTTTTCTTCCTGCTTATGTGAGCTTGGCTGCCGAGTAGCTATCATTTTGTTGGGGCGCAACTATGCCGCTGATGCTGTGCCACTATACCAGTACACCGGTACTCATTTCGCTGACCTCAGAAGGATAACAGGCCGAGTCAACCCCACTCGGTGTTAATTCAGTGGCCAACGGGGCTCCAACTCAGGATCCTAAGATCCCAAGCCAACTACCCTAACCACTAAGCCAACACCAGGCTTAGCTGAATGTAGTTGAGGGAGGGAGAGTGGAAATCACCTGTAAATTATGCAGCTGTTGCAAAAGTGTGAAAACCACAGAAGCACAACCATCTGGAGATTTTATCTGAATACAAAAGCTCAGAGGTTTGACATTTTGACCACTGCAGAGTAGCCTTCAGCTGGAATTCAACAGGACACATTTGCCAGGTCTTTTAAGTGTTCTATACAAGGGTGATGCTCATAAAAGAGCAATGTGACAGAGTAAAAAGGAAGCAAACTGACAGTGGGGCCACAGTTGGACACAACAAGCTTAAGAGAATGAATGAACAAGAACGGAGAAACAGAAATCAAGGAAACATTAACTTAAATGTAAGAGGCTTGGGTTAGGTTGGGTTAATTGGGGTAAAAATATCACAGGTAGGGATGGGGGATGACCTGACATGGTACGCACTACCTGCTCGAAACCCTGGAGGGATTAATTGGACTTGACAGTTGCACAAGAGGGGTTCCACAAACAGGAGAAAATAGGAACAAAAGGAGTGGAAGTGGGCAGTAATGTTGGACTTTGGGAGTTTAACCAGAAGGGTGCTACTGGAATAATGCATACAGGGGAAGTTGAGGAGGGCTGGAGAGCTGAGAGAGCAGAGGGAGCTAGACTGGAGAGACAGTAAAAAAGAAAAATGGAAGGCCACCTACCTGCTTGTGATGACCACTGACCTGCCTGTGATGTGAAAGCAATCAGGCTTGTGTGTCAATCTTACAATACTGCAACTTTAGTTTTGTACATAGCAGATGGGGCGGACATTTTTTTCTGTGCCGTCCCTACATAGAGAGTACTATCGTACTATCTGATGGGAGATTCCAATATTGTTGAGAGCTTTCGATTCCACAGATTCCAGGAGAGACAGATGTGATGCTGGGGTGCCAGGCCATAGGAGAAACCAGTAATTCATTGAACTATGGACAATAGCCTTGTAAGCTGTGAGTTCTGATTTCTCAAATAATTACTTGGAACAATGGAGGAAGCCCACGTCCTACGGCTGGCTTTGGAGGCCAGCTTTTCAATGTGGTCAGCCCAGGAAAGGTCTTAGCTGTTGGTAAGGCTAAGAAGTTCAATAGACTGAACCTCTTCCAGTGGCTAACAATACAACAGGCGGCAGTAGATTTGCTGTGCCATTTGGCAGCACAAAGAACAACAAAGCAGTCGATGGGTTCATTTCATCCATCCATTGGGACCATACTCTCTGCAGAGCATTGGTGCTGTCTAAGCAGTCTCCTTGGCTATTTGGCACAATCCTAGAGGGGTCACCACTCCGACACAGGATACCAGCATGCTGGCACTCATTTTGCCGACCTCGGAAGGTGACAGGCAGAGTCAAACCCACCTGGTATTAATTCAACAGCCGAGTGGGATTTGAACTCAGGATCCTAGGATCCCAAGACCACCATCCTAACCATTAAGCCAACACCAGGCATGGTTGATTTCATTCACCCATTATATAATATCCATCAACCTCAACTGCACACATAATAGGACTAGAACTTAGCCTGGTGTTGGCTTAGTGATTAGGGGTGGTGGCTTGGGATCCTAGGGTCCTGAGTTCAAGCCCCGTTGGCCGCTGAATTAAAATACACCAGGAGGTTGACTCAGCCTGTCATCCTTCCAAGGTCGGCAAAATCAGCACCAGTGTACTGGTAAGGGGGACACTGCATCAGCGGCATAGCCACGTCCCAACCAATGATGCAACCAGCAGCCACAGGCTGCACTCGATAGAGAGTACTAGAATTGGTCAATGGACAGAATTATGTCCCAACCCATACATTAATCATCAGATGGAATGTGAGCGAGTTAGCAATCATAAAGCAGAGAAATGTATTTGTATTCGTGCTTTGTCACTTTTCCTCAAAATGAAAAGCACGATGGAAGAAATTGATTGACGTGTATTAATTAAACTACATCAATATTTTCCCGTTAGGTATGCAAAACTGACTGCAAACTTTTTAGGTCTTTTGTGAACGTCAGTTCACATCTGCCAAGGAGGTTGAGCTATGTGATTTTGTTTTTTTATTTCCACCATTTTCATTTCCTCACCAAACACCAACTTGTAATCAGTGATGACTGTCTCCTCATCAGTGATGACTGTTCTGCGAATCAGCGATAGTGCATTGCCCAAAAGAGACCAGTTGCTACTGTCTTTACAAAAACCTGCTTTTATAGTCATCTTTTTGGTTTACATATTTACTCATTTGTTTTCCTCTTTGTACTACTTGTCCCCTCCATGTCTGCTTCCTTCCTAGCCGTCAGAGAGTGTCGAGGGAATGGGTGCTTCGTCAGAGCCAAAGCCGTGGCTTGGTCTAGCTGACCTCATGTAATTGTTCACCGATAACCTGCAATACATCATAGGGGGCATGCAGCAAAAATAGCAGACCAGTGTACGAGGGTCACTCAAAAGCAATGCCGATCTTGTTTTCGACAAATGCATCTCCTCCCGAGGGGAAGGAACCTGTTGGCGGGTGTGATGTGCAGGTACATGGAGGGCAGGTAGTGGTGAGTGAGGAGGTGGATGGAGAGACTCTAGAGGGAGTTAGGGGAGGAAATTGAAAGGGGGAGGGGGGGGGGGGTTAGATATATGGTCAAGGAACGTGTCTGCAAAAAAAAAAAAGGGCTGCGAGGCCTACTGCACGCCGAGCTTTCTGATGACCATCACTGTACAAAAAGCATCTTTGTTCTCCGGTGAAATCTCAATTTGGTTGTGCTCCTGCAGTTTTTAACCATTCGGTGCCCCCTGTGTTATTTCTAAGTTGTGGGTAAAATCTTGTACAGTTCTCTAATTTTGAATTTTTGAGTAATGGCATGCAATCATGGAGCTGGCTACAATTTCTTTCAAAAATTCTTCTTGACCTCCTTGATTGCTCTCAGATATTTCCAGCGAGACGTTCTCGATTTGCATGCAATAATATTCTCCTCACTTGCTCCCTTTAGACCTTGTTGTAATAATCGGAAGCACTGCCGTGGGCTGATCCACTTTCATTTGCTTGCGAGACATTGTCCAAAATGAAAGAAATGATAACTTTAACACCGTACTGAAGAATTGCTAAATAATTAGGCCAGCAACTTTCAGGGAAGGCAAACTCGCTGCTCCCTAACACCACGATAAGGAAAATGGAGACAAAGAATTTACACCGCACACTGTCAGAAGGTTAATGAAATGGTGTTCCTCAAGCGTTGTTAAGATGAGGAAGAGTGAGTGGCTTTCTATAGGTAACCTGAGAATTATTTGAGGCTGGGCTAAAAGGAATACAAATGTGGTGAAATGAATGGGTGATATTACAGGATTTGACATGGACTGTTCTCCTACCTGGTGCCACAATCTTTTCAGCTATAACAAGCACTCGTGATAAACTATTGTTTCGTGAACGGCAATGCCACACGGCACATGATAGAGATACGAATATAAACATCACGAGTCACATTAGAATTTTGTCTATGTACCCGTTACGTTTTGCTCGGATTGTTAGGTACTTCTTTCTCCACTCGATGCTGTGGGTTTCATAGCCATGGTTTAATTCTCACTCAGGTCAATCCATGTGTGGTAATCGTAGCGAGTGTGACAAACACCTATCAACATGAGGTGAGGGAGATCATTCTGTAGTGGACTGAAATAGGCTAAGGGAGAGAAGGGGGTGTGGGGAGGTTACCTTTGTAGCGAACACTATGGTATCTGCAAATGCTAGATGAGAAGCACTAAATACTGCCTTTATGTTTACCATCTCACATGCAATGAGTTTGAAAATCTGAATAGTCTCCAAACTGAACACTATGTTCTATTTTTGTCATGCAACACTGTGGAAGAGAAAGACATTTGGGAGGGGATAGGAGCATTATTGATAGAAAATGAAGGGATATATGGGCTGTTTCACAATGAGGGTACCAAGTTTGTCTCACAACCACTAAAAATTCAAACTCAATATTTTAATATTTATTTCTCCAAATCCAACATTGTTAATTACAATACTTAAATCCAAATTTTTGGAGCATCTGAATGAATATTTCTTATTAAAAATAATACCCCAAGGATGTTAGGAGAGTATTTTTTAAACTACAACAGTCATTAATACAATTAAACTATAACCACAAAATAACAACACTATCAAACTTCAGTGGTTCCATATGTTCCACAAGTATTATTCCATTACTGGAATTATGATTCAGTATACAAATGAAGTATATTTGGAGAAATATCAATAAAAGACTGAACTAAGTTTCAAATATCCATAAAAAAGATATGTTTTAATTACCACTGTCACTAATAGCACGGCATATGATGGAATTTAGCACAAAATTTTAAAACTACATGTACTTTTCTACATATTCTGAAAAAATTACTAATTTATCTCTGAAAATAAAAGTTTACCACCACAATGAAAAATATGAAGAAAATTACATATTTCTTCCGGAGAGGACATAATTTTTGACATGAAGCAATACATGTTCTGTACAAGATATAACTGCAAAGTAATACATTTATCAGTGTTGTAACAAGATAAATTACATAAATGTTAATACCTTTTACTGATAATGGATATTCATGACCACGTCAACCTTACAAAACATCAAAATTTATAGCCAGCAAGTAGTTTCCTTATAACTCGTGGCAGTTTAGGTGTTTCCGGAGAGGACACATTTTTGACGGACACATGTAAGGCAATCAGTGCAGGCCATGCAAATAGAAGGTTATTGGTTACACTCAAACTTTGTAGCATAATATCAGTGCAGGTATATACACACTTGGTAAAACACACAATAAACTTTTTAAAAGACCCTTTATTTATATAAAAATTCTTCTACAATATGCATTTCCGGAGAGGACATTTTTTGACGGACGAACGGTGGACATATTTATTGAGGGTGAAATAAATATTCATAGTCTGAAATGAATAATATGTTGTGGACAAAGTACAGAAGAGGTATTAATTGATGCAACAACAAATAAAGTCCCAATTTCTGCTTGTATTTGTTTATACACTGTGAATGCAGTGTACCTGGAGAAAATGAGACAGCTATTTGTCAAAAAAATGGCAATTTTTATGCCACTGCCAAAAATTGACATTTTTTTGTCAAATAAAAAGTGGTCCAAGTTGTGCCATCACTAGTACCAATGACTGGCCATAATGACAGAGATACTACAGCCTCTCATTTAGCTATTTAGCATGCAAGGGTACAAAATACCAGAAATGACCATGACTGTGAAACAGCCCATATATGGATCATATGTTTGGGGTGGGGACAAAAATTTGGCCATTTCCATATTACATACGTACTGTATATGGCCCCGTTTTCACCGACATTTCAATCTCCTTTCTGAATACTTACTGCATTGTTGTCCTTGCAGATGACAATACATTGTTTAATATTCCAGACAGTTTATATGGGGGGGGGGGGGGGGGGGGGGAAGTGATGAGAATGGCACTCGGTAGAGCACATACCTCCACCAGACTGAACAATTTACGTTTTGTATCCCACTGATCGGTCGGATCTGGATCCGAACCTCCAAAATCAATTGTCCTTGTCACCTACCCAACTAATCCAATATGTTTCGTCTGAATCCATCCACAACTTTTTGAAATGTCATGCAACACTGTACTGGTATATCGTTTTTGGCCTTGTCTCTCAATGGTGAAGAATCATTAAAAAAAAAACTTTTTCATTCTTGTATCCGGATTTGGATCTTCACCAAAATCAAATCAATTTGTCCTTGACATACACCCAACCTGTCCACCAACTTTCATCCGAATCAGTCCATTACTTTTTGAGATATCGTGTTATATATCGTTTTTAGCCCTCTCACTCAATGGTCAAGAATCACTTTTTTTAAATTCTCGGATCCAGGTCCGGATCTTCACCAAAATCTAATCAATTCATCCGTGTCACGCACCCAACATGTCCACCAAATTCCATCCGAATCCATCCACAACGATTTGAGATATCCTGTCCACAGACAAACAAACAGACAGACAGGGGTGAAAACATAGCCTCCACCAACCTTTGGTAGTGGAGGTAAACATTATTAACCACAATTTAAATGTAACCAAATGGGGTCCAAGGATATTTCGCTTGTGAGCCCCCCAGGCAAAACTTTAGGTTGCATATGCACGGCACATGGTAAGCTTACATCGAACATTTAAGAAGGTTCATGAGAATACTTTTTAAAAACCTCGACACTACAGACACTTTATTGGAAAGTCCTTGATTTCCTTGATCGAGTCCAAGTAGCTTCCTTGATTGAGCAACCACAAGGATGAGGATCAGATCAAGTTGACTGCTTTATCCTGGATGTTGTCCTCCTCTTTCGTACGCAGCGCAAGGCTGCGAGTAGCATCTTTGACTGAGGATGCAGCTGTGCCACTGATGCAATGCCCCGATTACCAGTACACTGGTACTCATTTTGCCGACCTCGGAAGGACGACAGGCTGAGTCAACCCCACCTGGTTTTTGATTCAACAGCTGCCAGGGGCTCAAACTCAGGACCCAAATATCCCAAGCCAGCCACCTTAACTGCGAAGCCAACACCAGGCCTGGATGTTGTCAAGGCCCTTAGATGTTGTGACTGGACCCATCTAGGCAAGTGGAGAATTTCATTGTAAACACTCGTACCTTTTATACATTGGAAAGGCATTTTAAAACTTGCTTGTCCCTTTTATAGTCATATTATGGCAAGAATAGTCTGACAATTGTTTATTAGGAAATGGCTAGCTTGTTTAATAGTAGTATTTCCAATCCAGTCCTGTGGGGTTGGGGAGGTGTAGGGGGTGGAGGTGACAGAGCACAGTAAGACCAGAGGGTGCAAGACCAGAAAGGAGGCAGTAGAAGATAGAGACCACTGACCTGTCTGCAATGTGAAAGTGATAGGCCCAGAAGCTCAGCTTCGTCGCGGTAGGTCCCAATGATTCTGAAGGCCTTGGTTCCCATTACGTCAAGCTGCGCAAGGTGTGGGGCAGGGCCGGCCGCAGGGGTGTCATCCCAGAGGGGAGAGTAGTACTCCATCAAGCTGTGGATGAAAGCCATGTAGGTGGATAAGAGTTCAGGTGTGCCAAGTTAAGACTTTGCATGACGGAGGATGCCCAGTCGGTGATTGGCTTTGGAGGCCAATTTACACAAGGTATGTGGCTTGCCCAAGAAAGATCATGGTAATTCCATACTCATGTTGTTTCCTGAAAGTTCGTTAAAGTGATTGAACTTCTTCAAAAGGATTGTTAAAGCAGTAGATGGGAGGGTTCACCAAATTATAATTTCAGAGAGAGAGAGGGTGAGAATGTGAGATTTGTTAGGATTGAAAGACATATTCCGAGTGTTTGTCCAGCTCGTGATTCTATCAAGGTCTGCAGCGAGAAATGAGGCTGCTGCCTGCCTATATGAAGAATGAGGGATGTTACGGCAGAGGGTCGAGTTGATACTGACAATTCCCAGTGCCACTCCTCCTACCTGTACACCATTATTTCCCCCCACCCCAACCAACCCCTGGTGAATATCTCCTAGCAGTGGGACTGGACATACCTATGGATAGTGATCCTGTAAGTATACCTGTATTAGGCTGTTGCTTGACTAATCCATGAGACAAGTTAGTGGGGAAAAAAAACTATGCAGGGTGAGCTTGGCTAAGTGCGTCTTTCATGTGTCCACATTCGATACATGTGCACAGCCGAGAAGCATGTGTGCCTGGCGCATCCGTGCATGTGTTTGAGTGAAAGGATGAGTATATCGCCGGTGTATGTGCATGGTTAACATAGACTACAAGCAGGTTGGAGGAATGCGTATTGGGGAGGGGGGGGGGGGGGGGGGGTGGAGCATGCATGCAGGCAGGCCTTTACCAGATAGATAGCATGGGTTTTAATTTTACATGCTCCCACCTGGTTTTATATAGAGCATGGAGCTTAAAAAGAAAACGTTGCTGTTTCGGCACATTTTATCACCCTGGTAATGCCCTGGTACACTGCCTTCCCTCCTCTTATGGTGTCTTTCGTTCCCCTCCCCTCATGCTTCCTTCCCTTGCCCTTATGCTGCCTTCCCATTCCCTCACGCTGCCTTCCCCTCCCCTCATGCTGCCTTCTGGTTGCCTTCCCTTCCCCTCCCCTCACGCTATCCTCCTCCCAAACCCCTCCATCACCATACAACTCTCCGGAGGTCGAGGAGAGGAAGGGAAGAGGTGTCAAAGAATGTATGACTTTGACAAATGAGAGCTTTTATATTTATATTACATATATAGTTGATATTCTTAAGTGTTTGTTTGTGTGTTTGTTTGTGCGTTATTCTTCCATGGCTGAACCATAGCATCCAGAGGCCCCAAATTTTGGAAGTCGGTATTTCAGAATCGAGGCAAGGTTTTAAGCTGCCACATATTGGCCTTGGCATGTTTTTTGAGGCCACTATAAAATGTATTTTGGGATGTGGGGTCAGGCAGTGCTGCCGCTGGTCCGCAGGCAAAATGTAACCACCATGAGGCAAATACTGCAACTCCATAGCTTTTCATTGTCAAAGATGTCCAGAAACAACATCCAGGAAAATCTCACTCAGCTGGGCAGTGCTGGGTATTGTCCCACTCCATTTCCCCACAGACAGGCCATGCTAGTAATATAGTGTAGTAGATAGTAGAAAATCGTGCAAATTATGATAAAAGCATCAAATTTGGCATTTCTGTTCTGCCAGGGGCTTTCTGATCAAATCTGCCCGATTGGCCATTTTAAAATCCAAATTTTGAAAATTTGAGAAAAAAAAAAAACTTCAAAAAAATTTGAAGTCACAGCTGGCTGAAATTCTTGAAGCGCAAGTGAACATCCCAGACAGAGAACCAAGGGAGATGCAGTCATCATTGATGGCTCCGCACTTATCAATGCCCTACCTCCACGCACTTCAAAGATATTTGATGACTATGCTAAAGAAGACATCATCCCAAAGGTGGAATCCTATGGTGCCAGGTACGAGAGGGTGGACGTAGTGTTTGATGTGTACAAGAAGTCAAGTCTGAAGTCCGAGGCAAGGTCGAAAAGGGGGCAAGGCATCAGAAGAAGAGTGACAGGAACCAGTAAGACCCCAAGTAACTGGAGAAGCTTTCTTCGAGATGACAGCAACAAGACTGAGCTGTTTCACTTCCTTGCGGAAAAGATGTGCGAAGCACAGACGACAAGCACAGTCATTGTCACAAAAGGAGAAGATGCCATTAGCAACACAAGGAAGTCACTGGTGCTGTCTCCATGTTGTCATGAAGAAGCTGACATCTAATATTTGTACACGCCAGGGATGCAACGACGGATGGTAGCAAGTCCATTATCATTAGGCTAATGACACGCGTACTAGTCATAGCAATATCTGTACTGCCATCCTTACAGGAACTAGGTCTTGAGAACATGTGGTTGCCTTTGGCCAAGGAGCCAAGGCACGATGGATTCCAGTCCATGAGGTCTTTCTGCAATAGGGCCTGAGAAAGCTAGAGGGATCCCATACTTCCATGCGTTCACTGGATGTGACGTCGTGTCTGCCTTCCGTAGTAAAGGGAAGAAAACTGCATGGCAGACTTGGAACGTCTTTGATGATGTTTCTGAAACATTCACCAATCTCAGCCAGCATCCAACATTGATTCGTGATCTTGACTTTTTTGAAGTTTTTTTTAAATTTTTTTTTCTTTCAAAATGTGGATTTTCAAATGGCAATCAGGCAGATTTGATTAGAATCCCCTGGAGAACAAATGTACCAAATTTGATGCTTGTATCATCATTTGCACGATTCCTCTCAAAAATTGCTGTTATCTGCCCCACTAATATCCAATATATTGTTGCGAATTCGCGCCCGTCGGCGTGCGATCGGCCACGTGACTCAATGCACCGCTCGCCCACCGGACGGACAATTCAGTCGTGACCCTCCGCGCTAACGCCGGGATCCAGTCACGGGTGAACTTTCGGCCTCACCACAACCCAGTCCGCATTCTACCCGCGCGGAATAGGGTAAATCGCCGAAAGTCGATATACCTAAGTACCCGCACGGGTAACCTACCGAGGGGTTGTACCTCGCCACAGGCCGACTTCGGATACGGGCCGCTTAAGCGACCCGTTCCATGCTAACGGGATAACCGAGCGGTGTTATCGTCGGCCTTGACGGTTCAGATTAATTTATCGGGCGTCTCGCGCCCACGACGAACCCTTTACGTGAAACAGATGGAGACCCAACG
>CM068953.1:51519152-51539706 GCA_035128595.1 Eptatretus atami
GCCGCTGATGCAGTGTCCCCTTTACCAGTACACTGGTGCTCATTTTGCCAACGTCGGAAGGATGACAGGCTGAGTCAACCTCCTGGTGTATTTTTAATTCAGTGGCCAACGGGGCTTGGACTCAGGACCCTAGGATCCAAGCCACCACTCTAACACCAAGCCAACACCGGTGGGATATGTTACAAACATTATTCTTTAACGGCAATACAACCTTGTCATTTGCTGAGGAGGGGTATGAAGGAGGGGGGGTTGGAGAGGAGGGAGGGGGGAGAGAGAGGAGAGAGGAAGAGAGTGAGGGAAAGAGAGGAGGCAGGGAAGGGGGGAAGGGGGGAAGAAGAGTGAGAAGTGAGAGCTATGCTCGCCAAACGTTGCTGTACGTGGGAGGAGGGATGTGAGGAGGGGGTGGGAGAGAGAGGAGAGAGGAGAGAGAAGAGAGAGAGAGAGGAGAGGAGAGAGAGAGAGAGAGAGAGAGAATTATGAAATATCCATCAGAGATGGGGAATCCCCACCATTGAATGAAAAGGTCATACATTTCCAGATAATGAGGAGAGGTGACTTGGAAAGAAGACACTTTGTTTCATACATCTCGAAAAAGTTCCCAGGGGTGAGGAACGTAGTAACAAAAATAATTGAAATAGATAAGCGGTTTCTTCTTATTACAAAAAAATTTTTTCAAGATGGCGCCCCAGTCAGCCATCTTGGATCGGCACACAAAATAATAGGTTCTCTCCTTTTCATGTGTACATGTGGTGACTCAAATTTAAATCGATATGGGAGATTTATGAGTTTATGAGTTATCGCACTCACAGCTATAAATGTTGACGCCCGGACGGACGGACGACAACAATATCCCCCTTCCGCCACGCGGCGGGGGATAAAAAAAAGAGAAGAGAGAAAGGTGAGGGGTGTCGGTGGGATTAGTAAAGATAATGATATGCTTTGCTTCATGACCAAACACACACACAAAAACAAACTCTTGTCAGAACAGCTGTACACACAATGACACAACAGAGTTTATAATGAAATCCACTGAAACATCTGCAAAAACTTTGATGTCTCAATTCCAGAAAATTTGTGGGAACATGAACCAAAAGTAATCAATGAAAACATGGAAGTACCTACCGCTCACGTACAAAATAATGATCCCATCGATCGTGAACATCGAAAACAAAGCGTTGTGACCAGATATCATACTGAGGTACAAAAAACAGAGAAGAAGGCATTGCTGATGGAGGTGTTAATAGCAGTAATTTTGGACTAAACAATGCAGAAATCAAGAAAATGACCAAACACCAAGACTTCAAGAATGAAGTGAAAGGAATGCCAAAGTTGTACCAGTGATAACTGGACCTACAGGAATGATGACAAAAAACCTCACAGAGATATTAAACATAGGGGCAGCACCCCTGGGCGCTCACCGGGTAGTGGCTGGATAAGATAATCAG
Source organism: Eptatretus atami (assembly GCA_035128595.1). Taxonomy (NCBI): domain Eukaryota; kingdom Metazoa; phylum Chordata; class Myxini; order Myxiniformes; family Myxinidae; genus Eptatretus; species Eptatretus atami. The sequence continues at coordinate 51,520,598 of CM068953.1, forward strand.
GCAACCACTGGTCGGCATGGATGACCCACAAAATACATAATGGAGAAGAAAGTAAATACCTATGGATGTGTTTTTTTAATTCTGTGAACAAACCTTGGTACATCACGGGTGATAAAGGTTGTGGTCAAATTTCATCGAAATTGTGTGGGGTTTCAGAAAAGAAAGCAAATACATATTTTGGGGGGCAACCCCCTAGTAGAACCCCTTAGACCCCAATTTTTTTCAATGTCATGAACAAACTTTAGTACATCACGGGTGGTAAAGTTGGTGGTCAAGTTTCATCGGAATTGCGTGCATAGTTACTGAGAAGAAAGCAAATGCATATTTTGGGGGGCAACCCTGCTCTTCCCATCGAGCCTCCGAGACCACAATTTTTTTTAATGTCATGAACAAAGTTTAGTACATCACGGGTGGTAAAGTTGGTGGTCAAGTTTCATCGGAATTGCGTGCGTAGTTACTGAGAAGAAAGCAAATGCATATTTTGGGGGGCAAAGCCCCTTAAATCCACTTCGAGCAAATTTTTCTCATGTCATGAACAAACTTTGGTACGTCATTGGTGATGAAGGTTGGCGTGAAGTTTCATCAGAATTTTTTGTATCGTTTGAGAAGAAAGCAAATACCTCTTTGGGGAAGGCAACCCACTCCCCCCAACCCCCCCTCCCATAAACTCCCTCTGTATCAACTTCTCTCTTCCATACTCTCTGTAGACCCTTCAGAATCTGTTTTTTTTTTTTAAATGCCATCACGGGTGATGAAGGTCTGGTGTGTGCGCTGGCTCGCTGGCCGTCGCCAAGGGCGAATCCCTTACCTGTGGGCTAATATTTTAAACCACACATTAGCCACTGTGGCTAATCATGTTTTAGTGTTTTTTTTTTACCAGTTTTAGACGAATTTTGGGTGATTTTAGCACAGAATTCAACCGTTCGTTGAGACGGTCCCGCCATTTTGTATGTTTTGTGATTCCAGGAATCACGCGTAATTTCGTACAAGCTTATATATATCTAACTTTAGTAGGTTTAAATAGTTTGTAGTAAAAAAAAAGACAGAAATTATGCATGATTCCCATGATTCTCGTCTCAATTTTTTTATTTGTATTTTTTTGAAAAAAAATTTTTCCGGAATGAGTTCGGGCTAACTCGGCGACATGCATTCGTGGGGATCAGTGGTTGCCAGGTGATTTTGACACTACAGTAGGTAGTTACTGTAGTAGAGAATTTTGTTTGATGAGTGAGGTTTGAATGGTGTGACTTGTGGTTGGTTGGATGAGTGAAGTTTGTTATGGGTGAGATTGGTTTGTATGAGTCGTTTGATGTGTGACATTGTTGGAAGTGTGAGTTTGATGAGTGTGAGATTGGTTGATGAGTCGAGTTTTGATAGTGTAGATTGTTGATTGATGAATTGTGGGTGAGAGTTGGATTGGAGAGTGGTTTGACTGGCATGAAGGTTGTCCATTCTGGTCACAAACACCGCCATCCCCACTAAGGCACAAGACATAACCGCCCCCCTCAGAATCACCATCAGACACCACCACAATCTCACCATCTGAGGTCGTTTCATTAACCAATCTCACACGTCAAACACTCACTCTTATATCCAACCATCTGAACATCACTCGCCATCACACTCACGCCATCAAACTCACACGATCCGCATTAAAATTAATATTTATTTCATATTGTAAAAAAACATTTTGAATAAAGAATTATTAGGCTATTTCTTTCTCCTTGGCTATATCATATCTAAACCTGGATTAGCATGCAGTAGGCCTAATTCCTTTTGAATTTAGTGTGTTTTCGTTGGAATATCGTATTGTAAGTTGTTGAGAAGTTGCAAGTGATTTGGAGACGGACGGACGGATCTACAAGAACCCATTAAGCTCAAGGAACTACATTAAGGCGACTAAATATACATCCCTGGATATTACTACAAACGGAACTACAAGTTGGAAGCTGTCCGGGTGTTTCAGCGATCATCCTATGAGAGACCTCGGCACAATTAAATTTCGAACTGAAACGAGTAACTGTCGTGTGCATCCCGATCTAGGACTGAAGCTGTTATAGTACAGGCTCGGTGACCCTTACTGAAAATAGGTGATACTTTGACGCACCCTGGAGAGAGCCATGTCCACATTCTGAAACCCCCATTATGTAGAACAATCAACGACACCCACATACGTGTATATCACACACATACACACACACACACACACACCACATACACTTGACCGATAACAGCAATTTTCGGGATGAGCAGGTTGCAGTCAGTGTGATACCGACGACAGTCGTACTGTATACACCAGAAACCTTGAGTAACTTTTCACTGAAAAACAACGTACATTGATTATGACGTTTCAGGGATATGAATGAAACTTAATCTTTATAAACAGTCTGCGTGGTGATGTGGTGGAAAAAAAATATCCCTGCGCTCATGATTTAGAAAATACGTAATATGGCAAACGGCTCGGACATCGGGTGTTATCACATAATATTTTGCTATGAAACTCACCAAAGGGAAACATTAACCTTTGTAAAACAAATCGCTAAATTAATACTGAGCAACAGGTGTGAGGCAAGGAAAACCTGATAGAACCTCCACAAACATACTGGATGAAACTTTCGCACTAGGCACCCGTACGGCATGGCAATGTCAACACACCGTAACAAGGCATGGCATGTCCAACACCCGTAGACAGGCATGGCAATGTTCCAACACGCGTAACACGGCAATGGCTGTCACACACCCGTAACAGGCATGGCATGTCCCACACCCCATAACGAGGCATGGCATGCTCACCCTGCGGAGAGTCGTACACGATCCAAATCTACCCACATGTCCACGTCGTGTTTGTTGGTATATGTACTCTACCTTGTAGTACCTGCCGACTACAATCCCGATCAGGAACGATGTCTGCCACAGCTCAGTAGGGCTGGCTTAAGCACTCAACACTCCAGCGGAACGCCTGCTTGGCAAGCGGTTACCAACTGCCGCCGATACATCGATGCACCCGGAATCGCCCGTGCAATGTCCGAATTGGACAACTTCAACACTTTTTGAAGGATCGAACTGCTGATACTTTGGGAAATCTGTATCTACATTTGTAATAATCCATCATTTAAGAGATTCTCTCAGTTAATTTGATGTCGAGGCAAAATTGAAATAAAGTCACGAATCGCTGGCGTCTCCAGGCGTTTATAAACCATTGTTAAGTCCAGTCGATCCGTTAGATATGATGATGAACAGGCATTGATATAATATGACTAGGAAAGTGAAAAAAACCTTTATCATGAAGACATCGTTGCGGCCTGTTACAAGTCGGTAAGGTTGAGCAGGCCAAAAACATGGCGCTTCCACTGAGGCAGTTCACCCTGGAAATCGCCTAAGACCCCAGAGAGCGAGGTGGCCGAGGATCGCCTGATTGAAAGATATATCTTAAAATAAGGCCGTTTAATGATTAATCTTCAAAAGGGGAGTTTTTAATTAACAAACACCCATCTTTCACTCTTGTACTTCCTTGGAGTTTTCATAGTATAGTCCAGGAGCTCGGTGATTTTTTCAACATGGAAGTGCAGATGTTAGGGTGCCAGTGGGTGTAGAGTAGGGTTGGAAGATCCCCAGAAACGCAATTCTTAAGCTTTGCGCCCGTGGTGGGTGTGGTATTGGTGTGGTAGGTGGGCCACCCAAATCAAGATGGCTGCCATCGATTAGGGCTAAAACCAATATTGTATACATCAAGTAATACTAGGCCATTCCCAATGATCTTGGTATGGCTTCTCGATAGTTTCGGTATGGCCCATCTAATGGAGAGGTTCATTTCATCCAAGGTCAATGTCATGAGAACGGTGGGTAGGTCAATATCATAGTTTTTTGGTCAATTTTAATGGCTGTTTGACTTGACCCTTGATTCAAGGTCAACATTCTGAATGTCATTGAATGATTCCCATACTGATTTTTCCTATTAGTGCTAATACATGCCTAAGCCTCAGACCAATATTTAAAACATTAGGGACTTTTTTTAAAAAAGGACCCATTCCCAGAATGGAGGAATTCCCCTTTATCCAAAATAGTCAAATTTCGATCTATTTTGCACTAGATTTCTTATTTCCTCATAAACAACATTCCAATTTTGTTAGTTATACAATGTTCTTGGTTACTGTATGCATTATATTTATACATTATTTCATTTGAAAGTCTTTAAAATGTTAGTGAAATCTTACTTATTTGTGTTGCAAAAGTTACTGTAACTCTGGCATGACCACTTGAATTGTCAGAAATTTTGTCACACTGACATAAGGGGGGTGCTCCCAAATCGATTTATTAGCTTACTTTAAATGCGTATACTATTTAAATACTTGTACCTGAGGCTTAGTAATGTTTTGCGCAGCTAATAGGAAATCATTATGGGGAATCATTTACATGTCCATCCAGATTTGAACCTTGAATCAAAAGGTGTCAAGGTCAAACAGGCAATACATTGACCAAACTGTGATATTGACTTTAATCTCATGGACGGTTGAACTTGGGTTTGATATATGACACCTCTCCATTTAAATTGGGCATATACAAAACTATCAGAATGCAATACCAAGATCATTGGACATCGCCTAGTATTACTTGATGTATGACAATATTGGTTTTAGCCTATATCGATGGCAGCCATCTTGGATTTGGGTGGCGCCACGCTACCACACCACCCCACACGCGACTTAAGAATTGGGTTTCTGGGATCTGCAACCCTATCTACAACTGGCACCCTTAAACATCTGCACCTTTCATGTTGAATTAAAAGTCACCTAGCCTCCTGGGACTATTATGCATACAAAGTTTCGGCTGCTGGGTTTTATGGTTTTGGAGTTGTGGAGGACACACACACACACTCACTCAACCAACACCACACACTGAACACCACACAGCAACACACACTGACACAACACACACACAAGGCAACACACACACACACACACACACACACGTTGCCTTTTATTAGTATAGATGTAAGTATTATGTACATATAAATAACTAGCTAGGATTGCTTACAACCATTGCAAGTGATAACAAACCGTGCGTGCTTCCCATTGTCTCAGGTCACCACGCAGGGGATTTGTTTTTTTCATTTTTTATTTTCATTTTTTTCAATTTTTTTAATATTTCCATTTTACTGCTGCTTTCCGATGTTCTGTGTTTTTCTTGGTTGTATCGGCTCGAATATCCGTCGACTGCAAAATTACCATGCTTCCCATTCTCTCGGTCGCTCACCTGCATTTTCTTCTTTGTTTTTTTTCATTTATTATCTTGCAAAACGAAGTTTTTGCAAGATATTTAGTCAGCGTGGTATGTTTTTTTTTTTTTTTAATTTTTTTTAATTTTTTTTTGTCTGTACATAACGTATAAAAAATTTGCAGGCACATTACATGGAAATTTTTGTAACTTCGCATATCAGAGGGCCTATAGAGGTCCTTTCAGCGCAATAAAATTTAGGTAAGGTCAAAGGTAAGGTCACTTTGTGGCAAATCAGGGGAGTCGACGAACCCTTATTTTTGAGTAATTTGATCGATCGTCTTCAAACTTCATGGAATAAGTCATGTCTGGCGCTCAGTGAATTAATTTTTTGGTGGCGATTGGCCTGACCATCATATGTTTTTTGTTTGTTTTTTTGTCTGTAATCACATATAAATCACTTCTGGCAGAGCAACGTTAATCATTGGAAATTTTTTTGTATTCGCATAATCAGAGGCCTATAGAGGCCCTTTCAAGCGCATAACAATTTTGAACATCAAGGTCAAAGGTCAAGGTCACTTTGGTCGCAAATCAGCGGAGTCGACGAAACCTTATTTTTTGAGTAATTTTATCCGAAATCGTCTCCAAACTTTATGGAATGTAGTATATGGTCTGGGGCTCGCTGATTAGTTTTTGGTGGCGATTGCCTTGACCTTATGGTTAGTGCCTGAGGTTCAAGCATATTTGACCCCAAGGTCAAATTTTAAGTTTAGGAACCATATCGTGTAGTACCCTCAATTGAACACTCGATGAGTGCTTTCTAGATATGTCAAGCTTGAGACATTTATGACGTTCATTTGGTGACGTTATGAGGCAACGCATATTTTTCATGGTTACTCGTAGAACGATTCTCATCGGAACTCTCTCGTAGGCAGATATTCCTCAAGGAGTTCGCTCCTGGTGGATAGCAGCTCTGTTCATCAGTGTTGACCTTAAGAAGTCCACGTGGTCACCTTTTGGCAAGATCGGGTCACCCTAAGGGTGACTTGTTTATTTATCTCATTTGCAGAACACATTCCAATGGTTCTGTGATTCTCCCAGTGTATGGCTTGGTAGTCGTCGGCTAGCAAAACTTCAGTTCTACGTAACCCGGAAGGTAATTATATGAATATCAGTCAGTCAGTGAGTCAGTGAGTCAGTAAGTGGTTAGAATGATCCCTACTGTATGTATTGGAAAGATAAAACTGACACAACGGGAGACAAACATCGCCCGGCATAACCCCACCAGGACACGTCGGAGATCACACCCGCCCAGACACAAACACCATCTTGACAGTCCCAGAGATAACACCGATTGGACATAATCCGCAAACATGTCCGGAGAACACAGAGAGGGAAAGAGAGAGAGCAAGAGAGAGAGAGAGAGGAGAGAGAGGAGAGAGAGAGAGAGAGAGAGAGAGAGAAAGAGTGTTGGGGAAAGGGAGTTAGTCGAGAGAAAAATATTGGTGCTTTATGAACAACACACACACACACACATCACACACACACACACCCACAACACACACACCACACACAAGCTAATTAGTTTGGCCGATGTCGGCATTTATCAGGAAATAGCAAGATTGTTGCTAGTGTGATTACCACTACAGAGTCGAGATTGTTAAACAACGCCAAAACCTTGAGGGCAGCTTTCACCCTTTGTTTTGGGGTCATTTCAAATAAAACGGGCATTCGGCAAATGGCTTGGAAGTCGGGTGTTATCAAAATATACAGTAATTTTGGCTTTGAAACTCACCACAAGAGAACCTGTAAGCTTTTAAGTAACCGAAGTCAATATAAAATAACCAATTGCTCAAAAAGTCACAAAGCAAAAGAAAAACATGATACGCTCATTTAAACGCTGCTGATGTTAAAGTTAAAAACCCCACCACCATCTTCATAATAAGACACGGGAATGAAACTTAACCACCATGGTGCCTGGGAGTCCCTAAAACAGACATGCACACACAACCCGTGGAGAGTCCTTAAACATCAAATCTAACCCATATGTACTCCTTACTTTGTAACAACTGCCGACTGTACAATCCCGATCGGGCATGAACCGCACTGCTATCGACCATAAGGGCGCTATATATATATATTATATATATATATATATATTATATATATATATATATATATATTTATATATATATATTATATATTAGCAGGGCATACCGTGCCCGCACAGGAATCTGTGGATGACGGCGGTCTGAGAGTTATGTCACAGTTATTGAAAATTGTAGAGGCTTGCCACCATTATATTTTTTTTTTCATCACCACTATAAATTATATTTTCCCGCCATGTTTTATATGCATGAAGCTCGGTTCAAAAATGTTAAGATTTATTGCCCGCATCAGAATAAAAACCATAATGCCTCAACATGTGAGGCTGGGTTTCAGTCGCATTTGCAAACTTATTAATTTCTCATTCTCTAGCAAATTCCGTTGGTCCCATGTCAAATCGGCTTGAAACTTGAAAAATTAACGTTACGCAATCAGGTGATGACGTCAAATAAATTCGGAAACCGGGAATCGGAAGTCCTTGTCTTCAATTGACTGTAGCATTATTTTTTCATTCTATTGCAAATAGCGTTGCCCCAGTCAAATCGGCTGAACTTGAAAATTAAACGTTTGAATAGGTGAATGAACGTCTAATTCGGAAACTGCAAGTCGGAAGCTACATACTTCTTTACATCGGGACACTCTCGGGGTACATGTTCTGTCAGCATGTGAATTTTTGGTGAGGACAGTCCAGTACTTTTTTCGTGTGCATAGGTCAACAGCAAACACACACAGACACACTTTTTCACTTTATATATATAGATAGATGGCGGGGAAAATAATAATATTATAGTGTGTGAAAAAATAATAAATGGTGGCAGCCTCTACAATTTACAATTACTGTGACATATACTCCTTCAGACCCGCCGTCATCACGGGATTCCTGTGCGGAGCCGGGTAATCCCTGCTAGTGTTTTATAAAAACTATAACTATAATATAGTTTTAGCCCTATCACTCATGGTGAAGAAATCACATTGAGAATTCTCGGACCCGACTGGACTTAGATCTTCACCAAAACAAAATCGATTATCCTTGTTCAAAACACCCAACTTCCACCAACCCTTCGTTCGACATCAGTCAATAACTTTTTGAGATACATGCTTACAGACAAACAGAGACAGACAAATGGGGTGAAAACAATAACTCGCACCTTCAATGCTGGATGGTAATTAAATCTGAAATACAAAATCACCCATTGCCACATGTCTGTCACAGGTTTTCATTAATTTGAATGTCCTTCGAATATAATCTGTTATCATTATATATAATATCATTATTTACACTTATAGGCGGATCTGGATCCGGACCTGAACCAAATTCTATCCGGCTGTTCTTTGTCACCTACCCCTCAATCCACCATGTTTTTCATAATCTGTCACAACCTTGTGAATCATCAATGCTATATTTTTGCCCCACTCTCAATGGTGAGAATCACTTTGAATTAAAAAAATTATCTGTATCCAATCAAGCTATTCTTCTTCTCAAACAAATCGAATCATTGAGTCCTTGTCAAAACACCCAACTTGTCCATCAAGTTTGGTCATAATAATTCATACATAACTTTTTCTGAGAGTCCTGCTTACACACAGCAAGCAACAACAGACAGAAAAACAGGCCAGGCGCCCAGACAGACAGACAGAACATGACAGCAGACAGGGGTTGAAAATATAACCTACGCCCGTCGCACCTTCGTGTGGCGGAGGTAACAAAGTGCTGTGCTTGAAAGAAACCGCGGACACAGGTGAGGACATTTTCGTCCATATAATTGAACACGCTAAACTTAGACGAAACTTCATTCGTCTTTTATCAAAACAATTAAAGTACCCGAAGTGGATAAACTTGGAAATCACTTAAACCCTAAATTCATCAATGAATGCAAAATTCTTCATGGAATTTTCTCATCAACTAATCAAATAAAACATCAACTGGAGAGTTCATAGAACAAGAATACTCCACGCTGCTTGAGAAAAAGGACATGGAAAGCCGTTTCAACTCTTACTTTGGTGTTCAGGCACAAACTTCTCAGCTTTTGTTCATGAAACTTTGAATACAACAGGCGCAAGGCAACCATTGAAGCCAAAGGGGTCAACGGACAATCCATAACTGACACACTACATACTGCCCACAGTCCGCCCTACAGACGCGCAGGTTAAAATTGATTTGGACGAGATGGCGTAAATTTTGTCCAAGTACTTCCGAACCTGATGTTTTTTTTGAAGTGCAAACAAAGCGATTGTTGTTTCTTCAGGGTTAAACGTTTTATAATTCAATGATATAAATAGAACTTAAAAATCTGCGTTAAAACCCCCCAAAATCCCATTGAATTGAATGTTACTACCATTGACGCACCGTCTTTACCTCTATTTAACCGTTAAATTAGTTATTTGTGCCCGTTTGGTTGTGTTTTATGACGTCCTTAAAAACAGTAAGTTTCTGTTTGGGATGATTTTCAATGTTGTCTGATTGCAGACAGGCCAGGCAGATCCGAATCAATTGCTTTACGTGAGTGGCCACGCGTGCTCAGGGACGGAACTCCGTACAATTTAGCCAAAATTCAGCACCTTAATACTATGCAAATCTGCAGGTTCTGTTGTTTATTTCATTTGGTGTTTGGCATGATCAAAATGTAAAATTCAAATTGAAATTAAGTAAGTTTTCGATATAGAACTCGACTGATAGACAGGCAGAGAGAGTGAACTATTGCTTTACCCCCGCTTTGTGTGATGTGGCACAGAGTCGGGTAAACATTTTAATATGCCAAGGGTTCATCAGAATTGTGTGGGTACCATGGTGACTGTCAACTTATGGCAGTGCTGTAAAACAGAAGTGTCTAACCACGCCACATACATGTCACTTGTTAGTCAACCATTTCAAAAATTATGTTGTTAACCCAAACCTTCACAAACGTTAAAAAGCCAGCACTTAGCTATTTGATAAAACCTTGTAAAATGCAAACGTATGGCAAGTTTATACAATTTCTTATTGTTCTCATTATGTGAGAAGTGTAAGTGTATGATTAAAAGAAGTGCACGGAGAAGAAACAAGTATTACAACTGTTTACCTTTTTCTGTTCAATTCAGTCCCTTCCCCTCAGCTACACTTGCATTCACAAGTCTGCACCAGAGCCCCAGCCAACCCATCTGGTGGAAGCCCAGGTGTGAACAAAGGTGTGCTTACGTATCCGACTCAGTGGCACCCTTCATTGGCCGCGCAGGTCCAGAGAGGAATTGGGCCAGGTGGCTGGCTCCAAGAAGCAATCCATCATAACGATGGCCGTGTTGCAGCTTTCCTAGTGACTACTTGCTGACGCCACGCATGCCCCGGCTCTTTTTTGCCCTGACCTCATGCTGGAATAGTAGTCCAGAAGATTCTCACACTTTCTTGCCTCTCACCTTCATCTTCACACTCAGCCGCAACACCTATTTTTTTCATCTCAGTTTTCAGACTAACTTGGCCTAAGGCCTGAACCAAACCACGCTGGGGATAGTGTTACCTTTTGGTTGAAATTGCCTGGCAGGTTTATTGCCTGGTTGATTAACTCACTAGACCAGTGGTTTTTTAGCTGTCGACTGCCTGATTTCTACACATGGGTTGTCCATTGTGAGTGACCGTGGATTGACTTGCTAAGTTATACAAAAAGTACGACTGTCTGGGATATGGCACGTGATTAGAAATATCATCAAATGACCAAGTGAATATATAACATACATTGTACAGCATTATTATACAGTATATTCTGTTGAATGAGCGTAATAAACGGGTGAAGAAAACAGCCATAAAATTGATATTTTAGCCAGTAGTGTGATGGAGATTTCATGTTTTATTCATGGTTATTGGCCCTGTTATCATGGGACTTAGTGTATTATAAAACATAAAGTGTTTGGGGTGGGGTTGGGGAGGCGAAAATGAAAGTTTTAAAACGGACAAAATAAGTTATTTGTACAGTGTAATCATCCTCTCCTTGGATCATGTTTGCAACATTGTCACATGACCGGCGGAAGAGGACGAGGTTGATGGAACAGTCCGTGGTAATGGGGTCCACCAAGCCTAAGCTGCTTTCTCAGTGGGGGACGCAACATGACACACCAAGGTAGAAAACACGCTGCAGCCGTAGGTCGGTTGCAGCTGGTGACGCCAACAACCGAGCGGAGCGGTTAGATGGCAATTAACTGGGAAAATCGAAACTACCTCCACAAATATGAGATGTTTAAAATAAAACCCTTTTTCGTAAATTAACACAGGAATTGGTTACCTTTAAACCTGAGCCTTATCATTAACCCCTAACTTAACTTAACACTTAATACGAAGCAGGAGGCCTGAACAATGAATGAAACGAAGACTGTGTGGACACACACGAATAAGGTTTTAGTTGGTTGAAACGCAGAGTCACAGGGAAAAACAAAATTCATGAAGGAACCTGCTCTCATCGGAAGCAGTAGAATATGCTGGCTCAAGGCAACAACGCGCTGTTTGCAAAGACGTGCGTGGTGCATTGGCTGTTCCTTAAAGAGGACAGAACCCGCTACTCTTGTTGCGAGTCTGTTGAGCACATTTTCCTTGTTGGAGTATCCCCAGTTGTCCCTTCCGAACGATAGGATATGCGGCCGAATAGAAAGGTTACAGACCACATCTTGAGTCAAGTACCTGTTGGCACTTCTGCCAAAAGCAGCTCTGTTGATCTTTTCAGCTCATCAGAGCTTGCCGACTCTGCAGCTGCAACAGGACCATCTCAATGGTTCACTCACAGCTCATCAACTCACAGCAACGCAAACAGAAACACCACTTTTGGAAGACTGCAAGACTCCTCTCTCTCTCTACTGACCCAACTCAACCAACATTGCTTCTTTCCCTTTAACTTTTATCTTCCTTCCCAAAGGATTTAAGAACTCATTGTGTGTCTCCTCACAGCAAACCATTAAGCATAACTACAATTGCCTACATTACAAACATAGACTTCTGTGTGTTCCTCCTAATCAGGTGGTCTTGTCTTTACAGTGGCCTAGTACCACAGCACACAAAGGGTGGGTGTGTTCAGTTACGCCTGCAGCTAGCTAGCGCTTTGCCAAGCCAGCCGTATTCCTTATACCAGTTCTTCGCATGGAGTGCTTGCTTGAGGTGTCAAGCCATTGGCAAGCCTCTCTACAAGAACCTTGTAACTGACACACCCAAGTCTCACACATATTGAGGATTTTTGCTAAACATGTCAAAATATAATTCACGATACAACAACTCCTCCACAGTATGACAAAAACAAAATATTAATCACATCAACAAAAAAACTCATTATTCGAAAGCTAACCATTCTATATCCCAAAACATCAAGCATAGAACTTTACACCACCTAACTACAGTGAACATAAATCAACAAAGAATGTTAACATTCCATTTTCCATGATGTTATCGAGAAGCATATGGAACTGCAGTCACGACTGGTTTTGCATAATTAATGGCCTTTTATGGTATTGTCCCTCTGGTATGATTGGTTTTCTGCTGAAAGAATACTCCAGTTCGCAATATTTTGCCCTCCAAGGCGCAAATAAGATCAAGAAGCTCACCAAATCGGAAGTAGGCTCAATGGAAGGACCTTGTTGTTCTGGTCACAGAATGCTTTTCTTGGGACGCTTGGTGGACCAGGATAAACCAAGCAATGCTAAGCTTCACATAAAGGATGGGAAACGATCATCATCAGGCAATATAGTGTCAGGGCCTTCAGTCAGGACAGTGTTTGTTGGTTTTTGTGCCTGGATAATGATCATTTTCAAGTTCAATGCTTTTGCAGGAAAGGTGCTCCTCAATAAAGAGTGTAGGTAATGAGGGGTTTATTCGTATGGGCAATGCAGTGCAGGTGACTGGTCTTAATTCACTTTTTAAACTAGATTAATGGGTCAGGGACTTTTGGGTGTTTGCAGACACTTGTGACTATAAGGACCACCATGTAATGACTATCAGAGTGAAACATCCACTTAAGTTCATGGACTAGACTCGAGTTTGAGGATACAGTGGATGAACAAAGGCCTTCCAGATGGTTACTTCTGACAGGCATGAGTTGCGGTGGTGTGACATCATTTGCAGTGTGAGGAGGTTAATGGTACTCCCATCCATTATCAGTACCTGCTGCTGACCACAGTTTTGTTTGGCCCTGGCATGAAGGTGTTGTTTGAAAATTAGTGACACCCGGAATAATTTATCTCGGTGTAACTGACTCCAGATCGTGACGAATGCTGGAAATAGCATCTAAAAAGGTTCTATCAAGGTCCATCACTAACTGTATTACAAGAGTAGGATGGTATGACCCAAACTCTGTCGATCGTGATTCACGGGCCAGGTATTCTGCTCCTGCAAATGCATGCATTTCAAAGTGAAGGTTAAACACTGGCCAAACCCACCTCCTCACACCTGCTTGTGAATCTGAAGTTCTTACAGTATCCTTTGAAAATAAGGCAGTTGTGTCAAATAACCTGGCAAAATTCCTGCCTGAGGTTTACCATCAAAAACTAAGAAATTGCAGGATATATTCAATGTAGAGGTAGATTTTAGAGGGTATTTGTCTACTTTTGATCACTTTTTATGTTGTGGTTTATTGTGTTAAACATTGAAACTAACAGAATCAGTTCACCATTTTTCACCCGATGCTGTGGCAACACCATCGCCTCTGACTATGAGATGACTCTGTCACACCAACGATCTTCAGGGATCTTTTTTTCCTCTTGACATGCAACATCTTGCACTGCACGCCCTTCTGTGTATAAGAATCGTGTTGTCTCAAGAACATCAATCGGAAATTGGGAAAACATTGAAAACTAGAAAGGAGCACTCGGTGAGCACATACCTCCACCACATAATGCCTGATCCAACGAGAACATATCCAGCCCAAATGCATTTTCTGAAAATATCATGCTATGTTTATCGTTTTTGGCCTAATTTTAAATGGTGATGAATCACTTTAAAAAAAAAAATTTCTCGTATACAGATCAGGATCGGATGCTTCAACAAAATCGAAACACATTCGTTGTGTCACACACCCAACTGTCGACCAAAGTTTCATCCAAATCCACAAACAACTTTTTGAGATATCGTGCTCGCAATTAGTTGCAGCCTACTCGAAATGGTTGAAAGAATCACTTAAAAATTTAAGAATACAGATACGGATTCAGATCTTCACCAATTGAATCATCCCTTGTCACACACCCAACTTGGGTCCATCCGAGTTTCGTCTGAATCCATTCATAACTTTGAGATAATGTGCTATCCTATCATTTTTGGACCGACCTCTCAATTGGTGAAGAATCACTGAACAATTTCCAGAGTCGGATCCAGATCCGAATCTTCAAACCAATCTAATCAGCTTCGCGTATCACATACCCAAACGCTGCACGCAAATTTCATCCGGAATCCATCCACAACTTTTTGAGATATCCTGCACACAGACAGACAAACAAACACACAAATCAAACAAAAAAGATGTCGTGCAGGGGATCCATACTTGCAACATCATAAACAAATTTGCCTCAAACAATTGCTGTTGAATTTAAATAACCAAACATGCAATCCTCTTACAAATTTCAGTGGAATCAGATGAAATTGACAATTTTGTAATTTTGGACTTGTTGACCTTTTGGTCCATGTTGACCTCAAAATATTGGCTTGTTGATTCGTGACCCTGAAATATAATCTTTCAAATTTCAAGTCAATCGATGAAAAATTGGGGTTTTAGAATCTAAAATAAGTTGTTGACTTTTGACCTTTTTGACCTCAAAATAACAGGCTCCTTCCCTATGAAACTTTTACCCCGTGGTGAAGTTTCGTGAAGATCGGTTTTAAGTATTGTGACCTGCAGGCGATAACAGACAGACAAACAGACAGACAAGCCGGTAGGTGGCGATGGGTTCGCCGAGCATGGAAACTATAAGATATAAGCAAATGGATGTCATAATAGCGGATAGGAATCACCTTAAGATTATGCATATCAATCTCAATCGAGTTCCATCTACTGATAATATCGGTATCGCATTTGATAAATACCGAAAATGCGGTTTGAAATCGGAAATCCGCCAATTAAGGGGGTGCTGTGGGTGAACAAAGATCTAAATCGAAAATCTGGCTCGAGAGTTTGTGCACAATGTATTCCAGACGATTGTGTGAATTTTCATGACCATCCGCCATAACCTCGAAGAAGTTAGCGTTTGGCTCAAAGGAACCTCCAGCTTCGGCATATTATCGATTTTTTGCACTAATTGACCTTTGACCCTGACCTAAGCGCCCATTGGTCAATATGCCCTGAGGCAAAGTTTGTAGTACTCATTGAGTACCATGAACCTGCAAAAGTTTCATTCGTATCGTGCAGCTCAACTGGTCGCTAGGGGGCTTCATTTCTCCAATTTTCGCGGCATACCCTAATGTAGGGGTGCTGCGGGTAAAGTATTTCCATATATCACCAAAAGCGATATATTTGATAGAGCATTCCCTGCAGATCATTCGTGCCAAATTCATAACCCTACGGTGGATAATGGCTTTCGGAATGATTTCGCGTGAACGGTACCGGATTTTGAAGGTTTTTTCGGTTGTTGCTAGGCGAATCAAAGCGTCCTAGCAACATCAAATTTCCAAAGCACTAGGTGATAAAGATGTACCTACCACCCGATTTGGTCAAAATCGGCCCCCGTTACCTACCAATTATGCTGATGAAACGGACACATCAAACAAACAGACAGAATTACTGACAAATAAGGGTCTACCTATTTCTGGCGATCAACAGACAAGAAGAAAATCTCAGAGCATGACACTTTAAAATCTTAAAACAAA
This sequence comes from Eptatretus atami, assembly GCA_035128595.1. Lineage (NCBI taxonomy): Eukaryota > Metazoa > Chordata > Myxini > Myxiniformes > Myxinidae > Eptatretus > Eptatretus atami. The sequence continues at coordinate 51,536,718 of CM068953.1, forward strand.
TTTGACCTCAAAAATAATTGCTGGTGAATTCAATAACCAAATATGCAATGACCTCATTCAAATTTCAAGTGATCAGATGAAAATTGACAATTTTAAATTCGGCTATGTTGACCTCCCAAAATATTGGTGGTTGAATTCAGTGTCCGGAAATATAAATCCTCTTATCTTTCAAGTCAATCGGATGAAATTGAGGATTTAAGAAATACACCTTAATTTTGGACCTTGGCTATGTTGAACCTTTGGTCATTGTTGAACCTCAAAAATAATTGCTGGTTGAAACTTCAATGACCTGAAGTAATATATCCTCTTCAAATTTCAAGTCAATCGGATGAAAATTGAAGGCATTTTAAGAAATCTCTCCTAAGTTTTCTGACTTTTTATTTTTTTCCTTAACGCACGTTTGCTCGTATGAGAGCTACACATAAAATTCAAAACAAGGGGAAGCGGAACAAGAGGGACGGAGAGGAGGAAAAACAGTGGGGAAGAGACATCAGGAGATCTGTGGGAGGAGAGGGATGGGGTGGGGTTACACAGGGTAAACAAGATGGACCACTAAGGGACTTTCAGGAAAGGAAAGCAGGAATTTGAGGAGGTGGGTTTGGGGTGGAATTAGTCGGGTAGAAAAGATCGTCGTTTTGTTTGGATAAGAGATGGTGGTGAACAGCTGTTTTGAAGACCTTGAGGAAAAGTGGGATTGAAGAGAGTGTTGGAGTTTGTTCCAAAGGTGGATAAAGAGAATGACCCCCCAAAAGAGTGAAGGTGCGCATTGATTCTTGATTTTGTAGTTTTACCAGAAGGGGGTTGTGGGCGACCTTGAGCGAGAGACAAAGACTCAGCCTCATCACGGGAGATACCAGTGATCTAAATGCTTGGTTACATGCGTGAAGCCGGAAATTGGGCTGTGTTTGACCATTTGTCGCACGTTGACCTGAAAATATTGGCTAGTTCAATTCAGTGCCTGAAGCGTAAATCTCTTCAAATTTCAAGTCAATTGGATGAAATTGAGGAATCTCTAAGTTGTTTGACCTTTGGCTTTGTTGACTTTGACCTTTTCGAACTCAAACTAATAGGCTCTGTCCTTATGAAACTCTCGTCGTGGTGAGGTTTTCGTGAAGATCGGTTTAAAATTGTGACCTATAAGCGATAAACAGACAAACAGACGGACATACAGAATACAGAAAACAGACATCGTGCAGACCAGATACTTGCAAAATCCCAACTCTGCAAGGTTGCCATGGATGCATCAAATTGTCATTTCATTAAGATTTAAATTGACAATCTTAATCAAAGTTCAGGTCATCAGATGAAATTGATTGTTTATTTCAGATTGAAATTGTGATTTTTTTGTGGTTCACCTTGAGTTTTGACTTTGGGACCTTCAAAATAGTTGCTTCTCAATCTCAGTGATGTCTTATGAAATAGCTGTTTTTATTTTTTCAGTCCATCAGAAATGAAATTGACGAATTTTTCAGATAAAAATTTATGATTTTAGAAGTTTTTGGACTGAGTAGACATTTGACTTTTTGACTCAAATCGTTGTTTCCCCAATTCAATGAGGCAATATGCAAATCTTGTTTCAAATTTCAAGTCAATCGGATGAAAAAATGACGATTTTAGAAATGTGACCTCAAGAATGAACCTTTGACTAAAAATCATAGGCTTCTCAGTTGAGACTACTCTCAACTGGGTGAAGTTTTCATAAAGATCGGTTTTTAATTTGTGACCTTCGGCGATTGGCAAGACAGACAAACGACAGAACAAGAAGACGACGACGTGGCAGAGCACGATACTTTGCAAATCCATAAACAAATTTGACCGCAAACATAATTGTTGGTTGACTTCAATGACAAACATCAACCCTGCTTCAAATTTCAAGTGAATCGGATGAAAATTGACAAGTTTTAGAAATTCGGCGATGTGACCTTTTGCCTTTGTGGACCTCCAAAATAATTGGCTGCGTTGAATTAAGTGTTCCCTGAATGCAAGTGTCCTCTTCAAATTTCAAAGTCAATCGGACGAAAATTTGAGGATTGAGAAATACTAACTTTCGTGGTGACCTTTTGGCCTATGTTTGACCTTTCTGATATATTTTTGACCTCAAAAATAATTGGCGGGTTGAATCAATGGTGTCCGAAATGTATATCCTCTTGAATTTCAAGTCAATTGGGAAAATTGAGGATTTTAAAGAAATCTCACCGATGATAGTTCCGGATCGGTGGCTGCCTTTTTTTGGCTGCTGGTTGCACATTGGCTGGGGCGCGGCTCTGCGCTGATGCAGTGCCCTATTACCAGTACACGGGTGCTCATTCGCGACTTCGGAAGATGACAGGCTTGGAGTCAACCCCTTGGTGTTAATTTCATGGTGCACGGGGCTTGAACTCAGGACACCTAAGGATACAAGCACACCCTAACGCTAAGCCAACATCAGGCTACTATGATGTTGACCTTTGCATGTTGACATTTTGACTCAAAACAATAGTGCTTATGACACTCTACCATGTGGTGAATGTTTCGTGAAGATCGGTTTTGGAAATTGTGAACTCTAGGCGATGATAAAAGAACAGACAGACAGACAGACCAGACAAACTAGAGGGGGAGCACTCGGTAGAGTGCAAAACATCCGCCGCTCTATACTGCTAGGTCACTCAAGTGAAACTGTAATCCATTCATTAAATTTGACTCAACAGTGCTCACAGAGTTATAGTTTGCAACTTTCCCTTTTACTTTTAACTTTTACATACTCAATTCATTCGTCATAACTAGATTCTTGAGACAGCAAATTGATTTACGTGGGTATTCCACCTGAAGTTCAAAATCAGCCGCAATTATAATTTTGGCATGTTTTTTTGTTGGAAATCACTTATAACAATGTAGAAATGCCAAAAAAAAAATCGTAAAGTTTGTTGAAAAAAAGTTGCAAAATTTTCTGTTTTTTTTCTTTTTTTCTCTAACAATTTTTAATTTTTTTGGTTGGGAAAATCACTTAAAA
>CM068953.1:51540435-51557711 GCA_035128595.1 Eptatretus atami
TTGTTTTTCGTTGAAATCGTATGTGTAGTTTCTGAGAAGTTGCAAGTATTTGGAGACGGACGGACGGACTACAAGCCAACCCATAAGCTCCAAGGAACTACATTACAGGCGAGCTAAAAACATCCCTGGGAATATTACTACAAACGAACTACAGTTGGAAGCTGTCCGGGGTTTCGCGACGATCCTGAAGAGAGACCTCGGCACAAAACTTTGAAACTGAAACCGAGTAACTGTCGACTGTACATCCCGATCAGGACATGAACTGTACTGTACAGCTCGGTGACCCCTTACTGAAATAAAGGTGGATACTTTGAGCCCACCCTGGGAGGACTCCATTCCACATTCTGAACCCACATATGTGATATCCAATCAGACACTCCCACATACGTGTATACTACACACTACATTCCACACCAATCACACACACACACATACAACTTGACCGATAAAAGCAATTATCGGAATGCAGGTATGCAGTCAGTGTATTATCCGAGACAGTAGTACTGTATACACCCAGAAACCCTTGAGTAACTTCACGGAAACAACTTACATTGATATAGACGTTCAGGGATATGATGAAAAACATATCTTTATAAACAGCTGCGTGTGAATCGGGAAAAAAATCACTCAAGTGATTTAAAAACATATACGTTAATATGGCAACGGCTCGGAAATCGTGGTGTTAATCACATATATTGCATAAACTCAACAAAGGGAAAATTAACCTTCTGTAAACAAATCCGATAAATAAATACTAGAACAGTGTAGACAAAGGATAAAACCTAGAACCTCCACAAACATTACTGGATGGAACTTTCACTAGGCACCCGTAACAGGCCATGCGCATTCACACAGCCCGTTAACAGCATGCATCCACACTCGAAAGGCATGGCAGTCGACACCTAATCAGGCATGGCAGTCCACACACCCGTAAACAGGCTAGGCATGTCCACACCCATACAGCGGCAGCATCCACTCCTGCGGAGTCCGTAATCGATTCTCAAATCACCCACTGTACCGTCCGTTTTTGTATAGTACTCTACCCTTGTATTAACTGGCCTAGACTACTAATCCCCATCAGGACACGAACTGTCCTGCACAAGCTCAGTAGGTGCGCTTAAGCACTTCAGACGCACTCAGCGGAATCGCCTGGCTTGGCAACGCGTACCAATCTGCCCGATACTAACGTGCCCGGAATCGCCCGTGCAATGTCCGAATTGGACAATTCAACACTTTTTTGAAGGAGTCGGAACTGCTGATACTTTGAAATCTGTATCTTACATTCTGTAATAATCCATCATTTAAGAGATTCTCTCAGTTATTGATGTGAGCAAAATTAAATAAAGTCACGAATGCTGGCGTCTCCAGGCGTTTATAAACATTGTAATGTACCCAGCGATCCGTAGATATGATGATGAACAGGCATTCGATATAATATGACTGAGGAAAGTGAAAAAAAACCTTTATCATGAAGACATCGTTGCGGCCTGTTACAAGTCAAGGTAAGGTTGAGCAGGCCAAAAAAACATGGCGGCTTCCTACCTGAGCGAGGTCACCCTGGAAACGCCTTAAGACCCCAGAGAGCGAGGTGGCCGAGGATCGCCTGATGAAAGATATAATTAAATAAGGCCGTTAATGAATTATCTTCAAAAGGGGAGTTTTAATTAACTCAAACACCCAATTTTCACTCTTGTACTTCCTTGGAGTTTTCATAGTATAGTCCAGGAGCTAGGTGACTTTTTTCAACATGGAAGTGCAGATGTTTAAGGGTGCAGTGGTGTAGAGTAGGGTTGGAAGATCCCAGAAACCAATTCTTAAGTTTGCGCCCGTGGTGGGTTGTGGTAGGTGTGGTAGGTGGGCCACCCAAATCCAAGATGCTGCCATCGATATAGGCTAAAACCAATATTGTCATACATCAAGTAATACTAGGCCGATTCCAATGATCTTGGTATGCATCTGATGTTTCGGTATGCCCAATCTAATGGAGAGGGTGTCATTTCATCCAAGGTCAATGTCATGAGAGTAGGTCAATATCATAGTTTTTGGTCAATTTTATGGCTGTTTGACCTTGACCCTTGATTCAAGGTCAAATCTGATGCATGAAATGATTCCCATACATGATTTCCTATTAGTGCCTAATACATGCCTAAGCCCTCAGACCAATATTTAAAACATTACAGGGACTATTTTTTAAAAAAGGGACCCATTCCCAGAAATGGAGGAATTCCCCTTTAGTCCAAAAATAGTCAAATTTCCGATCTATTTTGCACTAGATTTCTTATTTCCTCATAAAAACATTCCATTTGTTAGTTATACATGTTCTTGGTACTGTTATGCATTATATTATACATTATTTCATGTTGAAAGTCTTTAAAATGTTCAAAATCTTACCTTATTTGTTGTTGCAAAGTTACTGAACTCTGCATGACACTTGAATTGTCAGAAATTTTGTCACATGACATAAGGGGGGTGTCCAAATCGATTTATAGCTTACTTTAATATGCCTATACTATTTAAATACTTGTCTGAGAGCTTAGTATGTATTGCGCACTAATAGGAAATCATGTATGGGGAATCATTACATGTCATCAGATTTGACCTTGAATCAAAGGGTCAAGGTCAAACAGGCAAATAATTGACCAAACTGTGATATTGACCTTTATCTCATGACGTTGACTTGGGTGATAATGACACCTCTCCATTAAATTGGGCATATACAAAACTATCAGAATGCATACCAAGATCATTGGAATCGGCCTAGTATTACTTGATGTATGACAATATTGGTTTTAGCCTATATCGATGGCAGCCATCTTGGATTTGGGTGGCGCCACCTACCACACCCACCACACCACCACGGCGCAACTTAAGAATTGGGTTTCTGGGATCTGCCAACCCTACTCTACACCACTGGCACCCTTAAACATCTGCACCTTTCATGTTGAATAAAAGTCACCTAGCTCCTGGACTATTATGCATACAAAGTTTCAGGCTGCTGGGTTTTATGGTTTTGGAGTTGTGGAGGACACACACACACACTCACTCAACCAACACCACACACTGACACACACACAACACACACTGACACAACACACACACAACAACACACACACACACACACACACACACGTTGCCTTTTATTAGTATAGATGTAAGTATTATGTACATATAAATACTAGCAGGATATGCTTACACATTGCAAGTGATAACAAACCGTGCGTGCTTCCCCATTGTCTCAGGTCACTCACCAGGATTTGTTTTTTTCATTTTTTATTTTCATTTTTTTCAATTTTTTATATTTCCATTTACTGCTGCTTTCCGATGGTTCTGTGTTTTTTCTTGGTGTATCGGCTTCGATATCCGTCGACATGCAAAATTACCATGCTTCCCATTCTCTCGGGTCGCTCACCTGCATTTTCTTCTTTGTTTTTTCATTTATTATCTTGCCAAAACGAAGTTTTTGCAAGATATGTTAGTCAGCGTGTATGTTTTTTTTTTTTTTTAATTTTTTTTTTTTGTCTGTAATACGTATAAAAAATTCTGCAGGGCACAGTTATCATTGGAAATTTTTGTAACTTCGCATATCAGAGGCCTATAGAGGTCCCTTTCAGCGCATAAAATTTTGAAGGTCAAGGTCAAAGGTCAAGGTCACTTTGTCGCAAATCAGGGGAGTCGACGAAACCCTTATTTTTTGAGTAATTTGATCGGATCGTCTTCAAACTTCATGGAATATAGTTCATGGTCTGGCGCTCAGCTGATTAATTTTTGGTGGCGATTGGCCTTGACCATCATATGTTTTTTTTGTTTGTTTTTTTGTCTGTAATCACATATAAATCACTCTGCAGAGCACAGTTATCATTGGAAATTTTTGTAACTTCGCATATCAGAGGCCTATAGAGGTCCCTTTCAGCGCATACAATTTTGAACATCAAGGTCAAAGGTCAAGGTCACTTTGTCGCAAATCAGGGAGTCGACGAAACCCTTATTTTTTGAGTAATTTTAATCGAATCGTCTCCAAACTTTATGGGAATGTAGTATATGGTCTGGGGCTCAGCTGATTAGTTTTTGGTGGCGATTGCCTTGACCTTCATGGTTAGTGCCTGAGGTCAAGCATATTTGACCCCAAGGTCAAATTTTCAAGTTTTAGGAACCATATCGTGTAGTACCTCAAATTGAACACCTCGATGAGTGCTTTCTAGATATGTCAAGCTTGAGACATTATGACGTCATTTGGTGACGTTATGAGGCAAACGCATATTTTTCATGGTTACTCTGTAGAACGATTCTCATCGGAATCTCTCGTAGGCAGATATTCCTCAAGGAGTCGCTCCTGGTGGATAGCAGCTCTGTTCACCTCAGTGTGACCTTAAAGAAGTCACACGTGGTCACCTTTTGGCAAGATACGGGTCACCCTAAGGGTGACATTGGTTTATTTATACTTCATTTGCAGACACATTCCAATGGTTCTGTGATTTCTCCCGTGTATCGGCTTGGTAGTCCGTCGGCTAGCAAAATTCAGTTTTCTACGTAACCCGGAAGGTAATTAATATGAATATCAGTCAGTCAGTGAGTCAGTGAGTCAGTAAGTGGTTAGAATGATCCCTACTGTATGTATTGGAAGAGATAAAAACTGACACAAGGGAGACAAACATCGCCCGGACATAACACCCACCAGGACACGTCCGGAGATAACCCGCCCAGACACAAACACCATCTTGACAAGTCCAGAGATAAACACCGATTGGACATAATCACGCCAAACATGTCCGGAGACACAGAGAGGGAAAGAGAGAGAGCAAGAGAGAGAGAGAGAGAGAGAGAGAGAGAGAGAGAGAGAGAGAGAGAGAGAGAGTGTGGGGAAAGGGGAGTTAGCAGAGAGAAAAATATTGTGCTTTATGAACACACACACACACACACACACACACACACACACACAACACACACACACTATTAGTGTTTGGCCGATGTCGGCAATTTATCAGGAATCAGCAGATTGTTGCTAGTGTGATTACCAACTACAGAGTCGATTGTAAACAACCCAAAACCTTGAGCAGCTTTCACCCTTTGTTTTGGGGTCATTTCAAATACGGGCATTCGGCAAATGGCTTGGAAGTCGGGTGTTATCAAATATACAGTATTTTGCTTTGAAACTCACAAAGAGAAACCATGTAACTTTTTAAAGTACACCCGAGTCAATATAAAATAACCAATTGCTCCAAAAAGTCACAAAGCAAAAGAAAAACATGATCGCTCATACGCTGCTGATGTTAAAAGTTAAAACCTCCACCACTCATCTTCATAATAAGACACGGGATGAAACTTAACCACCATGGTGCCTGGAGAGTCCCTAAACAGACATGCACACACACCCGTGGAGAGTCCCTTAACACATCCAAATCTACCCATATGTACTCTACTTTGTAACAACTGCCGACTGTACATCCCGATCGGGCCATGAACCGCACTGCTATCGACCATAGGGCGCTATATATATATATATATATATATATATATATTATATATATATATATATATATATATATATATATATATTATTAGCAGGGATACCCGTGCTCCGCACAGGAATCCTGTGGATGACGGCGGGTCTGAAGGAGTATATGTCACAGTTAATTGTAAAATTGTAGAGGCTGCCACCATTATATTTTTTTTTTCATCACCACTATAATATTATATTTTCCCCGCCATGTTTTATATGCAGAAGACTCGAGTTAAAAATGTTAAGATTTATTGCCGCATCAGATAAAAACCATAATGCCTCAACAATGTGAGGCTGGTTTCATGTCGTCATTTGCACTTAATTAATTCTCATTCTCTAGCAAATTCCGTTGGTCCCATGTCAATCGGCTGAACTTGAAAAATTAACGTTACGCAATCAGGTGATGACGTCATAATTCGGAAACCGGGAAGTCGGAAGTCATTGTCTTCAATTGACTGTAGCATTATTTTTTCATTCTATTGCAAATGCGTTGGCCCCATGTCAATCGGCTGAACTTGAAAAATTAAACGTTATGAATCAGGTGATGACGTCATAATTCGGAAACTGCAAGTCGGAAGTACAATTCTTTACATCGGGACACTCTCGGGTACATGTTCTGTCAGCATGTGAATTTTTGGTGAGGATCAGTCCAGTACTTTTCGTGTGCATAGGTCACAGACAAACACACACAGACACACTTTTACTTTATATATATAGATAGATGGCGGGGAAAATATAATATTATAGTGGTGATGAAAAAATAATAAATGGTGGCAGCCTCTACAATTTTACAATTAACTGTGACATATACTCCTTCAGACCCGCCGTCATCCACGGGATTCCTGTGCGGAGCACGGGTATCCCTGCTAGTAGTTTTATAAAAACTATACTATATATAGTTTTAGCCCTATCACTCAATGGTGAAGAATCACTTGAGAATTCTCGGACCCGGATCTGGACTTAGATCTTCACCAAAACAAAATCGATTAATCCTTGTCAAACACCCAACCTCTCCACCAACCTTCGTTCGAATCAGTCAATAACTTTTTGAGATATCATGCTTACAGACAAACAGAGACAGACAAATGGGGTGAAAACATAACCTCCGTCCACCTTCAATGCTGGAGGTAATTACAATCTGAAATACAAAATCACCCATTGCCAATGTCTGTCACAAGGTTTATCATTAATTTGATGTCCTTGAATATAATCTGTTATCATTATATATAATATCATTATATTACCACTTATAGGCCGGATCTGGATCCGGACCTGAACCAAATTCTAATCCGCTTGTTCTTGTCACCTACCCACTCATCCACCATGTTTTGTCATAATCTGTCCACAACCTTGTGAATATCATGCTATATATCGTTTTTGCCCCATCTCTCAATGGTGAAGAATCACTTTGAATTAAAAAAATTATTGTATCCAGATCAAGATTCTCCCAAAAATCGAATCATTTCCTTGTCAAACACCCAACTTGTCCATCAAGTTTGGTCATAATATCATCATAACTTTTTGAGATGTCCTGCTTACACACAGGCAAGCAAACAGACAGACAGAAAAACAGCAGGCAGACAGACAGACAGACAGACAGACAGACAGGGTGAAAATATAACCTACGCCGTCCACCTTCGGTGGCGGAGGTAACAAAGTGCTGTGCTTGAAAGAAACCGCGGACACAGGTGAGGATATTTTGTCCATATAATTGACACTGCTAAACTTAGTACGAAACTTCATTCGTCTTTTACAAAACAAATTTAAAGTACCCTGAAGTGGATAAACTTGATCACTTAAACCCTAAATTCATAATGAATGCAAAATTCTTCATGGAATTATTCTCATCAACTAATCAAATACAAACATCAACTGGAGAGTTCATAGAACAAAATACTCCACGCTGCCTTGAGAAAAAGGACATGGGAAAGACCGTTTCAACTCTTACTTTGTGTTCCCAGGCACAAACTATCTCAGCTTTTGTTCATGAACTTTGAATAAACAGGCGCAAGGCAACCATATGAAGCCAAAGGGTCAAACGGAACAATCCATAACTGACCCTTTGCCACATCCGCCCTAAGAACGCGCAGGAAAATTGATTGGACGAGATGGCGTAAATTTTGTCCAATACTCCGAACCTGATGTTTTTTGAAGTGCAAACAAAGCGATTGTGTTTCTTCAGGGTTACGTTTATAATTCAATGATATAAATAAGAACTTAAAATCTGCGTTTAAAACACCCCCAAAATCCCATTGAATTGAATGTTTACTACCATTGACGCACCGTCTTTTACACCTATTTAACCCGTTAAATTAGTTATTTGTGCCCGTTGGTTGTGTCCTTTATGACGTCCTTAAAAACAGTAAGTTTCCTGTTTGGGATGATTTTCAATGTTGTCTATTGCCAGACAGGCAGGCAGACCGAATCAATTGCTTTACCGTGAGTGTGCACGCGTGCTCGGGACGGAACTCCGTACAATTTAGCAAAATTCAGCACTAAACTACTGCCAAACTGCAGGTTCGTGTTCCAATTTGTGTTTGGCAGTGATCAAAATGTAAAATTCAATTGAAATTAAGTAGTTTCTCGATCATAGAACTCGACTGATAGACAGGCAGAAGAGTGAACCTATTGCTTACACCCCGCTTTGTGTGATGTGCACGGTCGGGTAAACATTTAATCATGCAAGGGTTCATCAGAATGTGTGGGTAACCATGGTGACTGTCAAGCTATGGCAGTGGCTGTAAAACAGAAGTGTCTAACCACCCACATACATGTCACTGTTAGTCAAACCATTTCAAAATTATGGTTGATTAACCCAAACCTTACACAAAACGTTAAAAAGCAGCACTTAGCTATTTGATCAAAACCTTGTAAAATCAAACGTATGCAAGTTTATAAATTTCTATTGTCTCATTATGTGAGAAAGTGTAAGTGTATGATTAAAAAGAAGTGCACGGAGAAAGAAAACAAAGTATTACAACTGTTTCCTTTTTCTGTTCAATCAGTCCCCTTCCCCCTCAGCTACACTTGCATCTCACAAGCTCTGCCACCAGAGCCCCAGCCACCCATCTGGTGGGAAAGCCCAGGTGTGAACAAGGTGGTGCTTCACCGTTCCGACTCAGTGGCACCCTTCATTGGCCGGCGCAGGTCTCCAGAGAGGAATTGGGGCCAGGTGGCTGGCTCCAAGAGCAAATGCCATCATAACGATGGCCGTGTTGGCAGCTTTCCTAGTGACGTAACCTTGCTGACGCCACGCCATGCTCCGGCTCTTTTTGCCCTGACCTCTGGCTGGAATAGTACGTCCAGAAGATTCTCACACTTTCTTGCTCCACCTTCATCTTCACACTCAGCCCAAACCTAGTTTTTTTCATCTCCAGTTTCAGACTAACTCTGGCCTAAGGCTGAACCCCAAACCAGCTGGGGATAGTGTTCACCTTTTGGTTGAAAATTGCCTGGCACGGTTTATTGCCTGGTTGATTAATCAACTAGACCAGTGGTTTTTCTAGCTGTCTGACTGCCTGATTTCCTCACACATGGGTTGTCCATTGCTGAGTGACCCGTGGATTGACTTGCTAAGTATACAAAAAAGTCACGACTGTCTGGAGATTATGGCACCGTGATTTAGAAATTATCATCAAATGACCAAGTGAAATATATAACATACAATTGTACAGCATTATGTATACAGTATATTCTGTTGAATGAGCGTAATAAACGGGTGAAGAAAACAGCCATAAAATTGATATTTTACCAGTAGTGTGATGGAGATGTTATGTTTTATTCATGGTTATTGCCACTGTTATCATGGGACTTGTGTATTATAAAACCATAAAGTGTTTGGGGTGGGGTTGGGGAGGGAAATGAAAGTTTATAGAAACGGACAAAATAAAGTTATTTGTACAGTGTAATCATCCTCTCCTTGGATCATGTTTGCAACATTGTCACATGACCGGGGAAGAGGACGAGGTTGATGGAACCAGTCGTGGGTACATGGGGTCCACCAAAGCCTAAGCCATGCTTCTCAGTGGGGGACGCAACATGGACACACCAAGGTAGAAAACACGCTGCAGCCGTAGGTCGGTTCAGCTGGTGACGCCAACAACCGAGCGGAGCGGTTAAGATGGCCAATTAACTGGGAAACGAAACTCCTCCACAAATATGGAGATGTTTAAAATAAAAACCCTTTTTCGTAAATTAACACAGGAAATTTGGTTACCTTTAAACCTGAGCCTTATCATTTAACCCCTAACTTAACTTAACACTTAATACGAAGCAGGAGGCCTGAACAATGAATGAAACGAAGACTGCTGTGGACACACACGAATAAGGTCTTTAGTTGGTTGAACGCAGAGTCACAGGAAAAAACAAAATCATGAAGGACACCTGCTCTCATCGGAAGCAGTAGAATAGCTGGCTCAAGGCCACACAACAGCGCTGTTTGCAAACGACGTGCGTGGTGCATGTGGCTGTTACCTTTAAAGAGGACAGAACCCCATATCTTGTTGCTGAGTCTGTTGGAGCACATTTTCCTTGTTGGAGTATCCCCCCAGTTGTCCTTCCGCAACGATAGGACTATGCGGCGAATAGAAAGGTTACAGACCACATGCTTGAGTCCAAGTTACCTGTTGGACCACTTCTGCCAAAGCACTCTGTTGATCTTCTTCAGCTCATCATGAGCTTGCTCGACTCTGCAGCTGCACAGGACCATCTCAATGGTTCACCACAAGCTCTCAACTCACAGCAACGCAAACAAAACACCACTTTGGAAGACCTGCAAGACTCCTCTCTCCTCTCTACTGACCCAACTCCAACCCAACCATTGCTTTCTTCCCTTTAACTTTTATCCTTCCTTCCAAAGGATTGAACTCTTGTGTGTCCTCCTCACAGCAAACCATTAAGCATAACTACAATTGCCTTACATTACAAAACATAGACTTCTGTTGGTGTTCCTCCAATCAGGTGGTCTTGTTCTTTACAGTGGCCTAGTGACCACAGCACACAAAGGGTGGGTGTGTTCAGTTACCATGCAGCTAGCTAGCGCTTGCCAAGCCAGCCGTTCCTTATCACCAGTTTCGCATGGAGTGCTTGCTTGAGTGTCAAGCCACTTGGCAAGCTCTCTACAAGAAACCTTGTAACTGAACACACCCAAGTCTCAACACATATTGAGGAGTTTTTGCTATAACATGTCAAAATATAATTCACTACAACACTCCTCCTACAGTATGACAAACAAAATATTATCCACATCAACAAAAAAACTCCATTATTCGAAAGCTAACCAATTCTATATTCCCAAAACATCAAGCATAGAACTTACACCACCTAACTAACAGTGAACATAAATCATACAAAGATGTAAATTCCCATTTCCATGACTGTTATCGAGAAGCATAATGAACTGCAGTCACACTGGGTTTTGCATAATTAATGCTTTTATGGTACTTGTCCCTCATGGTATGATTGGTGTTTCTGCTGAAAGAATACTCAGTTACGCATATTTGCCCTCCAAGGCCAAATAGATCAAGAAGCTCACCCAAATGGAAGTAGGCTCAAATGGAAGGACCTTGTTGTTCTGGTCACAGAATGCTTTTCTTGGGACCTGGTGGACCAGGATAACCAAGCCAATGCTAAGCTTCACATAAAGCGATGGGAAACGATCATCCATCAAGGCAATATAGTGTCAGGGCCTTCAGTCAGGACATGTTTGTTGAGTTTTGTGCCTGGATAATGATCATTTTCAAGTTTCAATGCTTTGCAGGAAAGGTGCCTCCTCAATAAAGAGTGTAGGTACATGAGGGTTTATTCGTATGGGCATGCAGTGCAGGTGACTGGTCTTAAAATTCAATTTTTAAACTAGATTAATGGGTCAGGGACCTTTTGGGTGTGCAGACCACTTGTGAACTATAAGGACCACCATGTATGACTATCAGAGTGACAAACATCCACTTAGTTCATGGACTAGACTTCGAGTTTGAGGATACAAGTAGGATGAACAAAGGCCTTCCATGAATGGTTACTTCTGACAGCAGTGAGTTGCGGTGTGTGACATCATTTGGCAGTGTGAGGAGGTTAATGGTACTCCCATCCATTATCAGTACCTGCTGCTGACCACAGTTTTGTTGCCACTGCATGAGGTGTTGTTGAAAATTAGTGACACCCAGGAATAATTTATCTCGGTGTAACTGACTCCAGGATGTGACGAATGCTGGAAAATAGCATCTAAAAAGGTTCTACAAGGTCCATCACCTAACTGTATTACAAGAGTAGGATGGTTATGACCCCAAACTCTTGTCTCGTGATTCACGGGCCAGGTATTCTGCTCCTCAAAATGCATGCATTTCAAAGTGAAGGTAAAACTGGCCAAACCCACCTCCTCACACCTGCTTGTGAATACTGAAGTTCTTACAGTATCCTTTGAAAATAAGCAGTTGTGTGCAAATAACCTGGCAAAATTCCCTGCCTGAGGTTTACCATCAAAAACTACAGAAATTGGCAGGATATCATTACAATGTAGAGGTAGACTTTTAGAGGTATCTTGTCTACATTTTGATCACTTTTATGTTGTGGTTTATTGGTGTTAAACATTGAAACTACAGAATCAGGTCACCATTTTCACCCGATGCTGTGCACACCATCGCCTCTGACTATGAGATGACTCTGTACACACCACGATCTCAAGGGATCTTAGTTTCTCTTGACATGCACATCTGCACTGCAGCCCTCTGTGTATAAGAAATCGTGTTGTCTCAAGAACATCAATCGGAAAATTGGGAAAAACATTGAAAACTAGAAGAGCACTCGGTAGAGCACATACCTCCACCACATAATGCCTGATCCAAGAGAACATATCCAGCCCAATGCATTTTTGAAATATCATGCTATGTTATCGTTTTTGGCCCTATTTCTAAATGGTGATGAATCACTTTAAAAAAAAAAAATTTCTCGTATCAGATCAGGAATCGGATCTTCAACAAAATCGAAACAATTCGTTGTGGTCACACACCCAACCTGTCGACCAAGTTTCATCCAAATCCACAAACAACTTTTTGAGATATCGTGCTCGAATTAGTTCAGCCCTATCTCGAAATGGTGAAGAATCACTTAAAAAATTATAAGATCAGATACGGATTCAGATCTTCACCAATTGAATCAATTCTTCCTTGTCACACACCCAACTTGTCCACCGAGTTTCGTCTGAATCCATTCATAACTTTTTGAGATAATGTGCTATCTATCATTTTGGACCGACCTCTCAATGGTGAAGAATCACTGAAAATTTCCAGAGTCGGATCCAGATCCGAATCTTCACAACAATCTAATCAGTTCGCCGTATCACACACCCAAACGCTCACCAAATTTCATCCGAATCCATCCACAACTTTTTGAGATATCCTGCACACAGACAGACAAACAAACACACAAACAAACAAAAAGATGTCGTGCAGGGATCCATACTTGCAACATTCATAAAACAAATTTGACCTCAAAAACAATTGCTGGTTGAATTAAATAACCAAACATGCAACTCCTCTTCAAATTTCAAGTGAATCAGATGAAATTGACAATTTTGTAATTTTGACCTATGTTGACCTTTTGGTCCATGTTGACCTCAAAAATAATTGGCTTGTTGAATTCAGTGACCTGAAATATAAATCCTTTTCAAATTTCAAGTCAATCGGATGAAAATTGGGGTTTTAGAAATCTAAAATAAGTTGTTGACCTTTTGACCTTTTGACCTCAAAAATAACAGGCTCCTTCCCTATGACAAACTTTACCACGTGGTGAAGTTTCGTGAAGATCGGTTTAAGTATTGTGACCTGCAGGCGATAAACAGACAGACAAACAGACAGACAAGCCGGTAGGTGGCGATGGGTCGCCGAGCATGGAAACTATAAGATATAGAGCAAAATGGATGTCATAATAGCGGATAGGGAATCACCTTAAGATTATGCATATCAATCTCATCGAGTTCCATCTACTGATAACTACTCGGTATCCATTTGAATGAAAATACCGAAAATGCGGTTTGAAATCGGAAATCCCCAAAGTTCAAGGGGTGCTGTGGGTGAACAAAGATCTAAATCGAAAATCTGGCTCGAGAGTTTGTGCACAATGTATTCCAGACGATTAGTGTGAATTTTCATGACCATCCGCCATAACCCTCGAGAGTAGCGTTTGGCTCAAAGGAACCTCCAGCTCTCGCATATTATCGATTTTTGCACTAATTGACCTTTGACCCTGACCTAAGCGAATTGGTCAATATGCCCTGAGGCAAAGTTGTAGTACTCATTGAGTACCATGAACCTGCAAAGTTTCATTCGTATCGATGCACTCACTGGTCGCTAGGGGGCTTCATTTTCTCCAATTTTCGCGCATACCCTAATTGTAGGGGGTGCTGCGGGTAAAGTATTCCATATATCACAAAAAGCGGATATATTTGATAGAGCATCACCTGCAGATCATTCGTGCCAAATTTCATAACCCTACGGTGGATAATGGCTTTCGGAATGATTTCGCGTGAACGGTACCGATTTTGAAGGTTTTTCGGTTGTTGCTAGGGAATCAAAGCGTCCTAGCAACCATCACAATTTCCAAAGCACTAGGTGATAAGATGTACCTACCACCCGAGTTTGGTCAAAATCGGCCCCACGTTTACTACCAATTATGCTGATGACAAACGACAAACATCCAAACAAACAGACAGAATTACTGACAATAAGGGTCACCTATTCTGGCGATCCAACAGACAAGAAGAAGACATCTTGCAGAGCATGACACTTCTAAAATCCTTAAAACAAATTTGACCTCAAAAATAATTGCTGGTTGAATTCAATAACCAAATATGCAACTCCTCTTCAAATTTCAAGTGAATCAGATGAAAATTGACAATTTTAGAATTCGGCCTATGTTGACCTCCAAAATAATTGGTGGTTGAATTCAGTGTCCGGAAATATAAATCCTCTTCATTTTCAAGTCAATCGGATGAAAATTGAGGATTTAAGAAATACACCTTAATTTTGGACCTTTGGCCTATGTTGACCTTTTGGTCCATGTTGACCTCAAAAATAATTGGCTGGTTGACTTCAATGACCTGAAGTATATATCCTCTTCAAATTTCAAGTCAATCGGATGAAATTGAGGATTTTAGAAATCTCTCCTAAGTTTTCTGACTTTTTATTTTTTTCCTTAACGCACTGTCTTGGCTCGTATGAGAGCTAACACATAAAAATTCAAAACAAGGGGAGCAGGAAACAAGAGGGACGGGAGAGGGAAGGAAAAACAGTGGGGAAAGACACGAGGAGATCTGTGGGAGGAGAGGGATGGGGTGGGGTACACAGGGTAAACAAGATGGACCACTACAGGGACTTTCAGGAAGGAAAGCAGGGAATTTGAAGGAGGTGGGTTTGGGGTGGATTAGCGGGTAGAAAAGATCGTCGTTTTGGTTTGGATAAGAGATGGTGGTGAACAGCTGTTTTTGAAGACCTTGAGGGAAAGTGGGATTGAAGAGAGTGTTGGAGTTTGTTCCAAAGGTGGATCAAAGAGAATGAAAGAGTGAAGGTGCGCATTGATTCTTGATTTTTGTAGTTTACCAGAAGGGGGTTGTGGGCGACCTTGAGCGAGAGACCCAAAGACTCAGCCTCATCACGGGAGATACCAGTGATCCTAAATGCCTTGGTTACCACTGCGTGAAGCCGAGAAATTGGGCCTGTGTTGACCATTTGGTCGACGTTGACCTGAAAAATAATTGGCTAGTTCAATTCAGTGACCTGAAGCGTAAATCCTCTTCAAATTTCAAGTCAATTGGATGAAAATTGAGGAAATCTCTAAGTTGTTGACCTTTGGCTTTGTTGACCTTTTGACCTTTCGACTCAAACTAATAGGCTTCTTCCTTATGACACTCTACGTGTGGTGAGGTTTCGTGAAGATCGGTTTAAAATTGTGACCTATAGCGATAAACAGACAAACAGACGGACATACAGAATAACAAGAAAAAGACATCGTGCAGACCACGATACTTGCAAAATCCCCTCTGCAAAGGTTGCCATGGATGCATCAAATTGTCATTTCATTAAGATTTAAATTGACAATCTTAATCAAAGTTCAGGTCATCAGATGAAAATTGATTGTTTTTCAGATTGAAATTGATGATTTTTGGGTTCACCTTGAGTTGACCTTTGACCTTCAAAAATAGTTGCCTTCTCAACTCAGTGATGTCTTATGAAATAGCTGTTTTTATTTTTCAAGTCAATCAGATGAAATTGACAATTTTTCAGATAAAAATTTATGATTTTAGAAGTTTGACCTTGAGTAGACATTTGACCTTTTGACATCAAATCGTTGTTTCCCAATTCATGAGGCAATATGCAAATCTTGTTCAAATTTCAAGTCAATCGGATGAAAAATGACGATTTTAGAAATGTGACCTCAAGATGACCTTTGACCTAAAAATCATAGGCTTCTCAGTTGAGACTACCTCTACAACTGGGTGAAGTTTCATAAAGATCGGTTTTAATTTGTGACCTGTCGGCGATTGGCAGACAGACAAACAGACAGAACAAGAAGACGACGACGTGCAGAGCACGATACTTGCAAATCCATAAAACAAATTTGACCGCAAACATAATTGTTGGTTGACTTCAATGACCAAACATGCAACTCCTCTTCAAATTTCAAGTGAATCGGATGAAAATTGACAAGTTTAGAAATTCGGCGATGTTGACCTTTTGGCCTTTGTGGACCTCCAAAATAATTGGCTGGTTGAATTAAGTGTCCTGAAATGAAGTGTCCTCTTCAAATTTCAAGTCAATCGGACGAAAATTGAGGATTGAGAAATACTAACTTTCGTGGTGACCTTTGGCCTATGTTGACCTTTTGATATATTTTGACCTCAAAAATAATTGGCGGGTTGAATCAAGTGTCCGAAATGTATATCCTCTTGAATTTCAAGTCAATTGGATGAAAATTGAGGATTTTAGAAATCTCACCGATGATGTTCCATCGTGTGCTGCCTTTTTTGGCTGCTGGTTGCATCATTGGCTGGGAGCGCGGCTCTGCCGCTGATGCAGTGCCCCTATTACCAGTACACGGGTGCTCATTTCGCCGACTTCGGAAAGATGACAGGCTGAGTCAACCCCTTGGTGTTAATTCATGTGCACGGGGCTTGAACTCAGGACCCTAGGATACAAGCCACCACCCTAACCGCTAAGCCAACATCAGGCTACCTATGATGTTGACCTTTGCATGTTGACCTTTTGACTCAAAAACAATAGGCTTATGACAAACTCTACCATGTGGTGATGTTTCGTGAAGATCGGTTTTGGAATTGTGAACTCTAGGCGATAGATAAACAGAACAGACAGACAGACAGACACAGACAGAACTAGAGGGGAGCACTCGGTAGAGTGCAAAACCTCCGCCGCCATACTGCTAGGTCACTCAAGTGAACTGTATCCTATTCATTAAATTTGACGTCAACAGTGCTCACAGAGTTATAGTTTGCAACTTTCCCTTTTACTTTTAACTTTTACATACTCAATTCATTCGTCATAACTAGATTCCTTGAGACAGAAATTGATTTTACGTGGGTATATCCACCTGAAGTTCCAAAATCAGCCGCAATTATAATTTTGGCAGTTTTTTTGTTGGAAATCACTTATAACATGTAGAAATGCAAAAAAAAAATCGAAATTTGTTGAAAAAAAAGTTGCAAAATTTTCTGTTTTTTTTCTTTTTTTTCTCTAACAATTTTTTAATTTTTTTGGTTGAAAATCACTTAAAA
>CM068953.1:51570058-51580771 GCA_035128595.1 Eptatretus atami
TCGCCGACTTCGGAAAGATGACAGGCTGAGTCAACCCCTTGGTGTTAATTCAGTGGCACGGGGCTTGAACTCAGGACCCTAGGATCCCAAGCCACCACCCTAACCGCTAAGCCAACATCAGGCTACCTATGATGTTGACCTTTGGCATGTTGACCTTTTGACCTCAAAAACAATAGGCTTATGACAAACTCTACCATGTGGTGATGTTTCGTGAAGATCGGTTTTGGAATTGTGAACTCTAGGCGATAGATAAACAGACAGACAGACAGACAGAACTAGAGGGGGAGCACTCGGTAGAGTGCAAAACCTCCGCCGCCAATACTGCTAGGTCACTCAAGTGAACCTGATATCCTATTCATTAAATTTGACGTCAACAGTGCTCACAGAGTTATAGTTTGCAACTTTCCCTTTTACTTTTAACTTTTACATACTCAATTCATTCGTCATAACTAGATTCCTTGAGACAGAAATTGATTTTACGTGGGTATATCCACCTGAAGTTCCAAAATCAGCCGCAATTATAATTTTGGCTGTTTTTTTGTTGGAAATCACTTATAACATGTAGAAATGCAAAAAAAAAAATCGAAATTTTGTTGAAAAAAAAGTTGCAAAATTTTCTGTTTTTTTTTTCTTTTTTTCTCTAACAATTTTTTAATTTTTTTGGTTGGAAATCACTTAAAACATGTAGAAATGCAAAAATATATATATTTTTCAAATTGGCCACCATAGCGGCCATATTGGACTTTGGACCAAGTCCAAAATCTAATGGCATGGTCATTGGACCATACCTAATCCCCCCCCCAACTCACGAACAAGTGATATCATATCAGCCACGAGTAGATAAAACCCATATCACCGATTAACCATGTGATGATTTGTTTATCATATACTTGACCATACATAATTCAAATTTAAAAAATAAAAGTATAATTTTTGAAAAAGTAATAATTTTTGAAAAAAAAGTTTTAGTTTTGAAATAAACTAAACTAGATCGACGCGCATGAAGAAATGCCCCCCCCAAAAAAATCGAATTTTTTTTGAAAAGAAGTTGCAAAATTGTTTTTTTTCTCTAACAATTTTTTTTGGGGGGGGGGGGGTTGGAAATCACTTAAAACATGTAGAAATGCAAAAACAAAAATTCAAATATTTTTTAAAATGGCCGCCATAGCGGCCATATTGGATTTGGACCTAGTCCAAAATCTAATGGCATGATCCTTGGACCATACCTAACCCCCACCAAGTTTCGTCGAAATCCGTCGAGGAGTTTTTCCGTAATACTGTTCACAACAAACAAACAAACAAACAAGCAGTCATAGACTGGTACTTACGAAATCGTCAACTTGACTCTGACCTTGTCTAATAAAAGCATGAATCAGTCAGAAGCCCAAGGGGAGCTTGAATTCTGAATTCATTGTGGTCTACGATTTTACACTGTGGTTTGCAGATAATGAGTCCCAGACAAAAACTAGACTTCTTATAAAATTCCAGTTTTTTTTTTTTTAAAGTGATTCAGTACCAGCAGGATATGCCAGATAATAGGTGTATTACTTTTCAGAAGAATCTGATAAAAGACTTATTATTTATTATATATATCAGTTATTCATCACTGTTCCAGAATTTCGACAACCGAGTTTTAAGCGTCCTAAGCGATCGCAAAAACCGAAGACAAAATTAAAATCGAAGTTAAAACGAACTCGTAACGTGGAGCGAAGCAAAAAATCTCCATTTCTCCATGCAAAACCTTAATGTCACTCAACGACGCGTCTGCTCGAGCGCAATGCATCATGGGACGACCCGTGACGTCTGCTCGAGCGCAATGCATCATGGGACGACCCGTGACGTCTGCTCGAGCGCAATGCATCATGGGACGACCCTTGACGCTTCGAGTGAAATATTTTTTATTCAATCTTAAAACGTCTCCAAAACATCCGATTTTACCAGAATTTCGACAACCGAGTTTTAAGCATCCGAAGCGATCGCAAAAACCGAAGACAAAATTAAAATCGAAGTTAAAACGAACTCGTAACGTCGAGCGAAGCAAAAATACTCACATTTCTCCACGTTAATTTACGGAATTATGTTTGACCTCACTGTGACCTTGACCTTTGACCGATTTTGACCAAAATCTAATCAGCACTAGCCATCACCCTCCTGAATCACGTGGTGTAATTTGACATTGGTAGCTTCTTCCGTTCTCGAGTTATCGTGCCTACAAACAAACAAACAAACAAACAAATAAACCAATGTCACCCGTAGGGTGATCCGTATCTTGCAAAAAGGTGACCACGTGTGACTTCTTTAAGGTCACACTGAGGTGACAGAGCTGCTATCCACCAGGAGCGACTCCTTGAGGAATATCTGCCTACGAGAGATTCCGATGAGAATCGTTCTAAAGAGTAACCATGAAAAATATGCGTTTGCCTCATAACGTCACCAAATGACGTCATAATGTCTCAAGCTTGATATATCTAGAAAGCACTCATCGAGGTGTTCAATTTGAGGTATACACGATATGGTTCCTAAAACTTGAAAATTTGACCTTGGGTCAAATATGTTTGACCTTAGGCGTTAACCATGAAGGTCAAGGCAATCGCCACCAAAAATTAATCAGCTGAATGCCAGACCATGAACTATATTCCCATGAAGTTTGAAGACGATCCGATCAAAATTACTCAAAAAATGAGGGTTATGTCGATTACCCTGATTTGCGAAAAATGGACCTTGACCTTTGACCTTGACCTTCAAAATTTTATGCGCTGAAAGGGACCTCTATAGGCCTTTGATATGCGAAGTTACAAAAATTTCCAATGAAAACTGTGCTCTGCAGAGTGATTTATACGTGATTACAGAAAAAAAAAAAACAACAACAACAAAAAAACCACATGAAGGTCAAGGCCAATCGCCACCAAAAATTAATCAGCTGAGCGCCAGACATGAACTATATCCCATGAAGTTTGAAGACGATCCGATCAAATTACTCAAAAAATAAGGGTTTTGTCGATTACCCTGATTTGCGAAAAGTGACCTTGACCTTTGACCTTGACCTTCAAAATTTTATGGCCTGAAAGGGACCTCCATAGGCCTCTGATATGTGAAGTTACAAAAATTTCCAATGAAAACTGTGGTCTGCAGAATTTTTTTTCGTGATTACAGACAAACAAACAAAACAAAAAAAATAAAAAAAACATACAGACTGACTAACATATCTTGCAAAAACTTCGTTTTGGCAAGATAACAAAGAAACGGAAGGCATCAATATACTTACAAAATCTTTAGATTTCGTAAGTAACAAGCAGTCATAGACTGGTACTTACGAAATCGTCAACTTGACCTCTGACCTTGTCTAATAAAAGCTGTCTCTAGAGAAGGTAGCGACGCAAACCAGAAGTTTCTACGATGATTCTGTACAAACCATGAAAAATCGAATGTTTGACCTCACCGTGACCTTGACCGTTGACTGATTTTGACCAAAATCTAATCAGCACTAGCCATCACCCTCCTGAATCACGTGGTGTAATTTGACATTGGTAGCTTCTTCCGTTCTCGAGTTATCTGTACCAAACCATCAAAAATCGAATGTTTGACCTCACGTGACCTTGACCGTTGACCGATTTTGACCAAAATCTAATCAGCACTAGCCATCACCCTCCTGAATCACGTGGTGTAATTTGACATTGGTAGCTTCTCCGTTCTCGAGTTATCTGTACCAAACCATCAAAAATCGAATGTTTGACCTCACCGTGACCTTGACCGTTGACCGATTTTGACCAAAATCTAATCAGCACTAGCCATCACAGTCCTGAATCAGGTGGTGTAATTTGACATTGGTAGCTTCTTCCTTTCTCGAGTTATCTGTACCAAACCATCAAAAATCGAATGTTTGACCTCACCGTGACCTTGACCGTTGACCGATTTTGACCAAAATCTAATCAGCACTAGCCATCACCCTCCTGAATCACGTGGTGTAATTTGACATTGGTAGCTTCTTCCGTTCTCGAGTTATCGTGCCTACAAACAAACAAACAAAAAACAAACAACAAAACAGAAACGGAAGGCATCAATATACTTACAAAATCTTTAGATTTCGTAAGTAACAAGCAGTCATAGACTGGTACTTACGAAATCGTCAACTTGACCTCTGACCTTGTCTAATAAAAGCTGTCTCTAGAGAAGGTAGCGACGCAAACCAGAAGTTTCTACGATGATTTGTACCAAACCATCAAAATCGAATGTTTTGGATGTTTGACCTCACTGTGACCTTGACCTTTGACCGATTTTGACCAAATCTAATCAGCGCTAGCCACCACCCTCCTGAATCACGGGGTGTAATTTGAATTGGTAGCTTCTTCCGTTCTCGAGTTATCATTTTTGGATGTTTGACTCACTGTGACCTTGACCTTTGACCGATTTTGACCAAAATATAATCAGCACTAGCCATCCACTCCTGAATCACGTGGTCTAATTTGACATTGGTAGCTTCTTCCGTTCTCGAGTTATCTGTAGCAAACCATCAAAAATCGAATATTTGACCTCACTGTGACCTTGACCTTTGACCGATTTCGACCAAAATCTAATCAGCACTAGCCATCACCCTCCTGAATCACGTGGTGTAATTTGACATTGGTAGCTTCTTCCGTTCTCGAGTTATCGTGCCTACAAACAAACAAACAAACAATACAAACAAACAAACAAACAAACGAGACGGAAGTCATCAATATACTTACGAAATCTTTAGATTTCATAAGTAACAAACAAGCAGTCATAGACTGGTACTTACGAAATCGTCAACTTGACCTCTGACCTTGTCTAATAAAAGCTGTCTCTAGAGAAGGTAGCGACGCAAACCAGAAGTTTATACGATGATTCTGTACCAAACCATCAAAAATCGAATGTTTGGATGTTTGACCTCAATGTGACCTTGACCTTTGACCGATTTTGACCAAATTCTAATCAGCACTAGCCATCACCCTCCTGAAGCACGTGGTGTAATTTGACATTGGTAGCTTCTTCCTTCTCGAGTTATCGTGCCTACAAACAAACAAACAGAAACGGAAGTCATCAATATACTTACGAAATCTTTAGATTTCGTAAGTACAAACAAACAAACAGACAGGGGTGAAAACAGTAACCTCCATCCATCTTCGATGGCAGAGGTTAATAAAAGAATCGACTGATCAATTTACTTTAAAAAAAAATCCTTCGATTTTGCAAGAAACAAACGGACAGAGAAGGGTGAAAACATAACCTCCTTCACCTTCGGTGGCAGAGGTCATGCAATAAAAGGAAGTTTTGCCTGAACACAAAGACCTTGGTCTGAGGTTTCGACGACAATATGGTGGCCCTTCCTCAAGGACCAAAACCAAAACTCAAGCAAGAGACCAAATCGACCCAACATTGATGGTACCTATTGCAGGTGTTTTCACATTGCTTTCGTGAGATGGTGTGGAACTATGAGGATGCAAGGGGGAAATGGAACTTGGAGACGACTCTAATAAGATTGCATCGTTATGTGCTGGAACTGGAATGACGGACGTTCAGGTTCACATTTGTTAGTGTGATGTTGGGAGTACTGGACTGAATACGCAGCGTTTTACTAAAGGAGTTCCTGCAAGTTTCAGTTCTTTGCTTTAGAAGCAGAAGGATGGCTCGAAGAGTGCACGGCGTGCTGAAACCGAGTGTTCTGTGTTCATGCCTTGAAACCTCGATTCAGGACATTGTGTGCTGAAAGCGAACAGTCGCTTACCCACGATTGGGCGTAAAAAGTGAGAGACTGCTTTAGGGATTCCAAATTGAGATGTTAAAACAGGTAATTTAACAAACCTCCCTCAATAATCATATATCATTATATGTAATAATCATATGTAATTTAACAAACGTCCTCAAATAATCATATACATTATATGTAATAATCATATACATTATAGTTATAATCATATGTAATTTAACAACCTCCCTCAAATAATCATATACATTATATGTAATAATATATGTAATTTAACAAACCTCCCTCAAATAATCATAATACATTATATGTAATAATCATATACATTACATTGACGACATTTATAATTAATGGTTCAAACGATTGCAAAATGATAATAAGAAAATTTTATATCTGCAAAACTTTATGATTGCAAAGTCGAGATCAACATTCAAAAGTATTTTCATGTTCCCTGATAGTATAGTGTGTTAATCTTCATGTTCCCTGATAGAATAGTGTGATAATCTTCACATTCTGTGATAGTACAATGTGTTACTCTCATGTTCCCTAATAGTACACTGTGTTAATCTTCACATTCTGTGATAGTACACTGTGTTACTCCTCATGTTCCCTGATAGTACACTGGGTTAACCTTCATGTGTCCTGACGTATACAGTGATAATCATCATGTTCCTATAGTACACTGTGTTACTCTTCATGTTCCCTGATAGAATAGTGTGGTAATCTTCAGTTCTGCAATAGTACAATTTGTTACTCTTCATGTTCCCTGATAGAATAGTGTGATAATCTTCACGTTCTGTGATAGTACACTGCGTTACTTCTTCATGTTCCCTGATAGTACACTGGGTTAATCTTCCATGTGTCCTGACAGTATACAGTGATAATCATCATGTTCCCTGATAGTATACTATGTTAATCTTCATGTGCCCTGATAGTATACTGTGTTAATCGTCATGTTCCTGATAGAATAGTGTGATAATCTTCATGTTCCCTGATAGAATAGTGTGATCATCTTCATGTGCCCTGATAGTACACTGGGTTAATTTCATGTGTCCTGACAGTATACGTGTTAAATCATCATGTTCCCTGATAGTACATACACTTGTTAATCTTCATGTTCCCTGATAGAATAGTGTGATAATCTTCACGTTCTGTGATAGTACACGTGGTTAATCTTCATGTGTCCTACAGTATACAGTGTTAATCATCATGTCCCCTGATAGTACACTGGGTTAATCTTCATGTGTCCTGACAGTATACAGTGTTAATCATCATGTTCCCTGATAGTACACTGGGTTTATCTTCATGTGTCCTGACAGTATACAGTGTTAATCATCATGTCCCTGATAGTACACTGTGTTAATCTTCATGTGCCCTGATAGTATACTGTGTTAATCGTCATGTTCCCTGATAGAATAGTGTGATCATCTTCATGTGCCCTGATAGTACACTCGGTTAATCTTCATGTGTCCTGACAGTATACAGTGTTAATCATCATGTCCCTATAGTACACTCTGTTAATCTTCATGTGCCCTGATAGTATACTGTGTTAATCGTCATGTTCCCTGAGAGAATAGTGTGATAACTTCATGTTCCCTGATAGAATGTGTGATAATCTTCAGTTCCCTGATAGTACACTGTGTTAATCGTCATGTTCCCTGAAAGAATAGTGTGAAATCTTCACGTTCTGTGATAGTACAATGTGTTACTCTTCATGTTCCCTGATAGAATAGTGTGATCATCTTCATGTTCCCTGATAGAATAGTGTGATAATCTTCATGTTCCTGATAGAATAGTGTGATCATCTTCATGTTCCCTGATAGAATAGTGTGATCATCTTCATGTTCCCTGATAGAAATAGTGTGATCATCTTCATGTGCCCTGATAGTACACTGTGTTATTCTTCACGTTCGTGAATAGTACATGTGTATTCTTCATGTTCCGTGATAGTACACTGTGTTAATCTTCATGTTCCTGAAATAGAATACTGTGTTAATCTTCACATTCCCTGATAGAATAGTGTGATAATCTTCATGTTCTGTGATAGTACACTGTGTTAATCTTCATGTTCCCTGATAGAATACTGTGTTAATCTTCACATTCCCTGATAGATAGTGTGATAATCTTCATGTTCTGTGATAGTACACTGTGTTAATCTTCATGTTCCCTGATAGAATCGTGTGATAATCTTCACGTTCTGTGATAGTACAATGTGTTACTCTTCATGTTCCCTAAGAGTACACTGTGTTATCTTCATGTGCCCTGATAGTACACTGTGTTAATCTTCATGTTCCCTGATAGAAGTGTGATAATCTTCACGTTTCTGTGATAGTACAATGTGTTACTCTTCATGTTCCCTAAGAGTACACTGTGTTAATCTTCACATTCTGTGATATTACACTGCGTTACTCTTCATGTTCCCTGATAGTACAGTGTTAATCTTCATGTGCCCTGATAGTACACTGTGTTAATCTTCATGTTCCCTGATAGAATGGGTGTGATAATCTTCACGTTCTGTGATAGTACACTGTGTTTAATCTTCATGTGCCCTGATAGTACACTGTGTTAATCTTCATGTTCCCTGTAAGAATGGTGTGATAATCTTCACGTTCTGTGATAGTACACTGTGTTAATCTTCATGTGCCCTGATAGTACACTGTGTTAATCTTCATGTTCCCTGATAGAATGGTGTGATAATCTTCACGTTCTGTGATAGTACAATGTGTTACCTTCATGTTCCCTGATAGAATAGTGTGATAATTCTCATGTTCGTGATAGTACAATGTGTTACTCTTCATGTTCCCTAAGAGTACACTGTGTTACTCTTCATGTTCCCTGAGAGTGCACTGGTTAATCTTCATGTGTCCTGACAGTATACAGTGATAATCATCATGTTCCCTGATAGTATACTATGTTAATCTTCATGTGCCCTGATAGTATACTGTGTTAATCGCGCATGTTCCCTGATAGAATAGTGTGATAATCTTCATGTTCCTGAATAGAATAGTGTGATCATCTTCATGTGCCCTGATAGTACACTCGTTAATCTTCATGTGTCCTGACAGTATACAGTGTTAATCATCATGTTCCTTGATAGTACACTGTGTTAATCTGCATGTTCCCTGATTGAATAGTGTGATAATCTTCACGTTCTGTGATAGTACACTGGTTAATCTTCATGTGTCCTGACAGTATACAGTGTTAATCATCATGTTCCCTGATAGTACACTGGGTTAATTTAAATGTGTCCTGACAGTATACAGTGTTTAATCATCATGTTCCTGATGTACACTGGTTAATCTTCATGTGTCCTGACAGTATACAGTGTTAAATCATCATGTTCCTGATAGTACACTGTGTTAATCTTCATTGCCCCTGATAGTATACTGTGTTAATCGTCATGTTCCCTGATAGAATAGTGTGATCATCTTCATGTGCCCTGAATAGTACACTCGGTTAATTTTTTTGTGTCCTGACAATATACAGTGTTAATCATCATGTCCCTGATAGTACACATGTGTAATCTTCATGTGCCCTGATAGTAATACTGTGTTAATCGGCATTTTCCCTGATAGAATAGTTTGATAATCTTCATGTTCCTGATGAATAGTGTGTTAATCTTCATGTTCCCTGATAGTATACTGTGTTAATCTGTCAATGTTCCCTGATAGAATAGTGTGATAATCTTCACGTTCTGTGATAGTAACAATGTGTTACTCTTCATGTTCCCTGATAGAACTAGTGTATAATCTTCATGTTCCCTGATAGATAGTGTGATCATCTTCATGTCCCTGATAGAATAGTGTGATCATCTTCATGTGCCTGATAGTACACTGTGTTATTCTTCACAGTTCCGTGATAGTAACACTGTGTTATTCTTCATGTTCCGTGATAGTACACTGTGTTAATCTTCATGTTCCCTGATAGAATACTGTGTTAATCTTCAATTCCTGATAGAATAGTGTGATAATCTTCATGTTCTGTGATAGTACACTGTGTTAATCTCATGTGCCCTGATAGTATACTGTGTTAATCATCATGTTCCCTGATAGAATAGTGTGATCATCTTCATGTGCCCTGATAGTACACTCGGTTAATCTTCATGTGTCCTGACAGTATACAGTGTTAATCATCATGTTCCCTGATAGTACACTGTGTTAATCTTCATGTGCCCTGATAGTATACTGTGTTAATCGCATTTTCCCTGATAGAATAGTTTGATAATCTTCATGTTCCCTGATAGAATAGTGTGTTAATCTTCATGTTCCCTGATAGTATACTGTTTAATCTTCATGTTCCTGATAGAATAGTGTGTAATCTTCATGTTCCTGATAGTACACTGTGTTAATCTTCATGTGCCCTGATAGTATACTGTGTTAATCATCATGTTCCCTGATAGAATAGTGTGATCATCTTCATGTGCCTGATAGTACACTCGGTTAATCTTCATGTGTCCTGACAGTATACAGTTGTTAATCATCATGTTCCCTTAATAGTACACTGTGTTAATCTTCATGTGCCCTGATAGTATACTGTGTTAATCGCATTTCCCTGAAAGAATAGTTTTGATAATCTTCATGTTCCCTGATAGAATAGTGTTAACCTCATGTTCCCTGATAGTATACTGTGTTAATCGTAATGTTCCCTGATAGAATAGTGTGATAATCTTCAACGTTTCTGTGATAGTAACAATGTGTTACTCTTCATGTTCCCTGATAGTATACTGTGTTAATCTTCATGTGTCCTGACAGTAATACAGTGTTAATCATCATGTTTCCCTGATAGCACACTGTGTTAATCTTCACGTTCCGATAGAATAGTGTGATAATCTTCACTTCTGTGATAGTACAATGTGTTACTCTTCATGTTCCTAATAGTACACTGTGTTAATCTTCACATTCTGTGATAGTACACTGTGTTACTCTCATGTTCCCTGATAGTTCACTGGGTTAACCTTCATGTGTCCTGACAGTATAACAGTTATCGTGTAT
>CM068953.1:51580796-51601839 GCA_035128595.1 Eptatretus atami
CATGTTCCCTGATAGTACACTGTGTTACTCTTCATGTTCCCTGATAGAATAGTGTGATAATCTTCATGTTCCCTGATAGTACACTGTGTTAATCTTCATGTGCCCTGATAGAATAGTGTGATAATCTTCATGTTCCCTGATATTACACTGTGTTAATCTTCATGTGCCCTGATAGAATAGTGTGATAATCTTCATGTTCCCTGATAGTACACTGTGTTACTCTTCATGTTCCCTGATAGAATGTTTGGTAATCTTTCACTGTTCCCTGATAGTACACTGTGTTACTCTTCATGTTCCCTGATAGAATAGTGTATAATCTTCACGTTCTGTGATAGTACAATGTGTTACTCTTAATGTTCCCTGATAGTACACTGGTGTTAATCTTCATTTGTCCTGAGAGTATACATGTAATCATCATGTTCCCTGATAGTACACTGTGTTAATCTTCATGTTCCCTGATAGAATAGTGTGATAATCTTCACGTTCTGTGATAGTACAATGTGTTACTCTTCATGTTCCCTAAGAGTACACTGTGTTATCTTCACTGTTCCGTGATAGTACACGTGTTAATCTTCATGTTCCTGATAGTACACTGTGTTAATCTTCATGTGCCTGATAGTACACTGTGTTATTCTTCACGTTCCGGTGATAGTACACTGTGTTATTCTTCATGTTCCGTGATAGTACACTGTGTTAATCTTCATGTTCCCTGATAGTATACTGTGTTAATCTTCAAGTGCCCTGACAGTGTACTTTGTTAATCATCATGTTCCCAGATAGTTATACTGTGATAATCTCATGTTCCCTGATGGATATACTGTGTTAATCTTCAAGTGCCCTGACAGTGTACTGTGTTAATCATCATGTTCCCAGAGAGTGTACTGTGTTAATCATCATGTTCCCAGATAGTATACTGTGTTAATCATCATGTTCCCAGATAGTATACTGTGTTAATCATCATGTTCCCTGATCGTATACTGTGTTAAATTTCAGGCTCCCTTTTCATATACAGTGTCTGTCAACATCCAGCAACTCAACAACAACAATAACAACAAATCAAAGTTATATTTACTTTTTTCGTTTCCAGTTGTCGCCTGCGACGTGTGACGTCACATTTCCTGGAAATAGCATCCCCACAATAAAGACCAGTGCTTCCTGGTTTATAGAAATCAAGTGATGATAAATGGTGATCAATGCGATTTGATGATCTTGATAAATGTTGACAATAAAATTTTTGAGAAATGTTCGTTCATTCACAACATCAAACCGTATCATCGTATTCCATTTCATTAATTATTTATTTATTTATTACGGTTTGAATTTGGAACGGTAATTTGTGGACACCTTCTTTGTACGAATGAAAACGATCCGACTCGAATCCTACCGTTCAAAATACTCAAAAGTACCGATAAATATCACAGTAAGAAGTCGAAGAGCGGATGAGAAAGTGAATAGGCCTACCGATTGATTCAGGATGACGACAAATGGTAGACGAGGGGAACTTGTGGTGTATTTACAGCCTGCGTATTGATATGCAGTGTGGAATAAAGTAGTGCCTGGCCCGCCATTTCCTGTGCCTGTCATGATTACCTCCTTTTGCATGTGTAATAAACTGGCGACAGAGATGGGATTTCTTTGCTGCGGTAAAGTTATTTGAACTACGCGAAGCTGATGTGCAAGTCCAAGGCCCGTCGAGCTTCGCTGGAACAGCAAGACAACGTTGGGGCCTGGAGTATGGAAGGCCGTGGAATTCAGACTGTTAGTGAGCACCGTTTGTGTTGTGTCACGAAGATATGGCAGGCTGTATCGGTATCATCAAGCCGTTTGATGGAGGGCGGGAAGACTGGCTCGCATATTCGGAGAGGCTGGAGCAGTATTTTCTGGTGATTGGCGTTGCTGGTGAAAGACAGGTTCCAGAATTTCTTATCGGAGTTGGCAGCAAAATGGACGGGCTGCTTCGGAATCTCACTGTGCCAGACAAGCTGTGCACAGAGCCTTATGGGGAATCGGTGAAAATTCTCCAGGATCATTTATGCCCAAAACCCAGCACAATTACACAGCGATTTCGATTCCACAAACATGATCAGCATGACGGAGAATCGATGTTATTTTGTCGCCGAGTTGAAAAGGTTGTCTCAGCACTGCGACTTTGGTGACAATCTAAATGACACATTTCGAGACAGGCTCGTCTGTGGATTGACGAGAGTACTCAAAAGCACCTGTTGTCTGAAAGTGAACTTAATTTCCAGAGAGCTGATGAACTCGCGATTGCCATGGAAACTGCTGCAAAAGCCTCTGTGGAGTTACGGAATAGGGGAGGACCTGAGGTCCACAAGATGACTACTAAGCCTGGGGCCAGGCCTTCCAGGTCATCTGGTGCCCAGAGTGATGGGAATTACAGGGGGTCTTGTTTCTGATGCGGAAGGAGACACAATCCTGATACTTGTTATTTCCGGCACGAGGAGTGTTACAACTGTCACTTGAAGGGTCATGCTGCAAGAAGATGCCGGAAGCCTGGTAAACGAACACAAATGTACATTCTGTGAGTCGTAGCAACAGTAACAGTGACCAGGAAGACTCACTTGCAGCTAACATTGGAACCAACCATGTGCAACAAGCTGGATGCCATTGGATTCACCTTCAGTGGGGAGGGAGAAATCTGCGTGGAGTTGGACACTGGGTCGGCAGTCTCCGTCTTTCATTGTGTGAGAACTCTAAACTGTACAAACATCTGAGACTAAAGAACATACAGCTGTACTTCGTACTTTCACCGGTGAGCAAACTAAGCCAAAAGGCAAGCTGTGTGTGCGTGCAGTAAATCAGGAATCCTATGTGCTGGATTTGTATATTGTGGACACTCAGGGCCCAGCCTTGTTGGGAAGAGACTGGTTGCGGAAGATCAAGCTCAACTGACACACTGTCAAGTAATACATGTCAACTCAACCATTTCCGGATGTACTGATGCTCGAACACTTTCTCAACAGTACTCTGAGGTCTTCAAGGATGAAATTGGAACTCTGAGAGGCACTAGAGCAAGGTTGAGCTAAAGAGAACAGTAAGCCAGTGTTTCACAAGGCTAGGTCAGCTCCATAGCATTATGTATCAAAAATAGACGCTGAGCTTCAACGATTGAACAGGCAGGTATTGATCTCCAAGGTAGAATGGAGTGAATGGGCCTCACCTGTAGTCCCCGTTGTGAAGCGAAATGGAGATCTTAGGCTTTGTGGAGATTTCAAGGTATCGATAATTTCTTTACTTCAAGTGGATCAATACCCACTACCATCTGTGGAGGATATACTGGCAACATTGGCAGGAGGAAAGAAGTTCTCCAAGCTTGATTTACGCCAAGCTTATCTTCAGATGGAAATGGAAGAAGACCAAGAAGTACCTAACAATCAATACACACAAGGGTCTGTACCGGTACAAGAGACTGGTGTTTGGGGTTGCATCAGTCCCTGCAGTGTAGCAACGTACCATGGATCGGGTATTGGCAGGAATACCAAAGGTACAATGTCTCATCGATGATATAATCATCGAGGCTAAAACAGAGGTTTTGCAGAGGCTAAAATAGCACAACCTTCGAGTAAACCCAGACAAATGTCTGTTTCTCAAAGAAAAGCTAACCTATTGCACGCATGAAATCACTGCGGAAGGGTTAAGTAAGACATCTGAGAAAGTAAAGGCGATGGCCGAAGCACCAAAGCCTAAAGATGTCGCACAACTTCGCTCCTTTCTCGGGTTGGTAAACTATTATCATCGTTTCCTTCCAAATTTGTCAACACTTCTCCATCCGTTGCACCAGCGACCACAGAAAGGACACACATGGAATTGGACAAAGGCTTGCGAGAAGGCATTTGCGGAGGTAAAAAGGTTGATCGCTTCTGATGTTGTACTCACGCATTATTATCTGAACAGACCTCTACGACTTGCCAGTGATGCGTCACCATATGGTCTAGGGAGTGTCCTCTTTCATGTCATGGAAGATGGTGAGGAACGACAAATAGCCTTTGCGTCCAGGTCATTAACCTCATCAGAGAAAAATTACTCGCAGATAGATAAGGAGGCATTGGCTGTTATCTGGGGAGTAAAAAAAATTCACCATTATGTTTTTGGCAGAACGTTTACCCGAGTCACAGACAACAAACCTCTGCTATCCATCCTCCACCCTCACAAAAGCATACCAGTGATGACCGCCGCATATCTGCAACGATATGCATTGTTTTTAGCTGCATCCACATGACTATAACATTGAATACAAGAGTACGACTGATCACTGTAATGCAGATGCCCTGTCATGGCTTCCACTTGAGATCATCCAGCCATCTGCAGAGGAGGATATTGATGCAGTTGATGTGTTTCACATGTCACAGAATTAATTACTTCCAGTCACAAGTGATGAGATCTGACGGGAAACGCAACGTGACATGGAGTTGTCTCGAGCGTTAGAGTCTGTCACTCAGGGTTGGTCTCCAGAAGTGAAACAGATTCAACCTTTCTACAACCGGAAGGATGAACTGTCAGCCCATTGTGGCTGTCTGTTGTGGGGCACACGTGTAATTGTACCCCAATCATTGCGCAGTCGTTTGCTGGGACAGCTACATGAAGGACACATGGGGTAGTAAAGATGAAGGCATTAGCACGTAGCTACGTATGGTGGCCCTCAATTTATAAGGACATCAAACACATAGCTAAGTGCTGTGATGGGTGTCAGCTACATCAGAACATGCCACAGATATCACCTTTGCATCCATGGGAGTGGCCCTCGGCCCCATGGCAGTGGATACACGTGGATTATGCCGGGCAATTTCTTGACACTATGTTGCTGGTGGTGGTTGATGCACATTCCAAATGGCCAGAAATTTATGTCATGAAGTCAACTACATCATAACAGAGCATCACCAAACTGCGTGAGATTTTTTGCCAGGAATGGCGTACCTGAACAGCTAGGATGTGATAATGGTCCTCAGTTCACATCGGATGAATGTAACTTCTTCATAAAATGAAATGGAATTAAACACATTCGGTCTGTTCCTTACCATCCAGCCACAAACTGGCTGGCTGAACGTTTTGCCAAACTTTCAAACAGGCTTTTCGATCTGCAAGGGAAGAGGAGGAGAGCACCATTGAAGCAAAGCTAGCCCGTTTCCTGATATCCTACCGGAACGCTCCTCATGCAACAACCGGAGAGAGTCCTGCAAAGATGTTTCTTGGCAGAGCACTGCGTACTAGATTGGAAGCGGTTAAACCTGATATCAGAAAAAGGTCAACGATAGACTCTTTCAGCAGGCCCTTGGTGGAGGTAAAGGCAACATGCGTGAATATATGGTAGGACAGCCTGTTCTTGTGCACGACTACAGTCAGGACCACAAGTGGGTAACTGGTGCTGTATGGCTAAGATGGGGTCCCTTAAATTATGATGTTGCAGTTGGACCCTGCATTTGGAAACGGCTAATCAGCAGAGCCTCCTGTAAGAATGGGGTTACAGGGGTTGGGGTCAACTGAGAGGATACCTGCACCAGCGGAAGCGGTTCCCGCTGAGACCGATGCTGTACCGGCATCAACAGATGCTGCATCTCAACCAACCGAGATAGCTCTGGGAACAAGGCGGTATCTGCAGAGACACCATAAGGCCCCAGAGATTGGATCTGTGAAGTGATTAAGTTATGGGGCAGAATAATCCCCTCATAATCTCGAGCCAGGGTATGTTTCACTCCTGTACTCAATCCACTCGATGGTACATTTCAGTTACCTGCTATAGATGATGGATTCCAGTGTCCTATTATTATGATGCTCTTGCAATGTCTTTGATTATGCTATTTTCTCGGGTTCATCAAATGAGTAAAATGTTCATTTATTGTCGTGTGGGTTGACTTGTCGGTGTGGGATTAGATCTAGAAGGGAGGAAATGTGGTGTGTTTACAGCCTTGCGTATTGATATGCAATGTGAAATAAAATAGTTCCTGGCCCCGCCATTTCCCGTGCCTGTCATGATGACGTCGACCTCCACTTAATCCTATCGCATACGTACCACTGGTTGGTTGGTTAAAGCTCATGACGTCACTCAGCCAATGGAGTGAGACTAGAGCGGTGCCTTGCATATCGGATGGAGATCACTAGTCACTGCAGATCTGTCACTGTGTGTGTGTTCAATCCCATGCGAGTGGAATGGAAACTAAACATTGCTTTCCATCCAATACGGGTGTTGACGATACCAAAACGGGTCAACCCCGCAAAATACGGGTCACTTGCCATGTGAGGCTGAAGCCACTTAGCGAGCGCTCGACAAGAAACTTGGTAACTGAACACACCTGAAGTTAAGGGCCATCCGAAGGACGCCACTTCATTTTAATGCAACGCCTTGCCTGCAAAACACCAATCTGACAGTTTACAATTGTGCAAAGAATCGAACCCAGTCTAAATAGCCCTGTGTGCATGCGTTATCCTGTTGGACAGGCACACACTGTTTAAATGAGAGCATTGTATAATATAATTAGTGTTCTTTTTAAATTAAAGGGTTGCAGAATAATAATTTTCTTGGTTGTGTCCAGAAATAAGAGTATATACTTGCCAAGGGGAGATGACTCAAGACTTCAGGCACCAAATTAGCAAATTATTATTTTTAGTTCGGTTTGGGTTAAGCCACAAATAGGCATGTGAGACTGAATGGGTCAAAGAAACCGATAAGAAATACGGTTTCTCAAAGGTAATCTCTGGATTTATCACAAATGAGAGCTAAACATGAAAAATCTAAATGTAACCAAACCGACAAGAGCTAATATACATTCAAAATCATGATTCAATTAAATACAGAAATAATCAGATCGACTCATCAATCAATTGAAGCACAAGCTGAAAGCATCTCAGGTAAATTATTTAGAGTTCCGACTCACCAGAGGGCAAAAATATGGAAAAACTTTAATACCTCCAAAACCGAAGGTGGATGAGGTTCTGTTTTCATCCCTGCTTGTTTGGCTGTCTGTCTGTCTGTCGTCTATGAGCAGGATATCTCAAAAAGTTATGGACGGATTTGGCCCAAACTTGGTGGATTTGTTCCATTTTGGTGAAGATCCAGATTGAGATCCAGCATATCAGTGGGATACAAAACGTTGTGTTCAGCCTGGCGGAGGTATGCGCTCTCCCGAGTGGTGCTGTTCTAATTTCTGACTGTTGTAAAGCCAGAAATTCTTTATGTATTCCTGATAATATTGTTGCGGTTCTTGGAACCTCATGCATCCAACATGTAGTGGTCCCAAGACAGTTATTCCATTAATATACGTGTAGATAGTCCCTTCCCATTTGTCTAGCGGGACAACGGTGACGTGCGTTGCGAGGATCTCATAGCTAGGTATGCTTACATCATTCCTTCTTCATTTCATTTCTAACTTCATTCCTACTCTTCTTTTCTGATTATTCCTGAGGTAAATCTGAGCCACGTGCACCCTTCGCTGTGAGATGGGTCCTCCACAAAGGCCAGGCAGGCACTACACCCACAACCTTCCATAGAAAACACAGCCCGCCAAACGCGTGCGCAGTGGAAATTTCCACCAATGGACAGGAAACACACCCAGCACGACGCCCACGCTGCACGGAACACGTACGAGGAGATGGAAGAAACAGACCTCAGAAAGGGGTGCTCGAACGCCACATGAGCATCAACAGCAAGAGCTCCCTCCTCAAGCGATCCCTCAATCGAGGCTGATAATACAAAGGCAACACCACGCCACGTTGTGCATGATATGGGCGGCACGTACTTTTCAACCTATTTCTGGACTAATTATATCGATCGGTTTTCGCCCCGCGCACACGATAGCAGAATTGGACGAACACGAGCGTTGGCCACGTGAGTAATGGCGGATCTACGCACACTGTGCATGGGTTCGCCATAACATCGTACCTTCGGTCCTCGCTGGCAGCCATGGATGTTCCCCACAGACGGCAAGTGTCTTCTCGCCTCTGCGGCCAGCGGGGCTGCGATCGGGCGGAGGCATGTTGTACGGCTCGGGCCACGTGGCGCACACGGGGCAGGTGCGTTGACCAGCGCTGGTCGGGGTTCCCGAGCGGGCATGCAGGGCTGGCGCCGCTCTCGGCCGGTCGTCAGAGCATGGCCTGGGGGTTCTTGCAGGGCGATTTATGGCGCGGAGTTCGGTGTGGGCGATTCGCATCATGTCGTGGAGTCGGAGCGAGACGGTTCCACAGCGCGGGGTCACCTTGCCGGAAAATGGAATGTTGCAGTTTCCGGCCATCGCGGCTGGGCCGCGCAGGGGTCGGGGCCAATCAGAGCGCCCGATTCGGGTGATGACACCACGTTTCGGGGTGGGCCCCCTGCTCCATGCCACGGAGCCTATAAAGGTCCGAGCGGAGCCTTCACTCTCTCTCTCTCTGCCCTGCCTCCCGCTCAAGTTGTTCTTCGACTCCATACATCATCGACGGACTCCGCCTCCTCTACTCCGCCCACACGACGCTGACTCCACCCACCCACCTGGTCCCGCCTCCCACTCCGTACACTCGCTCTGAACTCCACCCTCCCAACTCAAGCCCCTCCTTCACGCCCACAGTCTCGACGTGAGCTGCCCGAAGCAAGAGACGACGCGCCAGCTGTCAGGGGGTACCACACCATGGAGCATTCCCCCCAAACCTATTGGTGGGGCGTTCGGGCAATCAATTATACAAAGGTACCGAGAGACCATAGCTTCAATTCCTCTTCATTGGGTTTTCTGTGGCTGTGTGTGTGTACGTGTGTGTGGCCTGGCGACTGTCTAGATAAGTAAGCCTGCAGAAGATTGTTATTATTATTTTCGGGTTAGGTCTGCTCTGCGTCCGCTTTCATAAGTTGCTTGTTTATTGCCGCACCACACCTCTCTTCCCTATCTCTGCTTGCACACCCCAATAAATCTATTGATCGTACCACATACCTTTCCTCACCCCATTGTTAATAAATTACTATTAGGAATGTTCCCTGCTCGCTTTTGTCTTTTCCTTCATTGATCCAGCATGGTCCGAATCCTAGATTAGCCGGGACTTTATTCCCAATGATTTGTTCCTTTTAGCCGGTACGTCCTTGGCAGTGTCGCTCGGCTGCATCCGTTCGGGGAAAATGATCCGGTCCGGAAGTGATCCGGTTCAGACAAGGCGTACCGAGGGCGTGTTCCCGGTAATTAAATCACGTGGTTATTTTTAGGTAACCGGATTAACTAGACGGAGTCATGTGGTTGAGTTATTGGCGTCCACGGTCGGTTAACCGCCGCATCACAGAATTATCCGTGTGCGACGGCCTACAATTCCGGGGAGTCTGGTGGGAGCTGAGATAGATTCCCCCCCTAGTGGTCTTCTCACCTGACCCCCAGCCAGAAACAATATAAATGAATCACAAAGGGGGAAAACAATGCGAGACAGAAAGCCGTTCCAATTTTAAGTGTCTCGACTGGGAGTTAGCCTCTTGGCCGTCATGCAATACACAAGCCAAGAGAAAGAGAAAGGTTTGATCTCACAGTTTTGCTTGCACACTCCTGCAACCGTGGCATGAAAGGGCTTGAAATTTGCTCAACGACCTGGTGTGGATTCACAAGATTAAGGAGATATCCACACAGCCCTCCTTCCTCCAAATCTGGAACCTGTGCATCCAAGAGCTGTGACCCTTGTAGCAAGGATGATCTTCCA
Source organism: Eptatretus atami (assembly GCA_035128595.1). Taxonomy (NCBI): domain Eukaryota; kingdom Metazoa; phylum Chordata; class Myxini; order Myxiniformes; family Myxinidae; genus Eptatretus; species Eptatretus atami. The sequence continues at coordinate 51,590,454 of CM068953.1, forward strand.
GACTGCCAATGAACACAGAGTCTCCAGCAGTCCTCGTTTCATCCAGGCAGCCAATCCATACCAGTGTCATGTGGCTCACCATGAAGCAACAACAACAAAAACTCATCGGCCAAATAAACGTCTCTTTTTATCCATCAGGAAAACCAATTTGTTGTGAACCAAAGTCGAGGCATAGTTCCAGAGGTCTAATCGACTAAACCATGTATCATAGCCATAATGGTCCAAAAGACATTTTCACTGTGATCTGATTACAAGGGTTAGCCTGGCAATTTTGAGCAGAAATCATTTTACGCAAGTTCCGCTGCTCACCATGGATGCGCCCAAAAGGACAACGCCAGTACATTAAAAAAAAAATCAAATTAATCCAACACTGCTGATGCATCAAAATATATATTATAAAGGAGCCGCGTCTGTCTGTCTGTCTGTCTGTCTGTCGTGTTATAACTTGAGAATGGATTAACGGATTTCAATAAGTCCAACTACGCTGGATTCAGGGAACTCCCGGAAGGTTTGTGATGAAAAAAAATCTCTTTTTTTTTTATTTAAAAATTTAAAAAAAACATTTTTGTACGGGTACATGGGCACACGAGGCGAAACTCCAAACGCCAACTTGCGACGCTGGTTCTCTCCGCACTCCCAGGAATCCTTTTTCTTCTTGCCTTATTGATTAGCCATCACAGCAAAGATTGGTATTTCCGTCAGCGAACGTGGGTCTGATATGTGCACGGCTCACAAAGTGGGTACACTACTGCTACTCAAAGGGCAAAAAAAAAAGTTTAGGGAAACATGAAATGTAACCCATTATGTTAATCTGCATGTATTCAAATAGCTAAATCTAAATTTTTAGACCTGCAGCACGTCCGCCGTTTTTAAAGTTACCACTGAATATATACAACACTGTAAATACACGTTCGAATTTCGAGCTTGGCGTCAGCGTTATGTACGGAATCAGATGAAAAAAAACAACGTAAATATTATATTTTGGGATAAGAAACAGATAATTTTTACTCTGCCTTTTTAAACAGGCTCAATATGTGACAGGAAAAAGAAAAAAAAAACACATTTTGAGAGAGTCCGATGTTATAAATTACGAAGAAAACACAGACGAGTTCAGTAGCAAAGAAAGCCACACTTGTAAGTGAAAAATAACGTTAAAATCGAATCTATTTCTTTCGAACTTTTGAAAATAATCACTTTAAACATGAAAAGAAAAACATAATTCTTACCTCTCGAATCCTCACGAAGCACCAAAAAAATTCTAGCGTTGGTTAAAATGAAGAATTATCAGACAAATGCGAGTCACCTCGTTCGGCTCGGCGTCCTCACGCTGGATTCGTACGTTACGGCTCTCGCAAAGACACGGACACGAAGACAAACGCTGCATCGACGGTGAATGGAAATGTGCTGACACACTTGCAAGTGCCTATTATATCCATCAATCGGGAAGTTTGCAAGACGGCAAGATTTTCTAATGCCAGCGTTATTTGCGTCCGACGAGAGATGAGGATTCGTACATAACGGGACTGACACGAAAATCAAGACGGAATTACTTGCGGTCCGAATTTTATTTTTATGATCACAATTTTGATCTATATTTTTCTGCCGTTAGGCTCTTTCATATTTCCAAGAAATTAAGGGAGATTTGGAATAAAAATCGATAAGAAACATTACCAACACTGGACTCTTATTTTTCTCGATGCAGTGACACGAAGCGTTATGTACGAATCCATTATTTCATCAGATAGGGTAGATGCCAGAAAACCGCAATAGGGAGACAGAACATCATCAAAACATAAAGAGACACCAAAGTTCACATTCTGAGTCACCACACTCAAATAACTGTCATAAGAAACGTACAGTAAAATAAATTTTTTACCAATCAAACTGTAACATTTCTAAGTTTACAATACCCATATTCTGTTGCTTTAATTCATCTTTAACAAAACAGGGAAATGGAGAGTATGATATTGCCGGTTTCTACAGGTTCCACAAGATGTCCACTTTCATTTCTGACCATTGATGGTTTGTCTAAGTACCTCAAATAGTTTTATGTGGAATTTCCCACAAACATACCACAGCATACCCACTTTGTGAGCCATGCACATATTCTTGTAGCTTTAAAACAAGCATGAATGGAATGTCAAACAGCTTGGCAAGCACAGATTTAAAATCCTTCAATCCAATAAAAAAAATAATTAACCACAAAGATAATTGAAATCCTTCATTACAATATATAATTAATCACAAATGGAATTGTATTTATGCACAGAGATTATAAACATATTGAACAGTAAAAGACAAACACACATAAAAGTTAACATTGGGAGCTCCTTTTGAATTTTTTTTTTTATCTTTCTCCACCTGGACCAAGCTGGCACTTTGTGGCTCCAATCCAACACCCTTAAACTCCGCTGATGGTAGGGAAAGGGACTGACATGGCTTACAGTTTCTCTGACGAAATGTAACAATGATATCATGCTTGGCCCAGCAGGGTTTCCCTTGCTGTGCCCCTTGATCCATGCAACAGCGGAAATTCTGCTCCTTTGGCCTAGACGAGCAGGAGTGTCATCCCGGTCTCACCTCGGGACATCTCAGGTTCTGGGTGGTCAAATCCATCCCCTGCTGTGGATGGTCGACTTGTTGCACTCCACTCTGGCTTTGCTGTACCACACCACGGCTCCTAGCTGTTTGTCTTCTCCACTGCTGGACTTCCTGGACTGCTCGGTATAGCGATCATCTTTTTAAAGGAAAATCACTCAATCAGGAGCTCTTTACACAGCTCGAGCCTTCAACATAATTGCCTTACCCCCACCCCTCCCTCACCCATTCCCGTTCTCTGACTGTCCTCATAGGAACATTCGGCAGGGGGCACTCAACGACAAACCGCCAACAACAAAAACTCTTCAGCCAACCAAATTTTTCCCTTTTATCCAAAAACATGTCATGTCCACAGTCCAATGAGAGTGTCTGTGTGTGATTTCGCTGTCAAGCTCAATTTGCTATCTCAGTTCTAACTGTCCTCAGAAACATTATTACTTTATGGTTATCTCATTTCATTGCCTTCCTCTCAAAACTCAATGAAATGTAACTTTATCCATAATTAAACATTTCCAGGAGGGAATAAAGTACAAAAATACTCTCCGGAGACAATTCCCTTTTTAACGAGTTTGCATTCAAGACAGCCACAACAACCTCTGGCGTTTCCACTCAGTGGCAGCTATGTCAACAGCTTTACATCATGGAATGTTTTTTTAGGTCAAAAATATAATAGACAGGCTAAACACTTGGCTGAGTGGTCAAAGAATGTAATTTATAAACCACAAGGTAATTCAGCAAAACTATTTCAAAATTACATAAATCTTCTTGAACGCAAGCTTAATGACAACACGATGTACGATCAGTCTGCAGAGGCTAGCTCATCAGTATTTGCAATAGATGTTATTGGACAACATTGATCTTATCACTATCTCCAAACCATCCAAGGGTTCCTTCCATGGGAACGCTATCCTGCACACGCCAAGCTTTCCAGATGCTGATCATTGTCATCATTGGAGGTGACCATCTTGAGGAGTACAACACCCAATCAGATGATGAGTCAGTAGGCTTTATGCATCACCAAGTGACATATTCCCATCTTTGCTGGACATCATTTAGTATTAAAATCTAAATAAGAAACTTTATCACAATACGAGCAAAGTTGATGCCTTTATTGAAAGTTTTTGTTTCTGAAATTCTGTGGGCAGGTTCTGAGATGTCATTTTGTTGTGGATGAGGATAATGTTGAGTGTTTACACAAAGTCATAGATGTCTTCCACAGTATTCCAGAATTCTGACTGGCTCATGCTGTCAACACCAGGGGATGGACATGCCATATGGAGCCTCAGAGACAATGCTGGACTGGTAGATACTGTTTGTGGAGCCGCCTGGAGTTACATTTCCAAAGAATGACAGACAATAATTCTCAATTGGTGCCCCCCTGCCTGCATTTAGCCCTTGAACGTATGCAGTTACCTGCTTGATATCCAGATGGTGATAGGAAGGAAGTCAGGTGTGGAGGATGAAACAGCTTGAAGCAGAATAAGATGAAGAAAAAAAATATTAACAATCTTGCAATGCACTAAAGATTTTATTCCACCTCGAGGGGAATGGTAAAACTACAAAGTGGGTAAAAACAATGTATCCAGGCATGTGCGTTCTTCAAACACTTCTAGTAAAAAGACCTGTTTGGTTTGATGCTCAAATCTGATCACATAAACAAGACGAGGGGTGGCAGAATGGCCGATAGGTATGCGTACATGCTTCTGAGCTATCTATCCTGGGTTTGAATCTCACCCCAGCTATAAACTGGCATCCTCATGTCTCGCATGCAGTGTGATGTCTGCGTCATTCATCGGCTGGACGTTCAGCCAGAAGGCCTGTATGCCAGCATTAGTTGGTGGTTGTAATTTAAAGACCCCACGGGTGTCTTACACATTGTTTCCCTCCAGATTTTCTGTGCATTGTGATTCAAAGGTCATGGAAAAGAGCAAGTAAAGCGTGCATAAAAGAAATGGTGAAAAGTTGATAAAATGCTACCATCACCTCCAAACGCATCGCTAGTTGTAATTTTTGCAAATATTAAATCAACAAATACAAAATGTAATGCAGAGGGACTGCTGCGTAGACAATGTTTCAAGTTTTATGGAGGAGGGAGGAAAAAAAAAAAACGAAGCATTTTGGTGGTACATTGATGTCGTAAAGGTTTATCAACAGTGCTGCTGCAAAGAGCCTACAACAATGGGTCTTCTGAAATTCTTTATCCCAATTCATGATGCTGACATGCATCTCAACACAATTGACTGTTTGTAGATGACTTGTCAAAACATTTTTAAGAAATCCAAAATGTAGATGGGTGACTTTACCGGAGATGAAGTTGATGGCCTAGTGATCCACTCAGGTGCAGATTTTAAAGGGACTGTGCACTTTCTGATGCAACGCAATTCATGCGAAGCATCAATAATATGACAGTTTATAGTAAGGTGGGAGATCCATCCCAAGGCTAAAAAGATTAAAGGTAAGTGTATGACCTCTGCACCATCCTCTTTGATCCATTCATCTCTCATGCAGAAATATTCAGTGCAAAATGGCGTAAAATGGACGTGAATGAGGTTTCAAATTTCTGATTATTTAATTAATGACAAATATGTATAATCGAATGATTTTTTTAAAGGATTTTGCATGGTATACATGTTTTGCTTGAAGAAGGTGATTGTTTGCCTAACACCATACACACATTGATTCAATCAAAGAAGACGCAGTGAAGAAAGATTCTGCAATGGTTGGATGACACTCGGTCGCAATCGCAGATTGATTTGTGCGCTAGGGTTGCATTGTAAAGCAAACTACTGTACATTCCACAGCAGATATCGTCATCTTTGCTAGAACTTGCTCGTCATCATTGATGATTCAAGTGTGCTGTTTACCCCCACGCACATGCGAAGCGAAAAACGGGGTTAAGCAATTGGTTCACTTTGTCCGTCCTGTCTGCAAACGTCAGTTTATGATTGAGGAACAACTTGATTTCAATTGAATGTTATATTTTGAACACGAATCGGAACATGAATCGGAAAACAAATCTGCAGTTTCGCAGTACTTTAGGCTCTGAATTCATCCTGATCGCGCATGCATCGAGAGGATTGATAATATTTTTTTTACTGTCTGCCTGTCTGGCAGTCAAACAAAAGTATAAATCATTCCAAACAGGACACTTACTGTTTTTAGGGATGTCATAAAGGACATATAAAACAGGCATGAATAACTGATGTCGCATGTTAAATAAGGTGGTGTAATAGCCAATGCGTCAACGGTGGTAAACTTCCGACATTTTTTTTCTACGACCTATAAAATCTTCATTTTATTTAAATTTCATATATACTTTTAAAAACAACTTTCAAAAAGGCACTTTCAAAAACCTTTCAGCAGGACTTCGACAAAATATTACAGCATTTTACATCATATCGACCAATCAAATTTACTGGTTGTAGACCCCGCCCATTTTTTTTCCTCAAGACTGCATGGGGTATGGTGTTCTATGAACTCTTTAGTTTACAAATACGATGAAGACACTCTGTGATTTTTTCCCATTTGGAACATTCATAGTGGCTTCCAAAGTTACCAGTTGGAATACTTTCCTGGAATACTTTCCTGCCTAAAACTTATTTGGCATCATCGAAACTTGAATAAACGATGGAGATTTTCCATAGCCCAATGGAGTACTGCTCTCCCCTAAGGGCGAGCACCCCAGTATCACATCTATCTCATGGATTATGTGGAATCTAAAGCTCTCAAAATTTTTGGCATCTCCTGCAATGAAGCCACAAGAGCTATTGATCACACATCACAGACAAGTCTGAGGCCCCTGTTTTTACCACCTATTCACTTGTCTAGTTCCCTCTGCCTCTCTCTCTCTCTCTCTCTCTGTCATCCGATCCTCCCCAGCAATTTCAAGATGCACAAGTTCCTCCAGTGACCCCCCTCCTGGGTAAATTCCCCAAATCCAGGCTTGCCACAAACCTCAACTCTTTTGTTATACTTTTCACATGTTCATGAAACTGCCTTTTGAAAACAGTTAAATCCCGCTCTTGTTTCCAGGTCAACAAGCAAGTGGTGTTATACCTCTCACGTCATCTCCCACTCCTACTCATATTTTCTACCCCCATTAACCTACAACTATTTTACTTCCAGGTTACTCTGTTTCCTCCTCTCCCCTCTCTCCTCGTTTGTCATTGGCTCATTCCCTTTCTTGTTGTATCACTCTGTGGCTCCACTGTCACTACTACATCACCTTTTTGCCATTTGTCAACTCACTCTTCCATGAACATTGATTTTGTATCCAAAAACCGATGGGAACGGGCGCTGGAAGTGGAGTGAGAGGAAAGTGATTGGAGACAAGAGTTCAAGATACCAGCCATCGGAGTAGACTTAATGCAGAGAGATATTCAGCATGAGGATTCAAGAGAAATAGGAGAGGAGGTTCGATATTGAAATGTTGGCCCTGGATTAGCAGTGCACACTGCACATGCTGAGTGAATGGGTCCTGCACTTCTTTGCCACTTTGGTCTCGCATCCACCTGGACCCAATGTAGCGATTGGCATGCTGTAGATACCCTCAGGACTCTCCCACCTGTACCTATTCCATTTTCTTGGATGCCTTGTACTCCCTCTGGACTCTCCTGACTATGTCTGCGGCTCATTATCACCACAGCGGTTCTTTAGACAGCCTTGGCTACTAATGGTCACATATCCCTCGACTTGCTCTTTCTGGCTTTCATTCCCAGTTTCCTCGCACCAAACCATGTTCCTATAAAGTGTCACCCTTTCGTTATTTTATCTTTTTAATCCTTCTTCCCCATTTGATTTTATTCCTTTCCCTTGCCCTTTAGCTTCCCCTGCTGGCCCATAACATTATAGTTTGTGCTTATCTTTGGTTACTTATTCTTCTGTGTTATTTAGTTTCTGAATTCTTGTATGTCAAAAATAAGTTCCTTGTTCGTCGCGGTGGTGTAACTCGTTTGTTTCTGTGGTGCAATTGTGGGATTTTGAGGAAACAGGTGTTTCCATCCGCTCAACCGTCCAAGCTTGCAATGATGAGAGTTCCACCGTCAGGGCATCGCAATCTGCCACCCAGAGGTTGGTGACAATATGTCTAGATTCCTTAATTTTGCTTTCTTAATTAAATATTTGAGGGACCAGGACTCAGATTCAAGACTTCACGACTCAGAATGGGCCTGTCAGGACTCAAACATATCAATGCATGTTATGCACCCTCATCATATGACCGAACAGAGCGTCACAAAAAGGGGCGGATGTGCAAAACCTGAAAGGCTGCTGTGAGAACGTCATGTTCCTCGAATGTATGACATCCATGAACGTGCAAATCAATTAGTGCACAAAAAATTATTTTAAAAGTACAGTATCTATACACAAAGGAATCCAAAATCACTGAAATATGGTCCCCATATCATACCCAACAGCACACACAGAGAGAAACAATTGCATTTTCTACATCGTTATTCATTCAACATCACCTTGTATTCGTTTGAACAGTCACAGTAAAAGGTAAAAAAATGAAACTATAACATGGATATACTAACGGCATCCCTCTTCATGATTTTAAACCATTACATTTCCCTTAATAGTATCACCCCTGTGGAACAATTCTTAATTCCTACCCTTCTCCTTTTGGGTTTCGAGGCGATGGTTCATAGACGTTTCAAGTCTCTCAGCACGTTTACAATTCCTTCTACTGTCTGCAGCTAATCATCTGAAAGTTTGTGCGCATCATCTTTTTAAAAACTTCCACTGCCAGTGTGAGCAGCTCTCATGACGAATAAATAAAAAAAAATTAACTCGCAGGCTTAGCTTTTGGGGGCTGCTACAGGCCCACTTGCAGGATGAAGGGGGCAGCACCCCCTGCGGAGGACGGAGAGCAAAGGCCCACTGAAGCTAGGAGGTTTTAATATTTGATAACGGAACGATGTTTTACGTATTTAAATGAGCTATGAGGTCTTAAGTATTTATATATGCCCGAGATGGCTTGTAGAGCATATTAAAGTTACACTGCACATGTAAAGGCCAGCGGCATCATCGTAATTGGCACCATGAAAGAAATTAGCAAAAATAAAGAGAATATGGACCGAATGGCATCTGCGGAAGGTATGAAGGGAAGCAGGATACTTCGGTATGAAATGGAACGATCCCATAAAACTTGGGATGGCTGGTCATAGTGTCACTGCTCATGTGCTTGAAGTTCATACAATGAATGATCCAAATATATAAGCGATAGCATATCGAAGTAAGGCATGGATGTGTACGGAGATCCCGGCAAAGAGCCGGAGTAGTGCAGGGGCGTCCTTATTGGATTCAAACCTGTAGCAAGCAGCCCGGCGGCAAAAATTATGTTGGGAATGTATACGTGCTGAGCGATTCTTCCAACATATCTGCAACCTGGGTAGAGAATACAGGAAGATTATCTTCAAACTGCGCACAATCAATTCGTGGATCGAGGTACAGGATTATCATAACTTGTACATGAATCGTTTCAAACCTTACAACTACAAACCTCAAAACACATGTACTAGTTCCCACTCAATGCACCAAAATGGCCAAAAAAAACTCACTGCAGTGCTAAACAGGCAACAATATCGATGCCTATAATTATTTCTCAAGCTCTCAAAATCTCACCCAAATTGTTTCCACTTGTTCCAAATTGTTCCAATCCACTCATATTGCTGACCATGCCTTTGATGGAAGATACTTGCTTGATCTCTTTTTGTGTTCTCGCCCAGGTGACTTTGTTGCCGGTGTCCTTCCGACAACTGGTAACTCGGTTTCATTCCACTGTTTCTGTTCGTGTCTCTTTACTCCTCATTCTCCATTCCAGTGCATCCTTTTCACTGCAATGTGTTTTTATTTTGGTAAGCTGATTGGGATGGATTTCATTCATTTCTTCTTGATGTGCCATGGACCTCAGCTTTTAGACCTGGTCCTGATAGGGATGCTGAGGAAATATCCCAATGGGTTCGCACCGGTATGGACATTTATATTCCCTCACGTATCTATCAAGTGAAGGTTAATTCCCATCCAAGGTTCACTCCGGCTTGTGCAATCAGCAATTGCTCATCACAACCACTATTTTAAGCAGTACCACGTTCAAAGATCTCTGGAATCCAAATTTCTGCTCCGCAAAGCCAGTAACCTCTGTAAAAGAGTTCTTGAAGATGCTGGGCAGCAATATGCAGCTTCTGTAGCACATTCCATTGCGACTCAGCGGCTTGGCTGGCTCTCGGGACTTTTGGCGGATTGCCAACAGTGTACTCAACCGCAATAAATATTTTATACCTCCTCTCTTTCATGGACCTGAAGCTGTTACTTCACCTCAGGATAAGGCTAACCTCTTTACAAATGTCTTTGTTTCCAATTCTACTCTCAAATGATCAGGGAAACTCTCTTCCTCATTTTCCATCTCATACAGACTCTGATATTCCTGTTCTTTTCATCACTCCAAAGAAGGTTACCAGAATTATTCATACTTGAGATGCCTCGAAAGTGACTGGTCCTGATGGAATCCCTGTGATTGTATGGAAGTTGTGTTGTCCTGAACTGTCATCGATTCTTGCCAAGCTATACAACCTGTACTTGTCTGCTTCGGTGTTTCCTTCATCCTGGAAAGTGGCTTCTGTTGTCTCTGTTTTCAAGTGTGCTCATGAGCTGTCCTTAATTACGGATCATTTCAACAGGGCATTGGAGCTCAAGGGTGAAACTCGATTAGTTGCTTTGGATATCTCAAAAGCCTTTGATAAAGTGTGGCACAAGGGTCTGCTCCACAAGCTTCAGTCACATGGTGTATCTGGAGTGACGCATTCAATCATTCTGACTTTCCTTACAAATTACAAGATGAAGGTGGTACTTGAGGGTCAATCTTCTCCTACTTGCTCCATCAATTATGGTGTTCCACAGGGCTCTGCTCTGTCATTGGTCCCACTTTAGTCTTTGTTTATATCAGTGATCTTCCAGATAATGTTTTGTCTCAGCTAGCCATCTATTGCTTGCTGCAACATAACTTTACTGTACAGAGTGGCCACAAAGTCTTATGCAGCAGTTAGAATTGATAGAATTTATCTACATGCTTCCTTTCATTCTCCGCACAAATTTGAATTTTCTCCATGTTCTTCTGGACATCTTCTTCCATGTGAGGTTGGAGGTCATAAAAACAGATTCTGACAGCTGTTTTGAGGTCTTCATTGTCAAAGAATTCAGCTTATCCATAGCACACAAGATGGTGCACCAGCACATGATGCTCTCGCAGTTCGAGAATATCTCGATGACAAATTCAGTGGACGATGGATTGGACGTGGATCTGAGATAGTGGGGCCTCCTCGAAGTCCAGACTCAACAACAATGTGATAAGTACATTTCTTGTATTGCGAAGAGTACTTCCAAGTGAGTTGGTTGTCTTTCTCGAGCGCAGAGGTATTTACCTCCTGATGCTGTTTTGTACCTGTATAAAACAACTGTATGTCCCCTCATGGAGTACTGTTGCCACATTTTGGCTAAAGCACCAGCCTGCTACTTATCTTTACTTGATAGGTGCCAGAAACGCATAGTTAACCTGGTTGGTGTGGAGATGGGTTCAACTCTTCAACCGCTCTCTCACCGTAGGTCAGTTGCCACTCTTAGTCTGTTCTCCAGATATTTTCACGGCAAATGTTCTGCTGGACTTTCTGACTTGGTTCCTCCTGTACGAGTGTTTGGACGTAAGACTTAGTTTGCCATCCTTGCACACCCATGCACTTCAGCTGATCCAAAGTGCAGAACAAAAGGCTTTGCAGATAGTTTTATCCCTCGT
>CM068953.1:51601854-51612497 GCA_035128595.1 Eptatretus atami
ATGTGCTTACCATTATCCTACGATCTACCCAGCTTAAAGAGGAATGGCAATTCCTCCTTCCGACATCTTTATGGTTCCATCGAATTTCACCTGACTTCTGCTACTCACTGTGCTTGGATGTTTTCTTTTTATTTTTCTCTTTCTTTTATCCTTATCTTTATCAAATCTTTTCTTAACCCATTACGTAGAGTGGCTTTATGCCTTATTTGGGGCGATTTCCATGAAAAAATAATAGTAATAAAAAAAAAATGCAAACTACTTCGTACAAGACAGGTAATAAATAAGACATGCATTAAAATAACATACACAAACAGTTTCTGGAAACTGTACCCACATAGCATTAAACCAGCACAGGAGAGACCACAAAGCCAATAGGATGTGCGAATCAGAGAATACATTTATAGACATGAGCTACAGGGTGTGACATCGGCATTTCATTCAATTTACCCAAAGCAACCTGTCAATCCATAATTATAAATTAGTTACTGGATCAAATTCTTCTCCCATCATGTTACCTTCCGATGGAAGCAAATTTGTTTGCTCAGGAATTCCTTCATGGCCCGACTGTAGTCATAGATACGGCTGTTGTGGAAGTGGTTTATCTCAGCTGCAAAACAAATACAAAGTACGACTTGAATAATAACATCCAATGTACTGTACAACAATAACATGAACAGTACTCTCATTAATTCAAATCTTTGTTCTGTCAATTAAATTCCCATTTATGATTTCATGGTTGGTGTTTGATTTTATGAAATAATGCCGTATGTCACATGTTATAAAGTACTAATGTTTTTGGATTCATGAATTTAATAGCAGGAAATTTGTGATGACTACGACATTTCTGAATGTCTCTTTGATATCATAAATCAACTGCTAATAAATTTACGAATTTCGATTGATTTCCGATTCATTCGTGTCACATTTATGACGCGCGCGGTGGCGTTACACGATACACATTTACATCGAGAGAATTGGGGTCCTCTCCCCACCCTGAACCTCCGGGACTATTAAAATAATTTTACCGCCTTAAACCTCCCCATGCACCCCGCGAGTGCACCCAGCAGGTTTCAACTCATTCCGTCCAGCAGTTCAGTGTGCATAGGAGTCAAACAAACACATAAATAAAGCAAGTGGTGCCAGGCACAAACAATCCCACCCATTTAAGGCATAAAGTTATTTTGGGGATCAAATTTAAATTTGATACATCCTTAACCTGAATGTTTGATTATAAGGAATAGAATAAGGAATGTTTTAGTCTAGTTTGAAGTCAATTAAACCATTTTTGACGAAGTTATGACCGTAAAATGATTTTGACCTTTCAAGGCCACGTAAGGTCAAAGGTCATGGTGTCACATGAAAGCAATAAAGGACTTGATATACGTCTTCCATAGTAAACACGCATATTTCCTAACCTTTTTTGATTTATAATGGAAAATATGTAATTTTGACCGCTGACCATGACCCCCAAAACTTCGGACCCTACCGATCTTCACAAATATGCATTTTTCACTATAGGAATGGGTAGGATTATAAGTGACAAACAGAATATAGTTCACCATAAGCTTAGTTTGAAGTAAATCAGATCATTTTTGACGAAGTTATGAGCGAAAACGATTTTTATCTTTTCGTGACCTTGACCTTGACCTTTGATCCAATTGGACACAAAAGTTAATGGGGTCTTCCGAGGTTCATTGCCCACCTGTGGATTAAATTTGATAGTGTTTGCTAAAGCCGTTTTGCCGTAAAGTTGATAACAGACAGACAGACAAACAAACAAACAGACAAACAAACCGGATGATTACAATATCCCGCTCCCTCCCTCCGGGGGGGGGGGGGGGGGAGGGGATAACAATGATCAGTAGACATAATACATGGGATTTGAACTGAGGATCTCAGTTTCATGAGTGCTCAGATAGGAACACCAAACGGGCAAAGATTTTATAAAACCAAGGATCCTCAGTATATGACACACACACACACACACACACACACCAACACACACACACACACACCACACACACACACACACACACACACACACACACACACACACACACACACACACACACCTTGCAAGGCATATGCCATGATGTCCACCCGTTTGTTCACCGTCTCCTTCTCCAACAGCGTCATCTTGTTTGCAGTGACACATTTATCACATTCCTTTAGCTTCTCTGTTGCTGCCTGTAATAGGGCACATTGGTTAATGATAATGTTAAAGAGAGAACAAAAAACTTACGAGCCAGGATGGAGGGCTGATATATGGGATAGCAGTGGGTCACCATGCAAATGGACTAGACTAGATGGAAGACCATAAAAGGAAATACTGAGGGAGGTAGATTCGCAGATGTAAGATGAGGAAGAAATGAGCAGAGGTCATATATATATATATATATATATCCACCTGTAAAACTCTGTTTTTTGCCACCTCTCACTTGGTCGACATCTCGATCTATCTATATCTATCTATCTATCTCTCTCTCACACACACACACACCATCCCAGCTCCTCCAGGGTGTAAGTGTTCTTTCAGTAACCCCCTCATGGTTAAACTCCCAAAGTTTAGCTGACTCAACACCTCAACTCTTTTGTTCCTCGCTTCTCCCGTCCATGGAACTGCCTTCCAGAGGATGTTCTGTCAAACCTCCACCCTCCAAGATGCTGGTGCACCCCTTTAACTGTAATCGTTTTTGTTTTCATATCTTCCTCTTGATTCGAAAGTAGTGTATCTTGCATGATGCTCACCTTGTGGTTCTGCAGAATGTGTGGAAAGCAGGCAAGAAGGCCCTTGTATTCAAGCAGCAGCTCCATAAACGAGTTCCAGTCCTTCTTTGGCTGTAATGTTGACCACCAATGGTACTTAGTCGGAGTAACAATTGTCATTGAAATCATCATCCATAATCACAACCAGCATATAAACTTAAACCTGGACAAGCCATAGTAATGCTTTGTGGCAAGTGGCTTTGTGGAAAATCATACGCAGGACAAAGACACTAGTGGCCATCAATCTATTTTCACATGAAGTACATGGATTTGAACATTGGTTCCCCACATCATAAGCCAAAGGTTTAGATGGGAACACCAACTAGCCAACCCAAGTGGACCATTAACACTGGTGAGAATGTCATATTTGTGCCTTGTGAATGCACAGGGTAAGTATTAAATGATGATATTTACTATTACTCTTGTTTGGGAGTAGAGGGTGGGAGTGGGAGCTGTATTGGTTGTGAGTGCTGTTATAAATATAAGTTTTATTTTTGTTTGGTTCTGTGGCCACAAGAGGAATTATACTCGATTTTTGCATCTATTTGTTAAAGGAGAAGCAGCTGTCCGTGTGTGTGTGTGTGTGTGTGTGTGTGTGTGTGTACTGCATGTTATATCCACTGCTGCTGCTAGCTTGTGTTAACAGGAAATGATAGGAACTTGACACCTGTCATTCATGGATATTGTCATATTTCCTACATTTCCGCAAGTCCGAATTGCATTCAAGAACTTTTGCATGACGGATGGCACTCTTAAAAATAAAAAAATTTAAAAATAGGCTCCTTAGAGAAGCTTGCGAGCCATTTTATGTTACAATCCTTAACTGGCATGCATGATATACAGGTTCGGCCACTATGATGAACGTTGTTACTAGGGGGTTTCTGCGCATGCGCACCGAGCATTCTGGGGTCCTGAGTTCAAATCCCACATGGCTGTTGAATCAATACCAGGTGGGGTTGACTCTGCCTGTCATCCTTCCAAGGTCGGCAAAATGAGTACCAGCATGCTGGTATACTGTGTCGGAGCGGCGACCCGTCCAGGATTGTGCCCAATAGCCCAGGAGACTGCTTCGGCAGCACCAACGCTCTGCACAGAGTATGGTCCCAATGGATGGATGGATGGATTCTGGGGTGGATTACATCATTTTGAAAGTTATCTCTTCGATGAAGCTTAATCCCATCCTCTAACATCAGGAGATTGTTTTTTTAAATTGATTGATTGATATTGGAAATATATACCACCTTCGGTCATTAAATAAATATTGGTTCATCACTCGCTTTCCTGCAGAGAAAGCGTAAAACCAGAGTTCATCCTCAGTGATGCCAAAAGGCTGAGTATGAAACAATAGAGAGTGTGTGGCCATGTTTGATGTTGTCGGGAATTTTAAGTGCAGGACACAAAGGTGACCAATGATCTGAGAAGTAAATTAGCAGAGAGGAAAACTGCTTACACAGTTCAAAGCTGATGTTTTTGTGAAAAACAGAGAAATTGTATCCTTTCCAACCAAGTGGTTTGGAGTTAATTGAGAAGGTGATCACCTTACATGTTCAGAGAACAGGAAACCAATGTCTTTAAAGGTCTTCCCTGTATGTTGCATAGCCATCACCAGTGCATTCACCTCCCCTACGCACATGTGGAGACACACACACACACACACACACACACTTTAACTTTGTGTCAATGTATACAACCGTTAACACACAAAGCACAAACTCAGCAGGTTTGGGAATGAAATAAGAACAAAACTAATGTTTGGTCAAATCACATGTAGGAAGAAGAGTAAAAAGTGAGATGTTTCACCAATGGAACCAAAACCGATACTGCACATGATATCAGTTGAAGCTATCTATTTATGATGTACAGACGGAGGAGTGTTGAAGGTGAGAGGTTGAGGTCAGTTAGAATTAGATATTCAATAGGAGAGAGAAAGGAGGGGAAAGGTGAATGTGGGGAACGAGGAGAGAAGGTAGAGAAGTTTGAGAGGACATAGGAGTAAAGTGCAAGGACTTGAAAGGAACATTTTTGAGTAAATGGGGGAGGGTAGTCACAATTCCATCATATTTGAGGATTTAATAAATATATGCTCATAACAAAATTGAAACGTTCCTTTCACAAGATGTTCTTGACTCCCCAGTTTTTAGTGCCAGCTTATCTTTCTTCTGCTTTGATAGGCCCGAGCCCACTCCAGTGGTGGAGTAGCAGTCTTTGTCAAGAATGCCAAATTCAAGCCCAAACTTCCAGTTCAAAGTGAGGACATGGAATCCAACATCACAACTGACATCAAGACTTTCTTTCTCTTGAATGGCCTGATTAGCAGATCATTAGATTTACCACTGGTACTCTCTCAACAATGGATGAAGGCCGCAAACCATAAATAATAAGTTAGGGCTGTCTCTCTCGACATATCACAGGCATTTGACACACACTGGCGCCATGCTCTACTTGTCAAGCTCTCCACACAGGCAGGCCACCTTAATTCCAGGCTTCCTCCATTCAGGCTGTCAGCGCAAAGCTCTCAACGGTATCCTTTCATCTCCCCTCCCAATGGAGGCTAGCATGCCCGAAGACAGCATATTGGGCCCAGTCTTGTTCCTTACATACAAAAACATCACAGATGCATTCAAAAACCCTATTTGCATTTGATTCCACATTCTGCCATTAGGAACCCTAATCTGAAAGGCAACCAGGCAGCAGCTCCTTCCTTCATTGCCAACCTTGAAAAAATTAGATGCTGGCCTGTCATCCTGAACATGCCCTTCAATCGAAGCAAATCTCACATTCTCACTTTTGGGCTCTGGAATAATTGCCGATTAAACTCAATATCTCCTTCCTTGATTAACCATTGAAAGACGTTCAATCCCTTGAACTTAGGGGCTTTACATCAGCAACGCTCTCTTCTGGGTGGACCATATATCAAAGATGGCTGAAGTCAGCTGCCGAATGACATCCTTCATCATTTGAAGTCATTTTTGGGCAGATTCCCCTGTTGAAACAATTTGGGGAGTTGCCATACACCAACTCGTCTCCCCCGCTGTTGTAGAATCCAACTCTCTCAAAATCATTTGCATCTCTCACAAAGAAGCAGGAACACAAGTCTTGCTCTTCTCTAATTACAAACAGGTTGTATCCTGACTTTTTTTTTTTTTAAGACTGCTTGCTGATCGATCTCTTCTGGTCTTACTCGGGCTGCATTCAGTCCTCCGCCCTTCACAGCCCCTCTTGGACAAGCACATTCTTCCAGTAACCTCCTCCTGGCTAACCCTCCAAAATCCAGACTCCAGGCTTACTGTTTACCTCCTCCCCTTTGTTCATCATTCTTTTGTCCCATTTGTGAAACTACCTTGCTGGGTCAGTTCAAACTCACTCTTCCCTCCATCTCATGTCTGTATCATTTCCTGGGCAATCGGAATGGATAAGCCCATTGAAGGAAAACCGCATAAGCTTTGTGTGCAGCATAATATGATTTCCCGGTACATCACCGGTCATTTGGCGCACCGAGAGTACCTTGAAAGACACCACACGACGGTCGTTGGCATGACCCCAATGGGTCATGGCAGGAATTTGGAATTTGGTCAGGATGTTGGTGACACCGCAAGTTGCTTTTTATTGAAGGACACCGTGTGATCTTTCACATCCACTAGAAATCAATGACAGCAGATGGAATCCCAGATTCATGTCCCATCATCCAATGAATGCCATCGTTTTTGATCGGTCTTTGCATGTGGTGCCATCTTTCTCTGTAAATGAGTTTTTATTTATATATTTTTTTTAAAAATAACACTAATAATGTTGTATTCTCTCTGAGATTTGTAGATTTTCTCCATCCTAATTGGGACGTGCACTCAACATCTTCCATATATTTTGATAAGCCGTTTAAAGTATCGTACGAGCGTGCACTCCAAAATGTCTGAAACCGAAGCAACCACATGATATTACCCATAAAGTGTCCAAACCAACTAATTTCTAGCACACACACATCACCTGTGATTGCTTGCTCTTATTCATGTACAATATTGTGTACTCCCTGTAACTTCATGCAATCACATTCTTGATATTTGAGTGAGTTTTGGAAAATATATTGTGTACTCGACGTAAAGCATTTCTCCCAAAACCCAGTTATAAATACAAGTTCCCTTAAAAGGAGGCCATTGGGCCCAACAAAGCCTGTGCTATGATTTCCAACAGGTGGTTGTTTGTCCATGCTCTATCGTTTTAAAAGAGTGAGCCTCAAGCAAGGAAGCAGCATGTACCATTTTAAAAGCCTTTGCGATGACTCGGTTGGGGTTCGAACCACCACTCAGAGTGGACACTCCAACCATTACCGCCACTGAGTCTGCTTTGGATACCGTGACGCAAAGTCAAGTGATTTTGTTTAATCTTGCTTGTTATCAACACACGATGACCTATTCAGAGCCGACCGTGACGCAGTCTTCGTTCGATTGTCCTGTTCAGTCGTTTGTCACTATGTAAACACACCCCTCTGCAATGTGTGAGGAACGTCAGAAACATCATAACATTTGCCGAAACAATTCCAAGGCAACCCTGACCTGGAAGCCAGACCTGCAATCTGAGCTGTACAAGAAGCTCAACATCCAAATTGAGTAAAAGGTACACACTCCATCCCAGAAGGCCTCTTTGGACTCTCACATGCTGTACAAATGATCCTTTACACTCACCGAGATATCCACTGCAAGAAAAAGCCTCTGCATGCTCAACGAGGTGTTTGCCAAACCTCTGGAGCTCTCGAGCAACCCCTAAGTACAAAAACAAACAACGTCATAGTCTTCACCATCTGAAAGCAGAATACAATACTGTACTGTACATACAGGGCCCTCCATAGGTATTGAAACAGTGAAGTCAAATTTGTTATTATTGCTACGTACTCAAGAAATTTGGATTTGAGCTCAAAATACGAATATGAAGCAAGAGTACAGAAGGTCTGCTTTTATATCTTGGTATTTAAATGCATATATGTTTTACCATTGTAGAACAATTGCACTTTTTATGTTCAGTCCCCCCATTTTAGGTAAACATAAGTATTGCAACAAATGACAGACAGGTGTTTCTTGTTGCTCAGGTGTTTCTTGTTGCATTGATCGTTCACACTAAAAAGAGCTGTGAATGTCTAGTGTTGGTTTTAGCCTTTGCTGTTGCCTTGGAAATCTGCCTCTGGAGTCAGAAGGCATAAACCAACATGAAGACTGGAGAACTGTCTCCGAAAGAAAAGCAAGCAATTTGGAAGCCGAAAGAACAGAAGAATTCAATGAGAACCAGAGCACAAAAAGTGGGCAGAGCAAATACAACAAATTGGAATATCTTGAAAAAGAAAGAAACCACTGGTGCACTGAGCAAGAGATGCCGGCGAGATCGGCCAAGGGAAACAACTGCAGTTGATGACAGTAAAATCATTAGAGCTGTGAAGAAAAACCCTCAAACAACCGTCAATGACATCATCAACTACCTGCAGAGTGCAGGGGTGAAAGTATCACAATCTGCTGTTCACAGAAGACTTCGGCAGCAAAATTACAAAGGCGAAACTGCAAGATCCAAACCCATCATCACCACTAAAAATAGAACGGCCAGATTTGAATTTGCCAAGAAGTACAGAGGTGAGCCAGTAGAGTTCTGGAACAAAGTTTTATGGACAGATGAGACCAAGGTAAACCTTCACAAAAGCGATGAAAAGGTGAAAGTGTAGAGAAAGGAAGGAACTGCATCTGATACAAAGCATACCACCTCATCTGTGAAGCATGTTGGGGATAGTGTAATGCCTTGAGCTTGCATGGCTGTCTCTGGAACTGGCTCACTCATCTTTATTGATGATGTAACTAATGATGGCAGCAGCAGAATGAATTCAGAAGTGTACAGAAACATCTTGTCTGCCTATGTACAAGAAAATGCCTCCAAACTCATTGGGCAACGTTTCACCATGCGGCAAGACAATGACCCGAAGCATCCTGCCAAAGTGGAAGGTGTTAGACTAGCCGAGTCAATCTCCTGATTTAAATCCAATATATTGCACTTGCTGAAGAGGAGACTAAAGTCAGAAACCCCCCAAAACAAACAACAACTGAAAATGGCTGCAGTAGAGGCTTGTCAAAGCATCTCAAAGGAAGACACCAAGAGTTTGGTGATGTTGATGGGTCACAGGCTCGATGCAGTTATTGCATCAAAGGGATATGCAACCAAATACTAACTATTATCCCACCTTAATTTACTTTAATTTAATCTGTTCCAATACTTATGCTTACCTAAAATGGGGGGACTGGACATAAAAAGGTGCTATTGTTCTACAATGGTAAAACATATATGCATAGATATACCAAGATATTAAAGCAGACCTTCTGTACTCTTGCCTCAAATTCATATTTTGATCTCAAATCCAAATTTCTTGAGTACGTAGCAATAATAACAAATTTGACTTCACTGTTGCAAGACTTGAAGAGGGCACTGTATTCCCATTTAATGTCCCACCTCCAGTGCAGGATTTGTCAAAATCATGGATGGTACTAGTGATGTTCCTAATGCCTTCATCCATCCTTCGTACAAAACATCCAAACTCATCCTGGCTGCTCTCTCTGCAAACATCACAAAACAGAACCTCACAATAGATTAATACTTCTGATTTTGATGATTCTGATATACCATAATTTGTTACAGAGCATCGTGGCTGCCGAAGCAGTTTCTAGGCAAGGGTGATACTCGGTGGTTTGTTATTGCTTTCCCAGCAGTAAGTCGGGCAGGAATTTGTAATTTGTTCATGGTGCCTGCTATAACTCGCCTACTATTCACAAAGGACACCGTGGGATTGTTAACGTCCAACATCTAATTCTGGCAGAGGGGACGCCCGTTTAACGTCCATCCGAGGGATGGCACATGCAGGTAGTGGACAAAAAAAAAAATGGAAACACCAATGTAAAGTCACTGAATAGGGTGTTGGGTCACCACATGCGGCCAGTATGCGTCGTGGCATAGAGTCCACCAGCATCTGGAATTCTGCAGGACGGATGTGGCACGATTATTCCATGAGTAGGTCACTCAACTCACACCTGTTTGATGGAGGGGGGGGGGAACGCTGTCTCAGGCGTCGTTCCAGAATATCCCATAAGTGCTCCATTGGGTTCAGACCTGGTGACATCATATGTTTTTTGTTTCTTTCACACTTCTTTCTATATATTTTTTTCACAATTCTCTTCATTCATTCCAATTTATTTTTCTTCTTTTTCATCTCTTTCACTCTCTATTCCTCTCTTTCATGATCTATCTCTCTAAGGAGAAGTGATTTCTTGCAGAAATTTCTTTTCAATCAGGCTCACTTGGCTGCACCCGGTCTGAGGGTAGAGGTGTAGTGGCTGAAACCCAAATCCTAACCAGGTTCCTCCTGATGACTCCATCTTTGATCCTTACTTCTTCGGATTCCTTCATGGTCTTCCGTTTCATCAGTCATGCCCATCAAACCATTGGGCAACCACATGTGCTCTGCAGATGAGGGTAACAGGGGGTCTCCTCTTGCAGCCATGCTCGCCATAATTATTGGCAACCAGGCCTGCGCAGCATTTTTATACATGAGGCGAAGCATGCTGGGATGTTATTTGCAAAATTACCATGTGGGCCACACCAATGTATAAACCATTCCTTGGTGTCCCTCATTTACCCAGGCGTTTCCATTTTTTTGGCCACTACCTGTACATTGATGAATCACCCTGCCTGTGAAACACTGGGATGACAGTTTATAGCTGGATTGGGATTCAAATCCAAGCTCAAAGGCCTCGGCCATCATGCCGCCACAATTCTTAAGGTGAAATTGGGTTTTTTTTGGTTGTATTTTGCATTGCCACAGGTTACATTTTAAGTGAAACCCGCCACAGGTGGAAAAC
>CM068953.1:51612507-51625956 GCA_035128595.1 Eptatretus atami
AAAGTTCAGTCGGTGGGGTCAACATGACGTTAAAAATGAAGCCACCAATAACTTCATCCTTTTCTGCTTTTCGTTTCCCAGCCTTCCAAACCTACAAGGAGAGAGCATTGGTTTACTTATTGAAACCATCCTTCACGTCAATAAACACGAACCAGTAAACACAAGGAGATACGAGAAGAAGGCATTTGGATGATCATGCTTGTGTTGTGTCCACATCTATTTTTCTGATATTTAACCCTTTGATGTCACAGGTATTTAACTATTTGGTTAAAACATGCGTGACAATGCAAACAAGCATTTATAATTCTCTCACTCCCCTCCCCCTTTTGGGGTTTTGATGTCATATCCTATCATATGTTGCCCATACAGGTAGACATTTCATAAAGTAGACGGAAGACAGGAAGGGCAGAAGGAACTTTCTCCTGGGCACTTAATAGATACAGAAAATGCATCCAGTCCAGGGTACTTTTTCATCAGTGAAGTGCAGGAAGTGCTGGAAAACTTCACTCTGGGCAATAACTGGATGTTGGCTCAAGCGTGCTATCCAAGTCTGCAGACGGGAACACCGCTGTTCGATGAATTCAAACTCAAAACGACCTGAAAAGGCAGTTGAGGGGCAGGAAAGGCTCATGGTCTGTTCCTATCCTTTGCACTTGCACCAGTGGTAAACAAAGTGTGTAATTCCATCAACATAAGGATTTCTCTGAACTGCACTGTTTATCTCTCTCTCTCTCTCCCCCCAATTTGTCCACCCCAATCTCCAACCCCACCCCATTTTCCCATCTCTCCTTACCAGAAGATATCAACATTTTTTTTATTTTATATTTTTACAATGTACAACCACCAAACAAGGATGGATGTCTTTCGGCAAAAACATTAACCTGTCAAAAAAAAAATACCGATCTGCTCTTTGCAATACAAAATTTCAGCACGACGTGCCATTTTGAAACTCCGGGCTCATTTCCCAATCCCCTGATTCAATTTATCAAAAACAACAATGAAATGGTCTGAAGTTTCAATGAATACACCTGTGCACCTCCTTATGTTTAAAAAAACAAATTAAAAAACCCCAAAAGGAGGCATTATTTTGTGATGAATCCTGACCTTTGACATAAAACCCATGATTGCTGTTGTGTTAAGCCACACACTGAACGGAAAAAGAGAAAAATCGAATTCATATATACTGGAGGATATATTTTTTTAAACACCCTGAAATAAAAGGCAGGTAGAAGTCCCACCAGTGATTTGCTTCTCTGGGAGTCCTGGGATGGGAATGACAGCTCCAAATTTTTCAAGCAACCTGTCGTGGAACCAATCAAAATGCTTAAAACGATGTCCCACCTGAACATTTGTATCCTGGGGGGTGAAGAAGAAGTGAAACCGAGAGATTGTTTTGTTTACCACAAAAATCATTTCTTTCACGGACTTTAATTAAAGCTGTTGAAAACGCTGTATACATGTTTTAACAAGCAAACGTATATAATAAATCTATAGACTAGGGTGGAGACATGTAATAAATCTATAGGCTAGGGTGTGGACATGTAATAAATTATAGGACTAGGGTGTGACATGTAAATAAATCTATAGTAGGGTGGGACATGTAATAAATCTATAGGCTAGGGTGTGGACATGTAATAAATCTATAGACTAGGGTGTGGACATGTAATAAATACTATAGGCTAGGGTGTGGACATGTATAAATCTATAGGCTAGGGTGTGGACATGTATAAATATATGACTAGGTGTGGACATGTAATAAATCATAGGCTAGGGTGTGGACATGTAATAAATCTATAGCTAGGTGTGGACGTGTATAAAATCTATAGACTAGGGTGTGGACATGTAATAAATCTATAACTAGGTGTGGACATGTAATAAATCTATAGGCTAGGTGTGGACATGTAATAAATATATAGACTAGGTGTGGACATGTAATAAATCTATAGGCTAGGGGTGGGACATGTAATAAATCTATAGACTAGGGTGTGACATGTAATAAATCTATAGGCTAGGGTGTGGACATGTAATAAATATATAGACTAGGTGTGGACATGTAATAAATCTATAGGCTAGGGTGTGGACATGAATAAATCTATAGACTAGGGTGTGGACATGTAATAAATCTATAGACTAGGGTGTGGACATGTAATAAATCTATAGACTAGGGTTGGACATGTAATAAATCTATAGACTAGGGTGTGGACATGTATAAATCTATAGGCTAGGGTGTGGACATGTAATAAATCTAGTAGGCTAGGGTGTGGACATGTAATAAATCTATAGACTAGGGTGTGGACATGTAATAAATCTATAGACTAGGGTGTGGACATGTAATTGAATCTATAGACTAGGGTGTGGACATGTAATAAATCTATTACTAGGGTGTTGACATGTAATAAATCTATAGGCTAGGGTGTGGACATGTAATAAATCTATAGACTGGGTGTAGACATGTAATAAATCTATTGACTAGGGTGTAGACATGTAATACATCTATAGGCTAGGGTGTGGACATGTAAATAACTATAGACTAGGGTGTAGACATGTAATAAATCTATAGACTAGGGTGTAGACATGTAATAATCTATAGGCTAGGGTGTGGACATGTAATAATCTATAGACTAGGGTGTGGACATGTAATAAATCTATAGGCTAGGTGTGGACATGAATAAATATATAGACTAGGGTGTAGACATGTAATAAATCTATTGACTAGGGTGTAGACATGTAATACATCTATAGGCTAGGTGTGGACATGTAATAATATATAGACTAGGGTTGTAGACATGTAATAAAATCTATAGACTAGGGTTGTAGACATGTAATAAACTATAGGCTAGGTGGACATGTTAATAATATTATAGACTAGGGTGTGGACATGTAATAAATATATAGACTAGGTGTAGACATGTAATAAATCTATAGGCTAGGTGTGGACATGTAATAAATCTATAGACTAGGGTGTAGACATGTAATAAATCTATAGACTAGGGTGTTGACATGTAATAAATCTATAGGCTAGGGTGTGGACATGTAATAAATCTATAGACTAGGTGTAGACATGTAATAAATCTATAGGCTAGGGTGTGGACATGTAATAAATCTATAGACTAGGGTGTGGACGTGTAATAAATCTATAGGCTAGGGTGTGGACATGTAAAAAATCTATAGACTAGGGTGAGACATGTAATAAATCTATAGGCTAGGGTGTGGACATGTAATAAATCTATAGGCTATGGTGTGGACATGTAATAAATCTATAGGCTAGGGTGTGCACATGTAATAAAACTATAGGCTAGGGTGTGGACATGTAATAAATCTATAGACTAGGTGTGGACGTGTAATAAATCTATAGGCTAGGGTGTGGACATGTAAAAATCTATAGACTAGGGTGTTGACATGTAATAAATCTATAGGCTAGGTGTGGGACATGTAATAAATCTATAGGCTTGGGTGTGGACATGTAATAAATCTATAGGCTAGGGTGTGGACATGTAATAAATCTATAGACTAGGGTGTGGCATGTAATAAATCTATAGCTAGGGTGTAGACATGTAATAAATCTATAGGCTAGGGTGTGGACATGTAATAAATCTATAGACTAGGGTGTAGACATGTAATAAATCTATAGACTAGGGTGTGACATGTAATAAATCTCTAGTTAGGGTTGTAGACATGTAATAAAACTATAGGCTAGGGTGTGGACATGTAATAAATCTATAGACTAGGGTGTAGACATGTAATAAATCTATAGACTAGGGGGAGACATGTAATAAATCTATAGACTAGGGTGTGGACATGTAATATATCTGTAGCTAGGGTGTGGACATGTAATAAATCTGTAGGCTAGGGTGGACCTGTAAGTATCTATAGGTAGACGTGGACATGTAATAAATCTATAGGCTAGGGTGTGGACATGTAATAAATCTATGACTAGGGTGTGACATGTAATAAATCTATAGACTAGGGGGTGGACATGTAATAAATCTATAGGCTAGGTGTGGACATGTAATAAATCTATAGACTAGGGTGTGGACATGTAATAAATCTATAGGCTAGGGTGTGGACATGTAATAATCTATAGGCTAGGGTGTGGACATGTAATAAATCTATAGACTAGGGTGTGGACATGTAATAAATCTATAGACTAGAGGTGTGGACATGTAATAAATCTATAGACTAGGGTGTGGACATGTAATAAATCTATAGACTAGGGTGTGGACATGTAATAAATCTATAGGCTAGGGTGTGGACATGTAATAAATCTATAGGCTAGGTGTGACATGTAATAAATCTATAGACTAGGTGTGGACATGTAATAAATCTATAGGCTAGGTGTGGACATGTAATAAATATATAGACTAGGGTGTAGACATGTAATAAATCTATTGACTAGCGTGTAGACATGTAATAATCTATAGGCTAGGGTGTGGGACATGTAATAAATCTATAGCTAGGGTGTGGACATGTAATGAATATGTAGGCTAGGGTGTGGACATGTAATAAATCTATAGGCTAGGGTGTGAACATGTAATATATCTATAGGCTAGGGTGTGAACATGTAATATATCTATAGGCTAGGGTGTGGACATGTAATTAATATATAGGCTAGGGTGTGAACATGTAATATATCTATAGGCTAGGGTCTGAACATGTAATATATCTATAGGCTAGGGTGTGGACATGTAATTAATATGTAGGCTAGGGTAAGGACATGTAAAGCAGCCACAAGAAAGGTTACTTTTGCATTATTTATTCAAACGTTCTTTACTCGAAAAGTTTCATATAAATCGCAGCATTAGCTGCTTGATTATGGGGGTTACAACAGGTCAAATAAAAAAAATTGTCACCTTTAAATTAACCTCAATAGCGGTTAAACACAATCAAACCATTGTTGTCAGCACACGACGTGTGTCTGACCCATGTCTGCATACCGAAGGTGTCAGTCGGTATTCAGTGAAGCTCTTGAGACCGTGATGTTTGCTGCCCTTCGTGGGAGCATCCACTGAACAGGTGATCTCCTCCAAGTCGTAACTCCAGATGGGGCCCACATCACTCTCCTGCACAGTTACATGTCTTATAATTGGTGCAACCTACCTCTCCCAATGCTTATCCCTGCCAACCCACCAACTGCTCCTTATTGGTGCACTCCCAATACATCTCACTTTTCATCTCAACATCGATTTCACTTCATGGGAGGATGTTGGGCTGGGAGGTTGTATGTAGTGGGGGTACCCCAGGCATCATTAATAGGACCGTTACTATTTAAAATTTACATCAATGATTTGGACAGTGGGGTTCAGACTGCTTTCTAGCTTTTGAGATGACACAACGATTGAAGGTAAGGTGGATAGCAGAAAGGGAGGGGATCGGATTCGGGAATGTCTCGATAGTTTCACAAATTGGGCAAAAGATTGATTGATGCAGTTTAACACAAGGAAATGTTCGGTTCTGGGGTTGGGAAAGAATAATGAAAATAGAGCGAATTAATACAATTAGATTCTGATTAGATTTTGGTGAAGATCCGGATCCGATAATTTATTAAGTGATTCTTCTCCATTGAGAGATAAGACAAAACTAATATATAGCGCGATATCTCAAAAAGTTGTGGACGGATTCGTATGAAACTTGGTGGACAGGTTGGGTGTGTAATGATGACAAATTTATTTGATTGTAGTGAAGATCCAAATCCTGATCTGGATATAATAATTATTCAATTTTTTAAGTGATTCTTCACCATTGAAGGATGGGGGCCAAAAACGATATATAGCACGATATTTCAAAAATTTATTGGACCCGATATGTTCAAGTGGATCAGGCATTGCGTGGTGGAGGTATGCGCTCTACCGAGTGTCCTAGTTTTCTTGTGTATCCCTGTGTACCTTTATTATGACCATTTCCTGGCTGTTTGAGGTGCACTTTCCCATTAGGTAATTCTCCACTCCGTGCTTTCCATAACAGGACAACCTGTGGAATAACACGGCCATTGTTACCCAATGACAATGGAAATGGGTATTTCTGCATTTATCAAGAAAAACAAGTTTAGATCACACAGAAATCAAAATAATTACTCAATCATCTGCTGTTCTACCATCTTTATTGATATGTCAAGTTCCTCATCAACCAACTGCTAAATACAGGTGAACGAGGAAGAAGGGTGTAAAATCACCTGTTCAGAGTTTTCATCATTGAGGATGTGCTCCTCATGGTAACTGGAGCTGCCATCTGCGCGTCCATTATAGCATTGTTGGGACAAGGTAGATCAACAGATCCTTGCGGACCTGAAGGATCAGGACTTAAATCATCCCACTCATTGTTCCACTCATCTTGGGAATTGCTCAGTTCCATTGTCATGGCCATAGCTAGGCAGATGACACAAATTCAGAGGTTCAGCGATGTCATATAACACAATGAGAAAGAAACGGAGCGAACTGAACACCTGACACATGTGCAATGAACCAATTTTGTGTTATGTAACGGCCCGGTTCATCTTTCATGGTTATTCCAGCACGCAGACCAGTCGCGTAAACACAATGAGACACAAAGTGCTACAGATGAGATTTTCAAGTTAGTCCTTCATGGAGTACAGTTTTACCTGTAAACGGAAGAAGAAAAGGTTTCAAAGTAGGTCTGTTTTGCGTCCTTCTTTTCCCCTGATATTGTTCTCCATCATCAATGACCGCAGTGCTCTAGAACAATATCGGAAAACAAAATGTTTTTGTGCCTTTCAATTCAAACCGATGTCCGAGTTGTTCTTGCTCATGAGGGCAATCACCGTGTGCCAAGTTACCATCCCACGTAAAACTGCGATGATGTAGCAACATTGGACTGCATTGCAATGCTTTGCGAAGAAGTATTACCACGTTTGATGTTACTGTAATATGTGATGCTGTGGATAACCATGGTTATGGATCAAGCAATGGTACCATTCCCCATTATTAAAAGGTACCTGTGCATAATCCGCCGTTGCCTGGCTTTCACTGTTGCTGTAGGAAGGCGATGAATCGGTGATCAACTGTCAAACACCGCGGCAGTATTGATGTTTAATACTCAATCACTGTGCTCACTAAAAACATGCACAGGTAAATACATTTGTGCAGAAGCATGCTCATGATAAACGATGAAAGAGCAATGGTCATTTGGCCCATCATATCCGTGCTGTGTCAAAATCAATGCATTTCCACATGGTGAGGTGTAATGAAAGAGATGAAAAAAATACCACCAGAAAATCTATTTCAAGGAGATGGAAGGAAACAGCAGAGCACCATTCACAGGTAGCAGCTGACACATGGGTTTGACAGCTGAAAATGTGTGTGAGTGTGAAGTGTGTGTGACACCAAGAATAACTCCCAATCCAAACACATCGAAGCCATTCTTGAGATGTTAAGATTGACAATAAAATTGACGTGAAGAACTTAAAAGTAAAAAAAAGAAAATGACAACATCAAAATTATGTTTCATAACGAAGGGGGATATTAAAAAAAAAAAACTACATTCAATTAAAACAACAAAATTTAAATATGCATTTCAATAAAATAGACATTATCAAACCTTTTGGATTTTCACTCATCAGGATAAAACCCCAAGCAGATGAAGAAGAAGAACCAAACTCTCATTTATGAAGTCACACAGTGTGATGTCCTCAACGTTGATTGGTTGAGAGAGAGAAAGGACGGGACTACCTGACTGGTGGAACCGAAGAGCATCATGAATAATGAGTAGGTGGAAATGAATCACCAAAGTACCGGCGGAAACGTCATGCTAATTAGCTGAGGGCTAGTTGGAGAGAGAGGGGTTTGGTGTGGTGGTTTTCATGATGACTCGACGTTGATTGTGGTACAATTGTCACACAGTCAGCCATCATAGTCAAAATAGATATAAAGTCGGACAAATTCTGTCTACAGAGTAGGATTGGTTGACTGATGAATGTAGCCTCCATCGCACGAAGGTAGCTAAACTGTGTCCTCTGCTCAGGATTTTAAACCAGCAATACGATATTGCTCAGCACACTGAGGATTATTCAGTTAATGGTAACAATTGCAGAGGCACATGGAATAATTGTCGTACTATGTACATTCTGACAAGCCCGAGTTGGTTGTCTCTGTTTGGTTGACTGACCCTGTCTGATCATACCAAAGGGAAGTGTTGTTCAAGATGATCTTCAATCTCAAAGATTTACGGCACACGTACCTTGCATCACACTGGCTCTAAAATTCGTAAATGATCTTACTACACGAGAGGCGAGCAGAACATCTTTTGGACTGACGGAAGCAACTGGCAGGTAGTGAAAATAACTCGTGGTTGAACAGCACAGTAAAAAGGGACACTGTCTGTTTGATCTGGTGTTCAAACCATTGAGACACTTTGCCTTTCCAAGGTAGACGTAGGTATACGGTCATCCTTAGGTCCGACTGTAGGATTCTTTGGTGGTTCAGGAATTTGTATTTACATATATATATATATATATGAATAGTCTTGATGGTCCAATTTCAGCATGGAGTTTACTTGTGGAGCAGATCTTTCTTGTTCTATTAACCAAGATAAGATACCAATCAATCCATCTTGTATCTAGAGGAACCGTAAGAGTCCATCTAGTATACTGTCCGGTCAAAGTAGACCTACTACTTTGACTGTGGTTTTATAAGCGTCGGCCGATTTCTCAACCAAGACTTCCAAGAAGTGAAGTACGCCGGAGCGTTCCATCTCTAAGACGAACTCTAGGGATGGATGGAGAGAGTTCAGATATGCCAAGACGACTTTACATGCTGAGATCGACTCAAAATCAGCAAAGATGTCATCACGTACCGATAAGATGGAAGGGGTTGAACTCCAGGGTGTGGATCTGCAAAGGCACGTTTTTCCACAGTAACCGACAAAGATGTTTGCCAAGACGGGGCTTCGAGGGATCCATCACCACACCATCGACCTGAGTATATATTGAATCATTGAAAGTGAACTCGACAGAATTCATTAATTCACGAAGAGAGACTCAGACATCGGTGGAGGTGTCAAGTCACTATGATACAGAAGTTGCGCGCAGATTTTGATCACTTCTGTCAGTAGAACATTCGTGAATAGACTGGCTATGTCATATGAGCACATTGTGGAATTCTCGTTCAGGTGTGTGATGGTCCGCATAGCATCGGCGCAGGTGAAGGAATCCACGATTAATGTTCCGAGACACTGCCAGTGCTGGCTGCAATAGTTCACATAACTATCTGGCGAGTTCACGCTGTGCATATTGAAAAGATTGGCCGTAGAGAACACTATCTTATGAGTGTTTGGCAGACCATAACATCCGAAGTTTTGCAATCTCACAGGTCTAATTGTGTTGTAAACCTCTTAGAGAGGTCTCCTCGTTTGCAGAGTTGCAATCATCTTATTGCCAGTTGTTTCTCCAAATGAGATGTGTGGTCACGTTCAGTTGTGTTTCCCAGGCTTTGGAACTTGGACACATCGCTCAAATCACAGATATTTTCTCAACATAGTCACTCTTATTCAGAATAACCATACGGACCTTTATCTGGTTGCAATCTCGATTTCCGGATTGAATTTTAGGTCACGTATAGCACCAGGCACGTATACTGAACTCTCTCCATCCATCCCTGGAGTTCACCTTCGAGATGGAACGCTCCAACGTATTCTCTTCTTGGACGTCTTAGTTGAGAAATCGGCCGACGCTTATAAAACACAGTCTACCGTAGGTCTACTTTTACTGGACAGTATACTAGGTGTGACTCTTACAGTCCCTCTAGATACATGATTGGATTGATTGGTATCTTGGTCAATAGCACAAGAAGATCTGCTCCACAGATAAACTCCATGCTGGAATTGAGACATCAAGACTATTCTTCTCCATCATGGGTATCATGAACAGATCATCAATAGATATTTATTTACAAATTTCTGAACCCACCAAAGAATCCCACAGTCGGACTCGGTAAATGACCTGTACACCTACGTCTACCTTGGAAAGTCAAAGTGTCTCAACGGTTTGAACACCAGATCAAACAGGCAGTGTCCCATTCTTACTATGCTGTTCACCACGAGTGATTTTCACGACCGCCAGTTGCTTCCGTCAGTCCAAAAAGTTGTTCTCCCGCCTCTCATACAAGGAAGATTATTTACGAATTTCAGTGTCAGTGTGATTCTAGGTAGTGGGCGCACATCTTTAAGATTGAAGGATCGTATTGAGCAACACGTCCTTTGTGGATCAGACGGGATCAGTCGACCAAACAGAGACAACCAACTCGGGCTTGTAAGAATGTACATAGTCGACAATTATCCCTGTGCTCTGCAATTGGTTACCATTAACTGAATAATCCTCAGTGTGCTGAGCAATATCGTATTGGCTGGTTTAAAATCTTGAGTAGAGGACGCACTTTAGTCACCTTCGTGCAATGGAGGCTACATTCATCAGGTCAACCAATCCCATTCTTTGCAGACAAAAATAATTTGTCCAAACTTTATTTTCTATTCCTGCTATGATGGCTTACTTGTGGACACTGTACCACAGTCAACATCGAGTCATCATGAAAACCACCCCCCCCCTTCTAGCCTTCAGCTAATTAGCATTACGTTTCCACGGTACTTTAGTGATTCATCTCCGCCTAATCATTGTTCATGATGGTTCATTCATGATGCTCTGTGGTTCCACAATCAGGTACACCGTCCTTTCTTCTCTCACAAATCAACGTTGAGGACATTACATTGTAACTTTATAAATGAGAGTTTGGTTCTTCTTCTTCATCTACTTGTAGCTTTATCCTGAGGAGTGCGAGTCGAAAAGCTTTGATAATGTCTATTTCATTGAAATGCATATTTTGAAAAATAAACAGACAAAAATACTACAACAGAAGGAAGTGTGGACTCAATTTCCAGAAACATAACTACAGAAAGAACCACCAAAGGGTTGTCGATACTTTGTGAATTGCAAGAACGGGAAACTAAACCCCGATCCACCGACAAGACATTCATCCGTAGCTTGATGGAGTAACTCTCCCCTCTGGGCTGGCTCCCCTACCTCACATCTTGCGCAGCTTGACACTGTGGAAACCAAGGCCTTGAAGATTATTCGAATCTCCCACGATGAAGCTGGAGTCGATGGGCTTATGACTGTGCCTCGCAGCAGGTCGGTGGTTTCTCTGGTTTCGACCGTGTCCATTTGGTCTTGCACCCTCTGCTTTTCCATGCTTGCAGGGCTACACAGACACCATCAACCCCCTTCTGGTGAAACTACCTAATCCAAGATCACTGCTCTCCTCCCATCATTTGTTCTCTTTTATTTTTCCGCCTGTGGAACCAACTTCCACATCTCTTCAATGTCGTTCTTCCCTTTCAGGTCTTCAAGACAGCTGTTCACACCATCTCAGATCGTCCCAATCAAAACAATGATCTTTTCTACCCTCGTTACCAACCCAACCCAAATCTGTCCTTCCATATTTCCAGTTCCCCACCCTTGAGTTTCCTTCTATATCCATCTTGTCCACCCATGCATCCTCTATGCCCCTCATCCTCCCACACCATTGTTTGTCCAAGTCTCCCTCGACCTTGGCTTCGACTCTGCTGTTGGTGTTTCTGCTTCTCCCAACTGCTTTGTTTGTGTGTCTTGTGTCCTGGTTTTGTCTGTTACATCCTGATCAGTTCAGTGTACTTGCTCTTCACGAGCCTCGACTATGTCCACAAAAAAGTGGAAAAAAGACAAATTACAGAAGAACGGTAACCAACTCGGAAGAGAGCATACCTCTACCAGGCTGAACAGTTTACGTTTTGTAGACCACTGATCGGCCGGATCTGGATCGAGACCTGAACCAAAATCGAATTGGCTTGTTCTTGTCACCAACCAACTCGCCACTTGTTTTTGTCGAAACCGGCCAGAACTTTTTGAAATATAATACGATATATTGTTGTGGAGTCGGGTATAGTGGCGAGCACGACCGCTAGGTGGAGCAGTAGAGCCATCTCCCACGAACACCGGAATTTATAGGTCGTCACCGGATAACTCCGGAGCCGAAGGGTCACTTAAAGGACCGTGGTCGCCAATAATTCGATGACGTGGGGTAGGGTTAATTGCCTAATTTCAATATACCTAAATACCCAGCAGTCTAACTACCGGGGACCACACCTCGGCCGACTCTGTCCGATCTGAGTCGCAGGTAACGACTCGGATCAGGCGTAACCGAGCGGAGTTACCAGACCCGCGCCGGACCAAATGAACAATTTACCCTCGCTATCTCTCAATACACAGCGTGCCAAGCCAATGAAAGAACATAGAAATGAGCTGGAACATTTAACAAAAGGGGAATTTATTATAATAATAATCGGGGAGGGAAGCACACAAAGAGCAGAGTTATCAAATAAGAAATGTAATGTACAATGAGCAAAAGAAAGCACTTACACAATTAATAACTTGAAACGGGCCCACACACAGACACCCTCCCCCACCAAAAGAAATGATGGCCGGGCTTTATGATACCCCAGCTCGGAGGGAAGGTGAGCTGGAGGTAAGGATGGAGGTGAGCTTGGACCTTCCCGCCTCGTGCGGCCTTGATGATCCGGCTGGCGGGACTCGAACCCGCAACACGATGCACTCAAGCACCAGGTACCATGCTCTCAACCGGCCACGCACCAATCAACCAAGACCAAGGAGAAGATCAGAGATGACGATGACCAGGACCAGACGAACAAGCAGCACCACGACCCGCGACCCCAAGACGACCAACGCTCCAGCCTGGCGTCCCTTTATTCCTTTTTCCTCGGGGTGAGAAAATCGCCATCTGGGGCGATCTTCACCCTCATTGGCCGGGTGTTGTGGGAAAGTCGCTCTGTGGCAATCTCAACCCATTGGCCGGGGTGTCGTGGGAAAGTCGCTCTCTGTGGAAATCTCAACCCATTGGCCGGGGTGTCGTGGGAAAGTCGCTCTCTGTGGCAAACTCAACCCCATTGGCCGGGGTGTCATGGGAAAGTCGCCCTCTGTGGCAATCTCAACCCAATTGGCCGGGGTGTCGTGGGAAAGTCGCCCTCTGTGGCGTGATGGACAGGGGCACACCCCTGCCTTCCTGGGCGGAGTCTCGATCTGAGGCGATGGAAATCTCACCACGTACATGGTCGAACGCACGTGGCCAATGGCGTTGGTGTGCGAAGTGAAGTGAAAGAGATTTGTTGTAAAAGAAACTCCGCAGCCACACATGTAATTCCCGTTAGACACAGGTAGGGGACCTAACTATAAACACTACTTATCGAGATAACTAAACTTGGGGACTGCTGTCTGTCTGTGTGCACAAAGGCTTCCAAATTCCTAACATACCTCCCCTTTTTACAGACTCGTCCCGAGTCGTCAAATTTTCGTGTGGCATGCAGGTGGAGGTTTTCTCCCCCTAGTACGTTTTACCTATGGTTCCCTGAGTGCGACATTTGTATACATGTCCCAAAAATAAATAACCTAGTGCG
>CM068953.1:51632907-51647712 GCA_035128595.1 Eptatretus atami
CTCCGACATCCTCCCAAGAATCCAGTCCATACAAGTTCTGAAAAGTGTGGGGGCCAGTCCACACCCCTGCCGAACTCCAGTAACAACTGGAAATAAGTCAGAGATGGTATCACCACATCTCACAGCACTCTCAGCACCAGCAATGTATTGCCGGTGGTATTCTTTTAAAAACAAATTTTCTGGTTCGAAATATGATCCTGTGGCATTTTATTGCAGTGTAACCATATAGTCTGGTCTTGAGCATACATAGTAAAACAGAACTTATATCTGGTAGCAGAAACTTTGTTTTCAGCTCACTACATGCTTATGCATGAGAGCTACTACGACAACTTTAGTACCTATCTACCGTATCTATCACAGGCTCTTGCTATCAGACTGCAGCAGCGGTAGGGGTTGAGCACACACTCATCCTAAACCTCCATAAAATCACTGCCTCTCATCGGACACAGACTCTTCTCGCCAGTTATCCTCCTTCACTACTTTATGTTTTCTTGGTGGTTTGTTTCGCCTGTGGAACCAAACTCCACATCCTCTTCAATGTCTGGTCTGCTTTGGCAACTCTACAGACCTTTTCTATCAGCTCACAGACAGCTGCGTCAACAAGCCTTTTCATATCGGTTCCAGCGGGTCGAGACCCTGAGGCTAAGAGCCACTCCAGGACCCCATTGAAGAATAACTAATGATCTTCTTACGGCCTAATGCCCACTCCCTAGTGTGCCCGTAACCTGGCTGTGTGTTTCGGCAAAGGTCCCAGTACGTTGTCATCCAAAGCTGTCCTTCGGAAGACCCCATATTCCAGTTCCCACCAACACGCGTGAGTCTCTACTTCTTAACAATGACTCTTCATCTTTGTCTCTATGCGACGGAGCAGAGGCGTCTCGAGGCGCCAAACGACTGCCCCCCCCGACGAACACTCGCATCCATCGTCATTGCCTCCACATCAAGTATCTACGGCTGGAGCCTTCGGGCCTTTCCCGACATCTGCATAATAATGGTGTCATTAATGCCTTCCTCCCACACCTCCGCTTTAATTTTGTGTGTCTTGTGTCCTGGTTTTGTCTTTACATCCGATCAGTTCAGTGTAACTGCCTCCACGAGCCTCGACTAGTCACAAAAAAGTGGAAAAAAGACAAATTACAGAAAGAACGGTAACACAACTAACAGAAGAGAGCATACCTCTACCAGGCCGACACAGTTTTAACGTTTTTATAGACCACTGATCGGGGCCGGAATTGATCAAGAGACCTGAACCAAAATGAATTGGCTTGCTTTGTCACCAAACCAACTCGCCCACACGTGTTTGTTCGAAACCGCCAGAACTTTTGAAATATAATACGATTATTGTTGTGGAGTCGGTATCAGGGACACCGACCGCTAGGTGGAGCAGTTAGAGCCATCTCCACCGAAACACGCCGAATTTATGGTCGTGGCACGGGGGAACACGGATAACATAACCGGAGCCGAAAGTCACTTAAAGGAAAACAAAAGATAGAATCGAACATAAAATTACATGAACGAGGGGTAGGGGTTAATTGCCGTAATTTCAATATACCGATAAATACCCACGCAGATCTAACTACCGGGGAACCACACGCCCGCCGGACTTCTGTCCGATCTGAAGTCGCACGTAACTGACTCGATCAGGCGTAACCGAGCGGAGTTACCCAAGAGCCGCGCCGAACCAAATGAACAATTTACCCTCGCTATCTTCTCATACCAGCGTGCCAAGCCAATGAAAGAAACAAGAATGAGCTGGAACATTTAACAAAAGGGAATTATTTATAATAATAATGGGGAGGGAAGGCACATCAAAGAGCAAGAGTTATCCCAAATAAGAAATGGAAGTGTTACATATGACAACGAAGAGCACTTACGCAATTAACTGAAGACGGGCCACACACAGACACCCCTTCCCCACCCAAAAGAAATGAAAATGGGCCGCGCCTTTATTGATACCCCAGCTCGGAGGAGGTGAGCTGGAGGTAAGGATGGAGGTGAGCTTGAGACCTTCCCGCCTCGTGCGGCCCCTTGATGATCCGGCTCGGCGGGAACTGCGAACGACCGCAACACGATGCCACTCCAAGCACCAGGTGACCATGCTCTCCAACCGCCACGCACAATCAACAAGACCCAAGGAGAAGATCAGGGAGATTGACGATGACCAGGAGCCAAGACGACAGCCAGCACCAGCACCCGCGACCCCCAAGACGAACCAAACGCTCCCAGCCTGGCGTCCCTTTTATTTCCTTTTTCCTCCGGGGTGAGAAAATCGCCAATCTGGGCGATCTTCAACCTGCATGGTGGCCGGTGTTGGAAAGTCGCTCTGTGGCAATCTCACCGCATTGGCCGCGGGTGCGTGGAAGTCGCTTCTCTGTGAAATCTCACCCATTGGCCGGGTTCGTTGGAAAGTCCCGCTCTCTGTGGACAACTCAACCCCAATTGGCCGGGGTGCAGGGAAAGTGCCTCTGGGCAATCTCAAGGCGGGCGGAGCCGATTGCCGGGGTGCGTGGGAAAGTCCCTCTCTGTGCGTGATTGGACAATGGGCACAACCCCTGCTTCCTTGGCGGAGTCTGATCTGCACGAGCCGATCGGACATATCGCCATCACGGTTGGGATGGCAATGTTCTGTGGCGAGCTATTGGGTATCTACATACCTTACGCACTTGGCTCCACCATGCGTTGCGTGCAAGATGAGCAAGGCTGAGTAGGAAGAGTATTAAAAATCTCAAGAAAAGTACTAATCTCCGGTCACTACAGACCACACATTAGTACCATTTCCCGTTACCAGGTAGGCTTCGAGGACCCTAACTATAAACACATACTTATCCGGATAACTCAATACTTGGGGGACTGCTGTCTGTCTGTGTGCACAAGCCTTCCAAATTCCTAAACTACCCCCTCCCCTTTTAACAGACTTCGTCCGAGTCGCAAATTTTCGTAGTTGGCAAATGCCAGTGGAGGTTTTCTCTCCCCCTAGTATACGTTTTACCTATGGTTCCCCTGAGGCGACATTTGTAATAAACATGTCGCAATAAATAATACCTAGTGCGCTGGTACAAACATTCAGTACTCAACTTGGAGACAACTTAAAAAATTGCGGCGCTAACACAAACAAAGGAGTGGTTGCAAATATTACAATTTACCTTATCTATTTAGCACTACCATGGCCCAGGACTGTGATCTGTTGGGAAAGGCACAGCAAAGACATACAGTTTGTGTGGGTAGTGCGACAGCAGCCGAAAGCCAGACGTCTTCAGGGCCTGCTCAAAAGGTCCCTTTTTTATGTTTGTTTCACTGAACCTTCTTTCTCTTTTCAGTCTTCAGCGCTGAGGCAACTCACCTAACACGGCAGCCACGCGCCATACACACGGCCATTTGAACTGCCTTTATGCAAGAAGACAAGGAGGTAGCCGGGCTGCTCAAGCAGTCCCTGCACGATGTGAAATGGATGGAGATGGAATGGGATGATGAACACAAAAAGAAATGGATGATGGGCTGCAAAACGCAAGTCTTCGTGGTGTGGCTCTGCAGGGCAGTTCCTTGAAAAAACAACACTGGATGATGGTCCGGCGCACCGGTTGGATGGTGACATAGCAGGGGCAAAATGCAAACGAGGCAGCAAGGCCGCGGGGTCATGAACAAAAGGCACGGCACAGAGGCATGGCAAGGCAGATGCGGACCAGAGGTCAGCACGAAAAACAGCGTCGTATATGAAGCTGGCCGCTCTAAGTCGGTCGGGAGGTGGTCGAGCGGAGTGCGGTGGTGCGGCGCTCCAAAAAACCGCTCGACCATCCCAACTGTCCCCCCCCAACCTATCGCCTTTGCCTGTCTCTGTCCAATACCCCACTCCTAGTTTGCAAAGCAACAAAACAACAAAATTTATCCCCCTTTTTATTTTTATTAAATTATTTTATTTTCTATAATATTGGTCTCCATAACCCTCTACTGTCTTGCCGGTCAACCTATCCTGTCACACTAGCCTTACTCCCAACTCCCTAAAATCTTCTGAGGGGACTAAGAAGAGACTAGTTCCTGCCTGAGACCCCAACAAGCCTCAGAAAACCTCACCATTCAGCATCTACCAAAGTGAGTCCAGCGGCCTACAGAGAGCGCGACGGGGGATGGATGGTGCGAATGGGTACACTTTTTTTCCTAATCTAATCGCTAATCTTTTATTTAACTTAAAAACTCCCAGGGCTTTCCAAACGCCCTGTCACTTAAACATCGGTTTCTAAAGCATGATTCCCGTCGCCTGTTGTTGGTTGTCCATTATTAATTTTGGGCCTGCCCTGCCATTTTTCTCTAAGTGCCCATTGCACAATTTCATGGCTTGGGCAGCGTGGCTCACGTTGGCAGGAAATTTCCTTCCTGCCGGAATTCTAATCTATGGCACCCCTGGGCCCTGAGCTGTCTCCGACTAACCTGCTCCCTAATGAACGCGGGGGTTTGGCCCTCTCCCTGGCATGCCCCCCTCAGATGCCCATGTGGCAATTTTGGTGCTCCGGCGTCCGTTTCCGCGGGATCCGCCGTGGCCACTACACTATCTCTCCGGCCCCTTGGCCTATCCCTGGCCGACTAGTCTCGATTACCAGGTGGCCTCTTCAATATTCCAACCTTCGAACAGCCCACGCCCCAGCCAGGTCAATGGACTCCTGCACCTTCAAAGCAGGTATCAAGCCCTTCGACTACCACCAACAACAGAACGACCCTCCTTTTGGTAAATTTTATCTAACACCACTAACTATATCATTACACTGACCCCCAGGTCACTTATTGGTGGATTCACTCCTCCCCCAACTCATTCATTTCGCCACACTCTGAGTTCCATCGCCAGAAATGGCCAACCATCTACGTAGAACGTCCACACGGGCCTGTCGGCAACTCACATTCACGCGCTGCTTAGATGCAAGGGCACCCTTTGCTGTCTTTCAGCTGTTTGCATTTTAGGCGCCCAAACTACCATGACGATCGTAGTTTTGCTAACCTAACGATCTTCTTGGACTACTCGTGGCGCGCTCCTTATCTAATAGCACGTTCCATTTAATCACGTAAGCTAAGCTTCACGTGCTCCACTACAATGACATTCACGGATTCTCGTCCATGTCGTGCTCACGTCAAATCGCATTGGCCAAATCTCCACTACGTACTTTCTTCACTCAGATCAAACTAGCAGCGCTCAGCGAGGTGCACATGCGATGGATCGTAACGTGAGATCGCTAACTCAGTATCCCGAGCGTAAGCTAGAGATGGACTTCTGCTCTAATCCTACGCAAGATGCGAGAGTCATCACATCTTCTGGTAATAATGGCCTGCTCTCTTATGAGGCGTATGCCTTTTTTTCAATGTTTCATGGCATCCTATGTCAGAGGTGGCGGTGCGCTGCACGACCCATCTCGTCTATCGCGTTGTGCAACCCTTCACGTCAGGCGATAATACGAGGCTCTGCGGTCTCCCTTCAAGATTCGTCCCTTAGACACGCTCTCTGATGCTGTATGCCCTACAGTGCACACGAGTTCCAGAGAGTCGTGAATCTGATGTGCTCGAGCTGTGGCACAGATGTCTTTTATGCACGATCAGCAACTCGCGCTGAGGTAATCAACAGCCGTGACATCGACTCGACATACACGGTAAACCTGCAACGGAGTCTGCGCAAGAAGCGGTGGTGGTACCGGGCTCGCTTCCAGACACGAACGACAAAGAGCTAAACACGCGGCCGTCGCTAGCAGAGCGAATGATGCCATCGAGCACACCTGAGACTGCGCATGAGTAAACCACCTTATCTGCTATTTCATGCAATATCAAATGCACAAACATTAATCTATTTCTCGACAAATATATATCAATTCGCGTCACGAGCCGATTTGTTAGAGAGATCCTATTGCGTAGCTTTGAGTGCACTGCGCAGCATTTCCAGTTTCACAAGAGTGTGAGGCCCTAGCGAGGAGTAAAGCCGAATTTCCGACTAACCTCCGCATATGACGGTGCCCTCTTGCAATCGCGAATCACGCTCTCGCGATGAAATCGCGCAGCAGTGCGCGCGAAATACTTACTAGCGGCCCATTCTCGAACTCAGCTTATAATGTTCTCGCCGTCTCCCCGATTCTGGAGTTATATTCTCGTCGTCCATTTTCAAATGCACGACTCACGCACGCCATGTTACTCACACTGCTCCACGAACATTCCAACACACTCGCACCACTCATACACTTTACCAACTCTCAAAAATATCGACGCGAGACAAGACAGCATCAAGGATTCGCAAGTTCCAAGCCCAACCAGACTCAGTGGTGTAGATGGTGTCGCGAGGTCTCTCCACTGCTCAGCAGTCTGGAGGCTCGGTGGTTCAACCCTCCCGCGCCCGCGAGCCCGCCAACACCAACTACTCATATGACACCTTCTTTCTCTCCATCACTCCACCCGCTCCTTGCTAAGCACACTCTTAGTAACAGGAAGGCATACCGAGGATGGACAAAGCAGCCATCCCGACTCTGGCAACCACAAGTAACCAAACTGGTCGCTAGTACAATCACGTTCGATGGACGAGCTACCAATCTGCCTCAGTACTGTCTGAAGTTCTTCTCGAATGTTCACTAAACCTCAACGAGGGAAGGATAAAACTTCCTGATTTGTTTAACTGAGAACCAAACCGAGTGTCACGAGGACATATACACAAGTTCAAACCCCATGCGCCCTCCCAAACTCAAATTTTGTGTGTTGTGCTCGATAACTTTAGTTTCATTTAAGTTTCTCCTCCACTCCTAATTCCCCATGTCTCCTTTTCATTTCCGTTGTCTCTTTAGAGTATTTGCAACGCTCATCCCCTCGTGTCCGAGTTTATTAATTTCCCATAATTGCGTATGGCGTCGCTCGTCGTCCCGACCGTCACCCGGTACTCCAATTGCGGGGCCAACCAAACCTCCACACTCCCCCTGCTGACTCACTCGGTAACGAGATCAGTCTTCTACACGCAATGCGTCCATTAATGCCTTTCTATATACTCCGCACTACATGATATCATAAATGTAGCAGTCACATAAGCAGAGCGAGTTATTCCAACTCGCGTGCACTCTCGAGTGAAAGACAGGATTTTGCAAGCCATGACGCATACCACATAGCTTTGTGCGGAACCGCCGGTGATCGGGAGTAAATTATGGCAGCGGGCGG
Source organism: Eptatretus atami (assembly GCA_035128595.1). Taxonomy (NCBI): domain Eukaryota; kingdom Metazoa; phylum Chordata; class Myxini; order Myxiniformes; family Myxinidae; genus Eptatretus; species Eptatretus atami. The sequence continues at coordinate 51,640,072 of CM068953.1, forward strand.
GTGGAGGGCAGAGTGGATGCCATATGCGATGACATGACTACTAGAAGACGTCCCATTGACTATCTGGAGTAGATCATTGAGGAGGGGCTTTACGGCACACCGAATACAGCTCCTTCGAGTAGCTAGAGACTGAGTACCAAGAGGACAAGGGCTGCATTCACGGAATCGAGAGAGTGGAGAAGTGCCGATACCCATTGGACATGAATTCCCTACTACATTTACTTTTCTATCGTGATAGTCATCCCACTGCGTGCCCAGCTAACATCTTGGTGCTATCAGCCATGAATGCACGTTAGATGTACAAGAGAATCCATACATACTTCATAGACTACACCAGCAAGTTTGCACCAACCGTCCAGCCATGTTGGTGGATAGGGTCGGGGGATCGAGGTTGCTCCGAAAGCAACCTTCTGGACTCGTTGAAACACCGTGAATCTTACTCGCCGAAGCGAGCGTGTGAGAGGCCGAATAATTGTCTGTGATCGTGCGACTGCCGAAACCTCAGACACTATTGACGAGGTGGAGGGGTTCCGTCATCCCAACACTCCTGATCCGAGCCATTTTGTATGTGACGTAAAGCGTCTCCCCACCGAGTATGTCGGCTTGGGACGGAGCAACGGACCGCTAGGGTGCAGTGGACAGCCAGCTAGCACAAGCTCGCCATTACACACCAAAATGACCTGAGCTCACCGAGAGGATCTGTGATAGGCTCCGTTGTGCACGCCAATTGCCACGGTACAATAACTCCGGAGTCCTGCCAAACTGCATCGCGCTGTCACTTTAGAAGTACGTCGGTCACCAATACTTCACGGTGTGGGGTTGGGTTAATTGCCTAAATTTCATATATCTAAAATACCCGACTTCTACGGCAGTCTGCGGTGAACTATCTCTACCTATTGAGGTAAGGAAACCACAAGCACGCGTTCTCGTGGCCAGGTTAATACTGCTGCTCACTCCAGCCATCCGAGTGCGCAGTAAGTATAACCATCTGTCCTACTGTCACGCAACCACACAGTACCACCATAAGCGAGCAGTAGAAATGTCTGAAACACAAGACGCACACCTGTGCAGCGCCGTCACGCCAAATGAACCAACCAATATGACCCTCGCTGGACCGAGATCTATGCTCATAGGCGATCTAGCGGCCACAGCCTTCCAGATGAACAGCAACGTAACAGACTTACCGGATGACTGGGAACATTTAACAAAAAGAGAGACAATATCTAATGGGTACCATTAATAACCTCAGTGGGGGAATAGTGGAACAGCAGCGTGCACAGTATGATGACGGAAGTGCGCTGAGCCTGAAAAGGAGATATAGTCTAGTTACATGCATCTAAGCAACCGAAGAGACGAGAGAGATGAGATACTCGCACTTAGGCTAATTTGCTGAGCGTGAAGGACCGTGTACGCGCACGAGCGATCGGGTCGCGCCCGCAGCCATGTCTAGTCCCCAAGAAGAAGGCACTAAATAAATGATGGGTCCGCTTTATATTGATACCCAATCCTGCAGCTCTACAAGAGAGGTAGCTGCGATGTATATGGACACTACGTTAGACCTTCCCGCCCTCGTGCGGCCCTTGACGATGAGCACTCGCCCTGAGTTGAGACCTGACGGGTGGACTGGATCGAGACCACTCGAATCACGATGCTGGTTGCAACCTCTACCTAATGCGGTACCATGTATGCACTATCTGACTGCGTCAATACCATGCCAAGGAGTTAGGCTCCACGACGTAGCAGTCTGATATCCAACTAAGGAACCAAGAGCGACGACAAAAGGTAAAGTAGAGATCGAGGAACAGCACGACGAAATATAACCCGATGATGACCAGTGAGACCAAACGAAGAACATCGTCACATCACCATGACGCGCGACACCTAGATCGGACTATCTGCCTCACTGGTCATCTATATGCTCAGACTGAGGTGAGTGTCTCCTCCTCAGCCGCGCACGCACATTCTATTCCCCGTTTGCACGCCTCGAGGTAGTCAAGATATGCTGCGATCCACGTGCCCACAGGGCCGAGATACTGCACGGCTGATCTTCACCCTCATCGCAGGTTGGTGCGATGTTGAGTATGACATCGAACTGCGCAACATAACGCGATATGGAGAGAGTCATCTAAACAAACACCATGTGTCGTCCGGTGTCGATGGGGAAAAGGTCACCCTGCTGTAGCTGAAGCACAATCCACTATACAGTATTCCCCGGACTTTGCAAGAGATCATGACTTTTGGTGGCTGGTTCATGGTTTCACATTGGCCGGGGTGTCGTGGAAAGTCGCCCTCTTCGTGGCCATCTCAACCCATTGGCGGGGTGTCGTGGGAAAAGTCGCCCTCTGTGGAAAATCTCAACCCATTGCCGGGGTGATCGTGGAAAGTCGCCCTCTGTGGTGGTGATGGACAAGGGGCACACCGCCTGCCTTCGCTGGGCGGAGTCCTCCGATCTGAGAGATGGAAATCTCCGCCCACGTACATGGTCGAAAACGCACGTGGGCAATGGCGTCGTGGTTGAAGTGAAGTTGAAGGAGAATTTGTTGTAAAAAGAAACTCCGCAGCGCACACATGTAATTCCCGTTAGACACAGGTAGGGGGCCCTAAACTATAAACACATACTTATGCCGAGATAACTAACCTGGGACTGCCTGTCCTGTCTGTGTGCACAAGGCTTCCAAATTCGTAACAATATTCTCAATGGTGAAGACACACTAAAAAAAAAAATTAAAATCCGTATCCAGTATCCAGATTTTGGATCTCATCCAAAATCGAATTGATTGGTCCTCGTCACATTTACACCCAAGCAATCCACCAAATAATTTCGTAACGAATCCGCCATTCACCTTGGTGAGACATCCTGCCTGGCCTCGCAGCCAAACGAGGAAAGGGCTTTTAACGAATAGGAACTGAGTGGAATGGACGAGATGAACAAACTGATAAACACAAAATAACACAAAGGTTTTACGTTCGAAGGAGGGGAGAAACCCTTATAAAATAACACAATTGTTTCCTTCCAAGGAACTTCAATGAGTGAAGACCATTCAGCCATAAAAGCCTCCACCATGGTTCAGTGAGTACTTGTTTGTGTTTGTCTGTGTTCTGTCCTTTTTCAAACCTGAACATCAATGCGAGGAAGCAGCATGAACCGGCGGGGGTTTGCCACGATCACCCACACCAGAAGCGGACAATCTCCAATTTACATTCACCAGGAAGGGAGGAAAAAAAATGTCTAGCAGAGGATGGTTTCGATCCATCGACCTCTGGGTTACTGGCCAACGCGCCCACAGCCTCATCGTCTGACTTGGTATCCAAACACTGGTGATGTGGCAAAAGGAAGATTGGTAGAACCCCTACAGCAGGTTCTGGATTATTCCTCCAAGCACCCATCAATGATAATGGTCACAGTGCTCAGTTTCTCATACCACGCGACCACAGGCTTATTGTTCGCAATAATCTGAAGCTTTCGCAGCTTAACCCGGGAACATGGGACCAATGCCCAGTCGAGGCTGGATTTTGCTAAAAGATCACAGGAGTGTGCATGAGAGGGTAGCTGAGACTTTGCGAACAAAGGCAAGTGGAATTGGGGGTCCTGGGTGCTTTTGAAGGGAATCCTGAAGATTTGGTGAATGGCTTCAAGACCACCGCACTTGATAGTTGCCAGGTGAATTTTGGAACTCACCGTAAGGTGAAGAAGAATTTTGTCTCTCAAGGGACACTGGATACCATTGGCAGAGTCAACAGGGCCAGGCTGAATGGCAGAGCGAGCTGTTTCAAGCACCGAGGCATAAAACTGCATATGCGCTAAATGTTGCAGGAGGCCTATGTGCGAGGAATCTGTGAGGGGGTAGAGTCCATCCTGTGGTAAGTGAATTCTGTCTGTTTTCAGGGATTTGCACATTGCGTTCCTCCAGCACGTCCCTCGTGAGGTGCAGTTAGAGCAAGGTGTAGGCCTCTTGAACAGAGGATTCCGAAGTGAAGGCCCCTGGCGGATACTTGTGAGGAGCTGTGCGCAAAATGCTGAATCGACGACTTCCGTCGGCCGGCCGATGTTGGATGTCAGGTTGGTGTTTATCCATCCCTGTCTCGGCGCACTCCATGACTACCACACTACAACATTGTGCATATAGTCCGATTCAATGTGTCTACTTCTTCTCTCTGAGCTTGGTCCATGGACAAAATGCTGTCGTGGTCGTCTAGAAGCGTCATTCGCGGTTGAAACAAGATTAGCGGGGTATCATATGCGCTCTGAGGATACGTAGGTCGAGCAGCGTCACAATGTGTATCCTTCTCATATTATGTTCGCGGTGCGAAATGCCGCTGCCTGCTCTCTTGTGCTCGTGTTATCTTATGCCATGATCCGTCAGTGCACTTTGCTTGCTTTGCCACGACTCGTGCCAAACACAAGAGTCATTCTAACTCTCTTCCTCATCAAACTGCAAACGCAATAGTAGTCCTTGTATGTCCTACCTAGCAATAAGCGAGGTATCGGAGTGAAGAGCTTTACCAGCGAAAGCTATCGGAGCGGAGTATTGTACGCTAATCCAGTGGATGCATGGGGCTGATTTGATCAATGTGTGTGCTGTGGTGCGTGGTCTGCTCTGTGTGTGTGGGGTGTCCTGTGTGTGTGTGTGTGTGTGTGTGGTCGTGTGTGGTGTTGTGTGTGGTGTGTGTGGGTGTGTGGCTGAGAGTAGTCGGTGCTTGCTCTCGTCGCTGCGGTGTGTGTGTGTGTGTGTGGTGTGGGGTTTTATGAGGTCTTGAGGGGGGTTCGCGGGGGGGGACCGGGGGGGGGGGGATGGGGGCGGTTGGGGGGGGTGCTTTGGAGGCACTTCTGAAGTCGTTGGCCAGAGAGCAGGGGGGTGGCGAGTTTGGGGGTGTGTTAACTAAGGAGAGCGCGCGAGGAGGGGTTTTAGGTCGCATTGCACCAGCTCGCCTCCCTCTAGAGAGCACTCTTGGGAGAAGAATCCTACACACAAAGGGGGGAGGATGCAAGATGAGTAAGTATATCACGAGGCACGGTGGATTTTAACATGCTATCCGCAGCTGATCACGGCGTTGAGAGCCGAAATCCTGAACTAGTGCTGACGAGACTGTTGCGGAGATGCAATCGCCGTCTGCAGAGTCCATTGATGGCCTCTGGAGGATCTCGTGGAGTCTTGATATACAGAGAGTTTAAAGCGAGTGAGGTCCTAGCAAAAACTGATTCAATCTGATAGAAGCAGACTAGTAACACAAACTCTCTGTACTGAGAGTGCTTGCAGTTTGAGTTGAGATACTGTTGGTGGCACTCTGAGAATTTGGCACACATATATTTTCTATCGAGAATTACATCTCATCACCACTTATGTGATGCTAGCAGATGTGCGCACACAGAGCTGAATCTAGGATCATCTCCACTGACTTTTTCTAGTCGTTCGATGATCTTGTTACTGAGATAGTACACTGAGTTGGAGGATGATGTATATAATGTTCATGTACAAGAGATCTTAGTTATTACTGCAGAGTGTTAGTACATTCGAGAGATATTTATGTATGATTGTCTACACTATCAGCGTGATCCGTCATTTACATATTCGGAGAATAGGAAAATGTCAGCTTTCCAGACAGGAATACTCTACATAGTCTAGGATGTCGAAGGCCACAGGAAACTACGAGAGAACGAACTGAGCGTGAACGTGAGGAGACGACGGATGTCGACGTGGGTAGAATATGGTGGTAAAAGACAGCGTGCAGTTTCCAGGCCTGCAAAGATAAGGCGAATAACATCGTCGATTATAACAAATACTGATTTACTTTCGTATACTAGAGCCTTATCAAACATCTGGTTTATCTCTAGTGATTACTCTGATCTTACTGGTAGAAAGACATCATTAGAGTCGAGCACGATCGAGAGTTACAGCAGCTTTTACTGTGAAGCACTAGCGCGAGAATCATAGCAGTCGGCCTGCATCTGTCGCTGCGTCCACTTTTCCACCTGGTATGCATTGGTCACACCAGGGGCCCTCCGTCTGGCCATCCCCCAGGCAGATGCAGCCCATCCCCGATCTCCTTCGAGATGCGTGGACTAGCACTGGCGCAGTACACTAGCGGATCACGAGCACATGGTGGCGGTGCCCCTGCATCGGCAACCTCACTTCACGAGACAACGGATCGATGAGAGATGCAAGTACTGCGTGTCAGTTCGTCACGCGAGCGTCGCCTAGGAACCACCGCTAGCCATGCTCCAAGACTAGTGGACGCACTAATCGAACTCGTCTGCACCAGCGGGACTATGCCAGAGTTCCAAGAAGGCGCGAGAGACTAGAGTTCTCCTGGCAGTCACCAGTGTCTCATTACCGGAGAATACCTCTGGCTGATCAGCGGTAAAGGCGAACTTGTGTGCGATCTACACTCAATCGAGATTTGCTGACTAGAAGACAGACCTATGTGAAAGCACATTAAGTTGATCACGTCTCCGTCTCTATGCATTCGCGCTCCCGTCAGAGCGTCCAAGCTCTTACACATGCGCATAGAGACACTGACTGAGGAAGGAGCACCTGTAAAGGGACCGTCGAATTGTACTCGGTGCGATCTGTGCCCGTGATCTTCTCGCCCGACACATGTGTACCGCAGATGTCTCTAAGCGAGCGAGCAGCCTCGCGGAGCTAGGAGGAGCCAATGCGCCGACGCAACTATCTGCTGACTGCTGAACGTGGTTGCACGACATGGACTGTCAGCATGCTGCTCCAAGGCAGATTGGATGGGCGTCCATGACTGCCCTGGCAGATGGCACGTAGCACTAGGATGCCTAGATGCTCGAGTATGAAACCTCAGCACAGCAAGGCATGAGAGGCAGTGACAGCTACGCAACTGGTCGAGGTAAGGAATCTCTCGCATGCACCCTCCAACACTACTACTCACTCGACATCCCCATTACAGCGTCAACTCAGATCAGGGATGGGACAGCAGCCAGAATTATTCCACATAGATGTTCGATTGAAAGAGCCGGCATCAAATCATGTTCTTCTCTCATAAGACCACATTACATCCAGAGAACCCGTAATCCCAGCGACGGCATGGCGCGAGACTCCTAAATTCGATTCAGGTGACCAAGTCTGACGAGAGTGCAAGCCAACTGATAAACAAATGAATATCTAGTGCCATGTCATTCTCCCAAGTTGTTATGTACGTGAGCGATGCATGTCTGTTGTAAATAGGAACAAAGGCGTCAGAGATCTTATGAACATTCCTAGAATGAGAATAATGAACACGGGCACAGCTACCTTGTTAGCTTTCATCTCCGACATCTCCCAGGAGTTGATCTGTCCATAGAATCCAGTGCCAACAAGTTTACCATGACCAATTTTCAGCAAAGCAAAGAAGGTGTAGTGGAGTCTCAGTCCCACAACCCTGTAGCCAAAAAAGATCATCCTATAGTAACGAACTTGGAAAATGAAATAAGTCAAAAGATATTTTGATAACCACGAGCCACGGACCCACAAGCAAAATTTTCCACTACAGCACTTCATCCCAGAACACCAAAAACCTAGAGTTAGACTGTCAAGCGGTCCCTCATCCGACAACACCAAACCGCTACTACACCAGTCGTTCAGCGTGGCACCCCACCGAAAGACGGCAAGAATCCTCCCAGGAAGGGGCATCAAA
>CM068953.1:51648682-51672244 GCA_035128595.1 Eptatretus atami
TGAGTTCCAAAACATCCACCAGCAACATCAAGGATGGTGGTCTTGAAGGCACTCCACAACTCTTCAGGATCGCCCAAAGCACTCAGACCCCCCAAATCTCCACTCAGCCTGTTCACAAACTCCTCAGCTACCCTCTCATCCTTGGGCTTGCCAACATCCAGCCGAGGCTGGGATGGTACCATTCTCCTGGATTTAAGGTGCAACTTAAGAGTTGCTACAACAAGCCGGTGGTCAGTATTGAGGAACTGAGCACTCCGGTAGACCCTGCAGTTCTGGATCATCCTCCAGCGACCATCAACGAGCACATGGTCAATCTACTTTGCCACACCGCCAGCGTTGGAATACCAAGTCCAGCGATGAGTTTGTGGGTGCTGAAACCATGAACCGGCCACCCGAAGTCCATGACTTCTTGCAAAGTCATGGAACTTAGTGCTATTCAGGTTCACAGTTCCTGACCCATGGGGACCAACACACGTCTCCTAACCATCCCAACAAATCACCTTGTCGGAACTTGTTGTCCCTCTCTGGAAAGGGAAGGGTGATCGCCAAGACTGCAACAACGACCGAGGGGTGACGCTGCTCTCAGTGCCGGGCAAGGTCTTTGCTTGGATAATTCTTGATAGGGTACGCGACCATCTGCTTGAGCACCAGCGTCCAGAGCAGTCAGGCGAACACAAATCACCTTGTTGGAACTTCAAAGAACCTCCAGTCTTGCAGTATTGACCAATCAAATGCACCGCTCACGCTTTCAATGTTGGGGAATATCGAGATTCAGAAAAATTGTGACATAAGAAATATAGATCGTGCTCGGAAATGCAAAGCAAGACCCTTTCCATCTCCATTTTCTCAATACTGCATGGGGTAAGGTGCTCTATGAACTGTCTAGTTGTCTACACATCTATATATAAAAGGAGCCATGCCTGCATGCGAGTTCCAGACCCCTCTATACCTTTAGACCCTTTGACACCCTGAAGACCCCTTAAAACCCCAAGACCCTTGAGACCCCTCAAGACCCCTAAGACCTACTAATACCCCCTAAGTCTTATCATGTGCTTGTGAAAGTCAACATCTCTCTTGATATTCTCAAAGAGCTGCATCAATGCCGGCAAGTCTGGCATTTCACTCAAGCAGATGAGCAGGGACTGCACGCAGCCATCCATTGTATCCTCATGACTGGTGTTCCATAAATACTGCCCCTGATGTTAACTCGGCCTTGGAATTCTTCCATAGAAACCTGCTCTCTCATGCACAGATTCATCCAATCTTGTCTTCAATTATCCTACCCTTCTTCTCGCCTATGGTACATGGAATCCTGTGGTAAGACAGTTGCTCTGAAACATCTTGCCTTCTCTTCCTCAAAGGCAAATCTGACTCAAAGCAATCTCAGTACGTTCCAAAAAGTTTGCAACAAGTGTGTCCACTCTCAGGAGAGCCAGAAAACAACATCTGTCCAACCTCAAGATTGAAATTTCAAAGTTGTCTCCCTCCTAATACCTGGTGGCATCTTGTTAGGTCTGTCTCTGATGTATGCTCTCCTTCCATCCCTTCCCTCACTTCAAATGGCACCACAATTTACTATGCTCGTGAGAAGGCCAAATGCCTCAATTCTGTTTCCTCCCAAACCTTGCGTCTACAACCCCTCACTCTCGGTACCCATCCTTACCTGTCGTACCCAACTGCTACTTCACTCTGTGGCTTTTGCACCTGAGAAGGTGGAAAAGGTTTTTTTCAACCATCGACTCTGACTCTGCTTCTGGACCGGACGGCATCAGTTCATGTGTCCTAAAAATTGCTCTTCTGCTCTTGCACATCCTCTCTCTGATTTTTTTCACCCTATCATTTGCACTCGGTCATCTTCCATCTGCTTGCAAATCCACCAACATCACTGCATAACATAAAAATAGGACCACTGGACCTGTAGCTTATCTAGGCCCTGCCTGGCCTAATGTAACCCAAATTTGGTAGCATTCTGATTTGTGGGTCTGAAGAAGAAGGTTTTTGAAGGAATTTACACGATTTTCCAAAAAGTAGACGAAGTCGGCCATTTTGGCACACTTCCGGTCACGTGATCTGCATGACTTCCACAGTATAATTAGCATCACTACCATGCCATAATGTTGCAACCAAAATGTGTTAGCATTCTGACAGGTGGGTCTGGAGAAGAAGATTTTGGAGGGAATTTGCACGACCGCCATTTCTTTTTTTTTTTTTACAAACAATGTCAAGGCTTGTATAAGAGCTAACACACAGAACATAGAACAAGCGGCGCAGGAGACAAGAGGGACGCGAGAGGGAAGCACAAAACAGTGGGAATAGACACGTGAGATCTGTGCAAGGGAGAGGGATGGGGAGGGGTACATGGGGTAAACAAGATGGACAGTGCAGGGACTTTCAGGAAGGAAAGCAGGGAATTTGATGGAGGTGGGTTTGGGGTGGATGAACGGGGGTAGAAAAGATCATGGTTTCGGATGGGGGAAGATAAGAGATGGTGGTGAAGAGCTATTTTAAAGGCATGGTTGGAAGAGTGGCATTGAAGAATGTGTGGGAGTTTGTTCCAAAGGCGGGAAAACGAGGAATGAAAGAGTGAAAGTGAGCAATGATTCTTGATTTTGGTAGTTTTACCAGAAGGGAGTTGCTGGTGGACCTTGAGCGCCTTGCGGAAATATGGGGAGGGACATATCGCAGACAGAGCAGGAGAGGCGAGGCTGGAGAGGAGATGGTAGAAGATAGAAAGACCACTGACCTGCCTGTGGTGAAAGTGAGAGACCCAAAGACTCAGCCTCATTGCGGGAGATACCAATGATCCTAAATGCCTTGGTTTCCACAGCGTGAAGCCCGAGAGAGGATGGAGCGGAAGCACCAGCCCAGAGGGGAGCACAGTACTCCATCAGGCTGCGGATGAAAGCTTTGTACGTGGTGAGGAGCTCAGGTGTGCCAAGGAATGACTTTGCACGACGGAGGAGGCCCAATCGGTGACTGGCTTTGGAGGCCAGCTTGGAAATGTGGCTTTCCAGGAAAGATCGGTGGCAGTATAGTGAGGCCCAAAAGTTTGAGTGAAAGGACTTCTTCAAGAGGATTGTTGAGAAAGTAGAATGTGGATAAGGCGGTACCAGACAGTACTTTCAGAGAGACAAAGTGAGAGTGTGAGATTTTGACACACTTCTAGTCATGCAAATCAGCATGGCCTCTGCAATTTTACATCAGGACCCTATCCTGATGTTGTATCCCAAATTTGGTAGCATTCTAACTGGTGGGTCTGGAGAAGAAGATCTTTGAAGAAATTTACTAAGTCGGCCATTTTGACCTACTTAAAGTCAAGTGACCAGAACAAGCTTTGCAATTCCTGTTACCAGTCAGGAGAGGAATGTTGCTTTCAACCGGATCGGCCTTGCAGTTTGGTCGGAGAGGTCAAAAAAGGAAACGGACGGACGATGCGCGATGACAATACCTTATCTTGAATGTGAATTCCAGATAAGCTAAAAGGTGAAAAAACTGATCCCCTTTAACTCCAGACCATTCAGACCGAGAGGGAAAGTCAGACATGAGTTCAGGGCAGTCTCTCTGGACATATCTCATGCTCTCCAAACTGTCTGCCTCTGGAATCCAAGGCCAATTCCACACGTGGCCTACTGACTTCCTCTACTCTCGTAACCAACATGTGACACTCAACAAAATCCTTTCATTTCCTCTCTCTGTCAAGGCTGGAGAGCTCCAACCCAGCATTCCGGGCCCAGTCCTATTCCTGATCTTCATCACTGATCTCTCTGACTCTGGAAAATTCTCTTTATCTATTTGCTGATGACTCCACCCTCTGCCATCACGTGACATCCCTCATCCTTCAGACAGACGGGTTGCAGCCTATTTCCTCTCTTCAGACCTTGAAAAAAAATCATAAGATGGTTAAACACTTGGAATATGTCTTTCAGTCCTGAAAAATCCCACATTCACTATTTCTCTCCGAAAGGACCGTACTATACTGACAAACCCTCCTATATACTTTCTTAACAATCCTCTTGGGGAAGTTCACTCATTCCTCAATGACTGACCTTCCTCAAGTCTCACTATTGAGGGTCTCGCTATCAGCCACAATCTTTCTTTGGCAAACTACATTTCAAAGTTGGCCTCCAAAGCCAGCTGCTGACTGGGCATCCTCTGTCAAACAAAGTCCTTCCTTGGCACACCTGAACTCCGATCCAACTGCAAGGCCTTCATCTGCAGCTTGATTTTGAGGAGATCATGGGCCTTGTGAAGACAGGCCTCAGTGATGGAGGCAGTGTTATGTTGTTTATACACTGCCCAAATAACTATGTGGTATTCTCTCAAGCAGTGTTTCTACTGCAGAGGTTACGCAGATTCTTGCTATTATTTCTCACTATCTTCTCTTAAAATTGTGAGTTGGCCAGGCAACCATGACCCTTGACAGATGCGATTGAAGGATGTGGGGGTGGAGGGGTAGGTGTGGGGGATGGGAGAGAGAGAGAGAGAGAGAGAGAGAGAGAAGAGAAGAGAAGAAGAGAAGAAGAGAAGAGAGAGAGAGAGAGAGAGAAGACAGGGAGAGAGGGAGAGACATACAGACAGACAGGGAGAGGGAGAGACAGAGAGACAGAGATGTGGGAGGAAGTGCTGCATTTTATTAGGCTAGGGGAGCGATGAGGGAACAGAGAGCATGAAGAGAGATGAGGAAAGAGAAAGAGAAAAGAGAGAAGGGGGGGGGTGATGAAAGGTAAAGGGAGGAGGTGGGGTTAGCAAGAGAAACGATTATTATGCTCAATGACCGGGGACACACACACAACACACACCACCATCACACACCACACACAACACACAGCACCACATTAGCAGAGATATACAGCTGCCAAACGTCGTGACAGGTAAAAATAAATTGGCTCTGTAATTTAGAAAACACGTGAATATGGCAAAGGGCTTGGGAATCGGGTATTATCAGGTTTGAAAGTCACAAAGAGAAACTCATAACGATTCTAAAGCAAACCCGATTCATATAAAGATATCCAACTGCTTTAGAAACAGCTGCGAGGACAAAGGAAAACGTGATCGCTTGTCTGCTTCTGAGGTTAAAAGTGAAAAACCTCCACACCTCCTGCACCTCCATCTTGGCTGTACCAAGGGAGTGTGTTACCTGAGCATTAATTATTGACGTCATACATTCCAGGCATACCTGACTCCCTTAAAGCATCAGTTAAATTTGGTTTTTCACATTTAAAAGGTAATGGTTGGTTTCCCGCATGAGTAGTCTCTACTCCTGCATGGCAAACATGGCCTTTTCCAAGCTCCGTATGAAGTTCCACACGGATAAGTACACAAAAAAAAGAACCACAAAGGCTTACCTTTAAAATATATTCCTTAAATATGGAATTCAAGTGAAAAATTAACAAAATTCAGTTAGAAAATATATAAATCCAGAGAGAACACAAAATGTTGGCAAACGCTTTTCACTGCTAGAACCAACATGGAGGAACTCCAACCACGAGGTCGATGGAGGTTTTTTTATATGGATGTATGTTGAAGTGACAGGTGGATAATGAAAGCAGATTGCACAAAAAGTTAAACAAAGCCATGCCATCTAAAAATGAAATTGCACAACATTTTCAGCCGGCGAGGCACCACCCGAGGGATCACATGCCATTGCGGGCCCAAACACAGTCGGTCGATGTGAGATGTGTATGTTATTTGTTGTTTTTAATGTATCTATGTCGAAGTGATGGGTCGTATAATGGAAGAACGCACAAAAAGGAGAAACTTCGTGGAAAATAAAATTTCACATTTTCAGCAAGCCAGCCACCGCCTGTTTCACCACAGAACAACACGTGGCCAACAACGCATGCGAGTGGCCCCTGAACTTTGTTCAAGTAGATCGATACAGTATTCAGTGACAGTGCAAATAATGCAAAGCACTCGCCAAGGGGCTTAAGCACTCCAACAAAACAGTCGAGAAGAAACGGCTTGCTTGGCACGCGATTAGCAATCACCGAATTATCATATCAAACAAGCACGTCCCGGAGACTCCCAAAAAGTCAAATATGTCCGAATTGGACAAATTAACTTTTTTTTGTAGGAGTCGGAACTACTGCTAAGTTCGATTCTGGAGCTCAAATTTTGTAATCCAGCATATTTTAAGAGATTATAAAGGTTATAGCATATGCGGAAATGAAATAAAGCCACCAATGCTGGCGTCTCCAGGTGTTTTATAAGCATTGCAATGTACCTAGTGATTCGTAGCTATGATGGAGAGGCATTCGATAATATGAGTGAGGAAAGTGAAAAAAACCTCAAAAACTATCGTTAAGAAATCGTTACGGCCTGTTCCAAGTCAAGGCGTGGTTGAGCAGGCCAAAAAACGTGGCGGCTTCAGACCCTAGTAAGGTAACCCAGGATATCCCTTCAGATCTCAGAGAGTGAGGTGTCGGTGGAGCACCTGATGAAGGATATAATTAAATAAGGCCTTTAATCATCTTCAAAAGGGGTGTTTTAATTAACCCAAACATCCTATTTTCACTCTTGTACTTCCTTGGGGTTCCCTTAGTACACATGCAAAGTTTCAGGCTGCTAGGTTTCATGGCTTTGGAGTTATGGAGGAGACACACACACACACACACACACACACACATTTATTAGTGTAGATTGTATGTATGAGCTCGATGAGAGCACCGGAGTGTCAGGACGATCCAGAATCCTACACACACACCTGCACGTAGTTTGTGGGGAAGAGGCCTTCGTCACCATTTGCATTTACACCAAACCACCAACCGTTACCTACATCCTTCACACGAAGAAATGTGAGAGATTGTTAAAGGGATCATTACAGAGTAATTGAATCCTTACAAAGTGGGAGAGAGGTCGACTGAGACACAGTCAGAGGCTGCCCAGGTAATCTATCTCTGACCACATTAAAAAACACGACGGAACACAAAAACACAGGTATATTATTGGTTCCTTTGCTTACCTGTGAAGTAATTGTTACAATGTCTCCTTCCTTTATATTCAACTCGCTGGAATCTGGTTCTGCTTCAAAGTCATACAATACGAGTGCCTGCACGTTGTGGAGAACAATCAGCCAACCCAAACCACAAACCTGCCAGGTTCCTCCATTTTGCCAATTTTTTATTTTTTTATTTTTAAACAACCGGGCACATCACAAAGCCATAGCTGATCATTCCTTCAAAAGAAATACCACATTACTCAAATATGTCACTTTGTCCTTCATTATACAAAGAGCCCAATATTCAGTGTTATTTCTAAAATCCTCGCTCTTTGATGGGCTTTGGTTTTCTTAACTATTGCAGTGAAGGCTTTCAATGTTTGCACAAGTTTCCTGAATGTTTTCTTTTTGATTAATTAATAGACAGACAGTTTGTCTGTCTGTCTGTTCGTTTGTTTGTTTGTTACCCTCGCCGAAGGAGAGGGGATTGCCAGGGCCGGATTTACTTGCTTGTGGGCTCTAGGCCAAACCTTATCAGTGCCCCCCCCCCAAAAAAATCATATATATATAATATATATATATATTAATATATATATTTGTAATGTAAAAAAAAAGAATTACAACATAATGTAACACATCAATAATTTTTAATCAAATTAGTTCCATATCAAGTACATCAAAGTACATCAAAGTAAATCAAGTTCCATATCATGTAAATCTTACACATAGGAATAATGGAAAAATACAATGAAACTGAAGCATAATAAATTTTGCAAGCACAACTATGTGAAGTCAAAATGACATTTTCCTGCTTTTTTCTATGGCAAATTTGTCAATGATACTGTTTTGTCAAGGATTGTAGGAGGTCAGATTCAATGCATAGTAATGAAAGTGAGTTTAATCTGGTTTGTCCCAAAGTTGATCTCAGGTGATTCTTCACCTTAGATAGAGTAGAGAAAGACCTCTCTCCTTGACAGTTTGTAATGGGGATGGTAAGGAACATTCTTACCAAGATTCAATGTTTGGAAGGCAGTTGTCAAAATACCATCTTTAGACCTCAACAAAGTGGAAATGTTTGTCACTGACCTGTCAGATTCAGAAGACAAAATGTCTTTAAAACTGCAAAAATTCATCTAAAACAGATGCTTTCAGGTCACTGGAATAGGTACTGACAAGGAGTTCCAGTTGAGCTTTGAGGTCATCATAGTTCATAAAAAAAGGTTGTCAGCTTTGGAAGTGATTGGAGTTGTGCAGCTTTGGTTTCTTTTTAACTTTCTCTTTTGTGAGCCACTCGTATATTCTTCTGGGACGACATAATTAATCTATCTCATGAGAATCCCCAAGATTCCAAGAATAATCTGTAAGCATAAAGTAATAATTAAGTTCAAGTCTAGTATAAGAGATACCAATATCACAAAATAAGAACACAAAAACACACGTAATATAACAATGAAGTCCACTAAATACAACACGTAATGTTATATATCTACAGATAGATAGTAGATAGATGGTGGAAACGGGCATTTAAAAATGTACTGTTATATTTTTCGTTACCTTATTTTATTTTATTCATTTTACTATAGGGCCTACTAGCCTACTCCTTGGCCGATCAGAGAAACCACAATTCCGGTGGGCCCCCAGTTACTGGTGGGCCCTCGGCCAATGGCCTATGTTGCCTATTGGAAAATCCGGCCCTGGGGATTGCATTTGGGTCCGTTTGTTTGTTTGTTTGTTTGTCCGTACAGAACTTTCGTGTTTTTCTCCGCAACTGCTTGTTGGATTTAGACGAAATTTTCACCATTGGTGTTACTTCTCATGTAGAATGTTTTGATAATTATGATGTCATAGGTCACGTGGTGTGGCAGCCATGTTGGAAAAATGGAAAACTTTGGACCTCTGTATCTCTGAAACCGCACCAAGGAAAAAATTGAAACTTGGCACATGGAAAGTACTCCTCATGGGGAACGAGGTTGATTTTTTTTATGACATCATAGGTGCCTTCGTTATGACGTCATAATTGCATATTTAGAGCGCTACATCCAATCAGTGTGAAAAATTTTGAGGGTCATCTAGGGATAAAATGGTCCACCAAAGTTTTTTTGATGATGTCATCGATCACATGATTTGTCAGCCATATTGTTTTTTATTTTAAAAAAAAACCTTCAAAAATCTTCTTCTCTGAAATGGCTGAAACAGTCATCACTGCCAGCATTTATAAAGTGGCAGTTCTAATGATGTCTCTTATTAATTAGGAACACACCAGGACACAAACACCACACAAAATACACCACACAAAATAAGTCCTGGTGAAGGTCTGTAATATCTGATTGCTTTTTGTTTTTGTTTGTTTGTTTGTCCACACAGAACATTCGTGTTTTTCTCCGCAACCGCTAGTCGGATTGAGACGAAATGCTTACCATAGGTGCAACTACTCATGTAGAATGTTTCAATGATAATTATGACATCATAGGTCACATGGTGTGGCAACCATGTTGGAAAAATGGGGAAAAATTGGACCTCTGTATCTCTGAAACTGCACCAAGGAAAATGGAAACTTGGCACATAGCAAGCACTCCTCATGGGGAATGAGTTTGATAGTTTTTTTTAATGATGTCAAAGGTGCTTCCGTTATGACGTCATAATTGCAGATGTAGAACGTTACATCCGATCAGTATGAAAATCTTTGAGGGTCATCTCGGGATAAAATGGTCCACCAAAGTTTTTTTTTATGACATCATCGGTCACGTGATTTGGCAGCCATATTGTTTTCTTTTAAAAAAAAACTTCAAAAATCTTCTCTGAAATGGCTGAACATATCGAGGCAAAATTTACACATATGACCGCCTATCCATGAGGAACAAAAGGTTGACACATTTGATGTGGTTTGGCAGCCATGTTGGATTTACCATAAAACATATAAAAATCTTCTACTCCAAAATAGCTGGACAGATTGAGGGGAATTTCACATAAATGTTCCCCAAGGCATGCGTATACAAAGTTGTTCAGGAATAATTGATAAATCACATGGTTTGGCAGCCATATTGGATTTAAGAAAAACAAGTCTGAAGACGACGATGGTTCACGAGCGGTATTTGACGATGTAGATTGTTTCAGAAGTCAAGGATGAGACAATGTGATAATGTTTGACCAAGTTATAAAAATGATCAACATGATGTGGTACGAGTGACAGGTAATTATTAGCTGCAAAATGTCGAAAACCCGGTTTCGTTCAACAACTTTCAAAATTTGACCTTTGCATAACCTTTAAAGGTCACAAAACAATGTTGTGGACATTAAAATAAGGAAACAGGATACGTGCTATAGCTTATTGGAGTTAGTTCGTCGAAGAAGGTCGAAAACCCGGTTCGATTCCCACAACTTTGAAAATTTGACCTTTGTGAACTTTAAAGGTCAAAGGTCAAGGATTATGACCTTTGGTGCAAAACTTCCTCTGGAACATTCCAGGAACAATATAACGTCATATAGGCTACATGGCATTTCACAATCCTCGGATTATCCATACTTTGATGAAATCAGCGTAAAAACAAACTTGAAGGGGGCGCCACGGGCAAGGTGTTTGAGATAGAGCAAAATGGTTTCAAGACTTTAGGTGGGGAATGACCTCAAGATTATGCATAAAAAATATTGTCATCCTTGCTCTCAAAGTTTGGGCGGTCGTATGATTTTTATGTCAAAATTCGAAATTTTCTAAGTTCGTGACCTTGTGACCTTGACCTTGGGACGAAAATGAAAAATCGAGCTCTGTGGGGCTATGCAGGTGCCATTGGGCTGACAAATACCGAAACCCCTGCCAGATTCGACAAACCTCCTCGGAGAAGATGGATTTTTATGTTCAAAATTCGCAATTTTCTAAGTTCGTGACCTTGTGACCTTGACCTTGGGAGAAATGAAAAATCGAGCTCCGTGGGGCTATGCAGGTGCCATTGGGCTAACCAAATACCGAAACCCCTGCCAGATTCGACAAACCCCTGGAGAGATGCAAATGAAATCGGCTACCCTAAAACACAATTCGCAATTTCTCAGTTCGTGACCTTGTGATGCGACTTGGGACAATGAAAAATCGAGCTCCGTGGGGCTATGCAGGTGCCATTGGGCAACAAATACCGAAACCCCTGCAGATTCGACAAACCCCTCGGAGAAGATATTTTATGTCAAAATTCGCAATTTTCTAAGTTCGTGACCTTGACCTTGACCTGGGACGAAAATGAAAAATCGAGCTCCGTGGGCTATGCAGGTGCCATTGGGCTAACAAATACCGAAACCCCTGTCAGATTCGACAAACCCCTAGAGAAGATGCAAATTGAAATCGGCTACCCCCTAAAAACACATGTTTTTGGCGTGGCTCCGCCATAATGGCGCACCACGCCCATTCTCAGGAAAACACAACTGATCATTGATAATAACCTCCCATCAAAATTTTATCAGGATCGGATCAAAACCCACGGAGCTATGCTCGGGACAGAGTCAGACAGACAGACAGACAGACATACAAGCCGGTAGGCGGACATGGGTCGTCGGCCGTTGCTAGGCAACGGAGGGGTCCATAGCAACGGTTCTTTCTCACACATAACTAGGACATACCATGAACCTACCATACCAGTTTCATGTATATCTGACTCATAGTCTCTGAGATTTATCGAACTTCGTTTTTTTATTGTTTTCGACCAGGGTTCATTCAAATTCTATCTTCTCCGACAGTTTTCATAGGATCCGGCTGGAAATTTTTGACAATATGGCTGAATGTACTGCCCACAGTCGCTCGTGGCCCGATTTTTGATTTTCGAAAAAATAATTTTTTTTTGATTTTTCAAAATTTTCAAAGTCCCGTTGCTAGGCAACGGTGGTGTCCATAGCAACGGTTCTCATTTGCACACAACTAGGTCATGGTATGAACCTACCAACCAAGTTTCATCGAAATCGCCATTGTATTAACTGAAATCGCCATTTTAAATACTGATAATAAGGGTAGAACAAATCTCAAAAAAAAAAATTATTGAATTTTTTTTTTTCGACTAGATCGACTACCCAACAGACAGACAGACAGACATACAGACAGACAGACAGACAGACAGACAGACAGACACACAACAATAACGAATATAGTGGTCACTTATTTTTTTTCGTAAAAATATTTTTTCGTGAACCAATAGTAAATGTTTTCTCTGGAACTGCTTAATCAATCGAAGTGAAACTTCATAATTATGATCTCGAAGTGATGGGGAATACATGTTTTAAATTTTAACTTGATCGGACAAATGGTCTGGTTGCCAAATTTATTTATTTTTTTTGATTTAGGGTTGTTTTTTTTGGTTTTTTTGAATAAGGCTCACTTGGCTGTGCCTGGATGGGTTTGAGGGTAGAGGGATAGCAGCTGAAATGTGAATCCTATCCAGGTTCCTCCTGATGACTTCATCTTTTCTTTTTGTTTGGGTTCCTTCTGATGACTGCAATGCGGAACTGTACCTATTTGGTCTTCCATTTGATTTGATTTGAATTAATTTTAATTTGAATTTAATTCTGAATTAAATTGAATAATAATAATGAAAAACTTCACGGGTCAGGGTCAAGTGTTCGATCAAAGCGGGCCATCTTGGTACCTGGCCATCACTGCCAGAAGTTATAAAGTGGAAGTTCTAATTATGTCTCTGATTAATTATGTAACACACCAGCACACAAACACCACGCAACACACCACACAAAATAAGTCCTGGCAAGGGTCTGCAATCTCAGATTGCTTTTTTTTTTTTTTTTGAGTTGTTGGGCTATAAATAGTTGTTGGATTAAACTTGGCAAACCATACTTGTGCAATTCAGTCATGCTTTGAGATAATTTGAACAAATACAAATGTCATTATTAAAGTTTTTTTGCATCAAAAGCAATGAAGTTTCATCACCCTAGCTCCTCATTCTTGTCCATTTTACAATCCCTCTACACTTTTCCTGTTTGGTTTTACCTTGAGCGGCCTGCTTGACATTGGTCAGGGATTTTGTTTGAAACTTTGTCTCAGCCCTTGGCTTCCGTTGATTGGTCAAGCCAATGGGACAGCGGTGATGATATGGAGCTGCTTGGTTGTCGATACCCATGATGCAAAGTTCTTATTCTTCTTTTGAATGTAGCACACAGCTCATGGTTACATCATTTTCTAGGGGTGCAGCTGTGCCGCTCATGCAGTGCCCCCTTGTAAGTTAATGCAGGAATTTGTTCAGGGTTTGCTCAGGATTTGTTCAGAGTGTCGGCGATAAAGAGACAGTGGGATCTTTAACATCCACCAACTAATGCTGGCAGACGGGATAGGCAGTTTAATGGCCATCCAAGGTACCGCACACATCCTGGTGCCTCACCCTAATACCTGAAGGCAGAAGCATCAGCTTCCAGTGTGATCATGCATTGTAGATTGTAGGGTCAAGGTGCATGCATATTGTAGATAGACAATTAAGCTTTACAAGGTACTGTATGACATAGTATTCAGGTTAAAGTACATGTGCTTAGTATTTTTTTCACAAGGTTTGGATCGTTTTTCCTTGATTTAAAAGACGTTTCTCAACACAGAAACATGTCCACGAATGAAGCTTGAAAATACTGGATTGAACATGACCCCTAAGGCCCCCCCCTCGCAGGTTCTTTATCTTGGAGATATCTTTCCCTTAAGTATTGTCTTTGAGAAGAGAAAAGTTTCTGGGCATTACCTCAATCTTTATAATGTGCGTTCCTCTGCGCTACCTGGTCCTGATTGTCAATTTAAGGGGAAACAAAATCGGAAGAAAATGTTGTGCTTCCTGCCATGCCAGGGGGGTGCCGCATTGTGGAGCATTCAGCAGGGACCAGTGAAACAGGGGTCAAATTTCAGGAGCCAAAAATGATGAGATCATGGACGCACTGTTTGGAGAGGTTCTGGAGAAATGGATCTGATCATTTTAAGATGTTACACATGAAAAAGAAAATACACCATTATATGCAGTAAATGTAACACCGGCCAATTTATCGCAATGTATCAAAGAGAGAGAGCCATGCCTTGTTCAATATTAGCCAAAACATATAGGACGTCACATTTCACAAGAAGAAACAAACGTCACGCATCTGTCCCCGGGAGAACACACTGTAAGTAGAAATAAAAGTCAAACAAATTTGAAGTGCCCTCCTACAGTAGGTGAACATCACAGATGGTCTGCGGCCAATCGGAGATAATAAACTCAAATGATCATTTCTCATAACAATATTTGAAGTGTGGTGTTTTATTCGTTTTCATTAGCTTTGGGGTTAGCATAATCATCCCATGCTGTTAAACTCTCTCCAAACGCACTTTCTTTAAAAATATATTTACTTTTCATTTTGACTCTAAATCTAAACATCTGAATGCAAAGAGATAAAACCATGAAAAAGCACATTAAGTGGGGAGAGAGAGAGAGGAAGAGGGGGGGAGGAGGTGAAATGAAGATTTTGAAACCATTTATAAATTATGTACATAAAATGGAGTGGGTGGAGTGGATGGGGGTTATATTTATCCGAAGTACAATACTGTATACAACAGAATTGGAAGGCAAGGGTGAATATCAAAAATGGAGAAAGAAGAGAATCGGGGAGAGGAGAGAGAGAGTACATGGCTCCTTAAAATATAATTACAAAATTCCTCATTGCTTCTATAAACAGATCATTTGATAACATTTCAGGCAATTAAATAACCCCAACCCTTCCCCACGATTCCTGGACTCAGTCATGAAACGTGAAGGAGAACAACGTTAAAACAATATCCTCATCATGGTGAAGGCAAATGGCTGGGGGTGGGGACACGGATGATTTTTCTGGACTCTCAGGTGTTGGAAGGAATTCAAATGAGATGACCGAGCTTGAAGGTTTAATGAATAGAACTTTACAAAACTCACCTGCAAAGCCATGTTTACTGGCAGCCGGCAGGTGACTTCTTCTTTGTCTTGTCCTTGTATAGTTTGCCTGCGCTTCTGTCAATCATTATCCCACCACACCACCTCCATATACCCACTTCCCCACCATGAACCCAATTACCTACCAATCCATGTCCTTCTCTCCCTTTACCCCACTCCTCCATATTCTCCTCCCTCTCCTCAACCCTCCACGCCCTCCATTTCTCACCTTTGTCCCCGATCCCCATTCTTTACAAATAAAAATAATAATAAAACCAGAACGGCACTCGGTGGAGTGCACACCTTCGCCAAGCTGAACAGTTTAGGTTTTTTTTACCCCACTGATAGATCGTATCTGGATCCAGACTTGAACCAAAATCGAATCACCTTGTTCTTGTCAACTACTCAACTCATCCACCTACTTTTGTCATAATCCGTCCACAACGTTTTGAGATATGCTCACAAACAGACAAATTAACAGACAAATAAAGAAACAGGGGTGAACACATAATCTCCGTCCACCTTCAGTGGCACAGGTGACAACTTGACAGAATGAGCTGGATATTTGTCTTCATTGACAAACGTTTCTCAATTATGCAACATTTTGTTTTCTCCGGGATTCCAGAGTGAGCACATCAAAAAGAAGGAAACAAATACCTGCTCTAACGTACAGGGTGAGGGGAGCATTCCATCAGTGACATCGCCAAGTCATGATGCCACCCGCAGACATGGAATGAAAGAAGAAGAAAAAGAAGTAAGAACCACAATCAAGGTCTAATACTCTAATCGATATTTTCTAAAATGTTCAAGTGAATGCTCTGAACAATAGGAACGGAATGTGGTTTCTCGTTGGGAAAAAATTCCTGTTTTCACCGGTTCAGATTCCGTATTTGTCTGTCTGTCGGGTACAATGCAAATTAATACTGCCTACCACCAGGTGGCCTCTATAGTTTGTCTGTCTGTCTATATGTGGGGACAGACAGACAGACAAACTAATGGACCCAAATGCAATAGCCGCTGGTGTCAAGGGTATAAAATCACCTATTTCTACCAAACGCATCAAAAGTAGTAATGCAATAATAAAAAAAAATATTGTTGATCTATTATACAGTGGCCTGCAAAAGTATTCACGCCTACCAATGACGTCACGATTAGATGAATTACGAAGAACCAATTTTACAAATCAACTTTTTTATTCATAACTGAAGAGATCAAACTGAACACTGTTATAGTTGAAGGAGGTTACAAGTCAGGAATAACTGCAATAAACATGTACAAATCAAAATTCACTGGTTGTAAAAGTATTCAGCCCATTAGGTCAGTACCTGGTGGAAGCACCTTTTGCAGAAATAAGTGCTATGCGTGTTTTTGGGTAGATCTCTATCAGCTTTGCACAGTGAGATGGTGAAATTTTTGCCCATTCTTCATTTGAAAATTGCTCCCGTTCTGCCAAGTTTGATGGGGATCGTCGATGGACTGCAATCTTCAAATCTCGCCATAAATGTCAGGACTTTGACTGGGCCACTCAAGAACATTTATTTTCTTCGTAGTCAGCCACTCCAATGCGGCTTTAACTTTGTGCTTCAGATCATTGCCCTCCTGCAATGTGAATCTCCTACTCAGTTTCAGATTCATAACATGATGCTGCCACCACCATACTTGACAGTAGGGGTGGTGTTGATTGGATGATGTGCAGTGTGAGGTTTACACCAGACGTAACGCTTTGAATTTAGACCAAAAGGATTAATTTTTGTCTCGTCTGACCACAAAACGGTTCTCCACATGCCAGCAGTATCATTAAGATACTTTATTGCAAACTCCATATGAGCTTTTGGATGAGACTTTTTCAGCAATGGCTTCTTTCTTGCCACCTGTCCATGGACCTCAGCCTTGGCAACGGGATATTGTTGATTGATGAACACTGACCCCCATCCATTCTGGGACATAGAGCCTTGCAGATCTTTCAAAGTCATTGTTGGATTTACAGTGACATTCGAAACCAGTTTCCTGTTTGCCCGTCTGCTGAGGCTCACTTGGCTGCGCCTGGATGGGTTTGAGGGTTGTGCAGTAGCGGCTGAAACCTGAATCCTATCCAGGTTCCTCGTGATGACTCCATCTTTGCTCTTTACTCCATCTTGGTCTTCCATTTCATTTGCATGTGTGACCTGATCTGGGTAGCGTCTGGGTGGTATGATACGTCTTCCACACTTTACTGATGGATTTCACTGTACTCAAAGGGATAATGATCGACTTTGAAATCTTCCTTTAATCCTCTCCTGAATGGTGCTTCTCTACCACTTTATGTCTGATTTCTTTGGAAAGCTCCTTGGTCTTTGTGTTTGCCTTGTTGGTTCACCAAGTGAGTTGCACCTTAAAACTCCTTTGATAAGTGAGGGAGCTTAATTTTTAAGTTAAAAGAATGATAACATACATGTGTTAGGGTGGTGGGTTTGGGATCCGAGAATCCTGAGTTCAAATCCCCCTCGGATGTTGAATTAATATCAGGTGGGGTTGACTCTGCCCGTCATCCTTCCGAGGTCGGCAAAATGAGTGCCAGCTTTCTGGTATGCTGTGTCGGAGTGGCGACCCGTCCAGGATTGTGTCCAATAGCCAAAGAGACTGCTTAGGCAGCACCAACGCTCTGCACAGAGTATGGTCCCAATGGATGGATGGATGGATTGAATACTTATGCAACTGAGAATCATCTGATTTTCTCTGTTAATCCAACTTATTTACATTTATTTGCAATTTTTAGCTTCATCACTTTGGAGCAGTTTGTGTTGTAAAGACAAATATATATATATATATATATATATATATATATATATATATAATACATATTAGAGACACATATAATATGTACATACATACATACATATATATTATAGATACATACATATATATTATAGATACATACATATATATTTTAGATACATACATATATACTGTATATATTATAGATACATATATATATATAGTGTATATAATAATAGAATACATATATACTGTATATATTAGAGATACATACATATATACTGTATATATTAGAGATACATACATATATACTGTATATTATAGATACATACATATATACTGTATATATTATAGATACATACATATATTAGAGATACATACATATATACTGTATATATTATAGATACATACATATATACTGTATATATTATAGATACATACATATATACTGTATATATTAGAGATACATACATATATACTGTATATATTAAGGATACATACATATATACTGTATATATTAGAGATACATACATATATACTGTATATATTGTTACGAATTTGGAATTCAATCGCACACAACATACAGGTTCCCTTAGTCAGCTAGTCGATAAGTGTGTTCCTAGATAGCTCACCTCCCATTGTTTAAATGTTTTGAAATCGATTAGATGCGCTGCGGATCGATTTAATAGTTAGGGAAAGAAACAATGGAGACGTCCCTCCCCCTCTTCTGCGAAGAGGAAGAAGAACCCTGCGGTGACGTCAACAACTCCCTCCCACCCGTGGTTGAGCGGGGGTGGATCACGAGGGCATGAGGTGCGGGGGAGGGGGTGCAAAGGATAAAGAGGACATCTTTTCTTTGTTTGAGAGAGAATCCCAAAAGAGTTCGTAAAAAGAGCCCGTGAAAAGAGTCCCGTGGGAGTCCCGTGGTAGGGCTGAGTTCGTGGGCTGAGTTCGTGGGAGTCCCGTGGCAGAGTTCGTGTGCTGATTCCCGTGGGAGGAGTAAGCTTTTTGCTTCGGCAGTTGGGGGAGTCGGGAGGAACCCAGAAGCCAAGGAGCTGCGTGGAAGTCGCGGGCGTCGCGAAGGAGACGCGAGCTGGAGGCGCAGCCTTGCCTGCTGTGTCGCGCAAACCGCGCGTTCGTGTGGAGAGTGCCGGAGAGAGCTCGCCTGCTACACGGAAGGCCCGAGCTCGACCGCGGCTACGCTAGCTGCCGTGGGGAAGGAGCATCGCGGGTGGCCCAAGCGCGTTCGTGTGGAGAGAGCCGGAGAGAGCTCGCCTGCCACACGGAAGGCCCGACCTCGACCGCGGCTACGCTAGCTGCCGTGGGGAAGGAGCATCGTGGGTCGCCCAAGCCAGACACCACGAGGGTGCAGGTAACCTGCAACGGTCTCGTGGGACTCGTTCGGTCTGCCAAGTCCCACGCCATAAAGACCCAGAGGTCCAGTCTGACCCCATTGCCTTTGTTGGGGTCTTTTTCCTGCTTTTCTTTCGAATGAATGTTTGTGGCGCCGAGTCCGTAAGTAAAACTGTGTAAGTGACTGTACATTAATAATTGCTTATAGACGGTTGTAGTTCTTTTGTTGCTTGTATAATTGCATACGTGTTTTGCCTTATTTAATTGCATACGTGTTTCATTATAATAAATGTCCTGTGTAAATGTAAACCTGCTCGCTTCGTCCATTCCCTCATTGACTGAACATTTCGTGTGTTGGGAGTTAGAAAGCCGTTGGTTTGCCGTAATAGGGGGACATTTGGACCGACGGTTCTCGGCGATTACGCCGCTCGGAATCGCGCACGGACAAGGTCGCCTCGGCGGTTTGTTCCGTACGAGATCCGTCGAGGGTGGAATACCCCGGTAGTTGGATCACGTGGGTATTTAGGTACATTGAAGATTGGCAATCGACCCTACCCCACGTGATCTGCCGATTGGCGTATTTCGGTTCTTGTACAAGGACCCGTCGCTCGGAGTTATCTGGGCGGCGATCTATATTCCGGGCGATCGGTCGGGCCGACTCGACTTGCGGCTCCGTTCAGAGCGGTCGGTTGGCGGCCGACCCCGGGCCTGCAACAATATTATAGATACATACATATATACTGTATATATTAGAGATACATACATATATACTGTATATATTAGAGATACATACATATTATAAACTGTATATATGATAGATACATACATATATACTGTATATATTAGAGATACATACATATATACTGTATATATTATATATACATATATATATAAATTACTAAAACTCTCATCGAGTATGTATGTATGTATGTTTCCAAAATACAGCCGAAACGGTACACGATAGCGCAAAAATTTGAGGGCCACCTCACTCACCATTCGCCTGCGGTGTGCAGTATCAAGTTTCGTTAAAATCGGGCAACAAAAAAAATTATTAAAAAATCAATTCCCGATTCAGTCAAGTACTCTTTGGGATTATTTGATCAATGCAAACAACCTCAGCGGTATAGTTCGCTGGAACTATCTTTTTTTTTTTTGAAATGATTTTTTTATCAACCGCTGTCACAATGGGAACCCAACGGGTTCACGGATCATATATATATATATATATATTGTTGCGAATTCGCGCCCGCCGGCGTGTGATCGGCCGCTCGACTCGAATGGCGGCCGCCTCGCCCACCGGACGGACAATTCAGTCGTGACCCTCTCGGATCAACGCCGGGAGCTAGTCACGGGTGGGGGTTTAACCCCACCACGACCGTGCCAATTGCCCACCCGCGCAGGATAGGGTTGCTCGCCAAATTCGATCTACCTAAGTACCTGCGCGGATGGTCGACCGGGCGATCGTACCACACCACAGGCTGACTCCGGACACGAACCGCTTAAGCGGTCCGTTCCGTGCTACAGTAATAACCGAGTGGGGTTATCGTCGGCCTTGACGGTTCAGATTAATTACCGGGATGTTGCACCCACTACGAACCCCTTACGTGAAGCAGCATGGAGAGTCAATTAAAATGAAGGAGACGAAGCGAAACGGGCACAAGTTCAACATGCAAGCACTTTATTCCACACACACACACAGACAAGCACGTAATATCAGCCATACAGTCAAAAATGCACATATAACAGTTAACAATTATGACAAAAAAGCAAATGTAACAAAAGAAACGATGCAGAGCTACACCGAATACGCGTACACACGGCAACACTTAAACATCTACTTGAGCCAGGACGGCGCCACCCACGGACATTCACACAAAACCCCAAGAAAGAAAAGAAAGAAGTCACGACTTCCTTTTGTGCTGGTGAGTCCTCTCCCGCGACCGTCAGCGTGGTCGCGCCTGGCCCCGACCTCTCTCGCGCGCCGGCGAACCCTCTCCGGCACTCCCCGTCCGGACGCACAGGTCCACCTCGCAACGGGCGCTGCCGCGTCTCCCGTCCGTGCCTTCGTGACAGGGCCGCTCGCCAAGGCGCGAGGACCTCTTCCCGAAGAACAACCCAGACCACCAGCCGAGACGAAAAAGAAGAGGAAGGAAGCGGCGGGAAGCCACGAGGTCGCCCGTGTCCGTCTTTTATCGCGCGGGGCTCCGCCCTCGCCCCGCCCCTTCTCGGCTCCACCTTCCTTCGAGAGGGTTCCCGAAAAGGGCGTTCCCTCACGCTTTCCCTCCACCCCGCTCCGTGCGGGGACGGGGGAGTCAGTTTTTGGCTCGGGCCAGAGAATTATTCCCCCAAAAAGAGGCCCTCCTTTACTGACCTCTGACCTTTGACCTGCATCGCCCCTCCTCCCACTCCAAAGCGCGGGGAAGTCAAACGGGGAGAAACAGGCGGGAAACCTGCGCATCCTCGCAGTCCTCCTCTTGCGCCTTTGTTTGCCGTTCGGAAGCGGACGTAGTAGCGAAATTTGGTAGGTAGATGGTGCGGTGGCGTGGTTGGCGCTGTGATGGGATGGCTGGTTGTTGAAATGTTGTGTGTTTGAAATAAAAGATAGAAAAAGAAAAACGCTAACTCAAAGCGTCGCAGCCCGGATGGATCACATAAATTCCCTCTATACAACGGGTTTGGGCTAACTACACATGTACCTATGAAGATATCTCACCTAGGGCCCTTTATGGTGTAATGCGAATTTCCACAGCCGTAACACCTACCCCTCCCCTTTTTACAGACTCGTCCCGAGTCGTCAAATTCTCGTGTGCCATCATGTGTAGTTCTCCCCTAGTACGTTTTACCTTCGGATCCCTGAGTGGACATTCATGGTATTCGTGTCCCCAAATAAATAACCTGAGGGCTGAGTAACTAACTAAACAAACCCACTCACTCAGACGACTTAAATAAAATTGCCGGCGCTAGACAGACATGCGGGGGCGCACTCATTTTACAGTACATCTTAACACCTTAACTTACAAATTTTACACTAAACCATGGCCCAGGATCAATGGACTCTGCAGGAAAAGAAGAACAGTAACAGTCAACGGTGAACCGGCGCACGGGCCGCCACTGCAGGCCCGTGTTGTAGCTGCCAACAGGACAGTCGTACAACTTGCGACGACGATCCTGGCGCACATGAAATGAACAGGGGGGGGGGCTCAAAGCAAAATTGAACGGGGCACACTGATGATGTGGGCAGTGGGCATGCGGCCATGGCAAAGGTGAACAGGCTACAAAAGCCGGCAGACAGGGCCGCTGCAGGCGAAAACACAGCACGGCGGACATCCGACCGGCACAGGCCTTGAAGCACAGCCGCAGACAAGTTGGCCGGCCTCTGCCGTGCAGTGCAGTTGGTGGAGGGAGTGCCGGTGGTGCTGGCACTCGAAAGGCGGGCTCAGACCTACCTACCCGTCTCCCTCCCACCTATCACCTTTGCCTGTCACTGTCATACCCACTCCCTTAATTTGTAAAAACCCAATTTAGCCCAACTATTTTTTTGTTGTTTATTTTTCATTTCCTTTTTACTCCTACTAAACTCGTCCCCTAACCCCTTTACTGTCTTGTTCGGCTAACCTATCGTCCCTAGCCTACTCCCAACCCCTACGTTCCCTTCCCGGAGGGAATAAGGGAGAGCTAGCGTCTGTGTCGAGCCCAACGAGCCTCAGGATGGCCTCCCGGACTTCAGCGATCTAACCAAAGTGGGTCCAGCGGCCCACAACGAGAGCGAAGGATGGATGGTGCGGAGGGTACACTTCCTAATCTACCCTAACCATTAACCTTTAAACTACCCCGGGCTTTCAACAAGCGCCTCTCGCTTAATCTATTGGTTCTAACAACCAGATTCCCGTCGCCTGTGTTGTGTCCTCCAATTTCGGGCCTCGCCCCCAATTTTCTTCCGTGCCCTCACACGGTCTCATGGCGGACGCGTGGCTCCTTGGCAGGCACGACCCTCTGCCGATTCTCCGACTGATGGCACCCCGGGCACTACACTGCCTCCGAGCCTACCAGCTCCCTAAACACCGGGGAGTGCCCTCCATGGCGACTCCCTGAAACGCTCACGTGGCAGGCTGGCTTCCCGGGCCCCTTTCCGAGGGTCACCCGTGCCCACAACACTGCCCACGCGGCTAAGGCGCGGGCCCCCGCATCATGCGGGCGCACCCGTGCCACTACGCTATCCCGGCCCCATGGCCCTTGGCCTACCGCGGCCGACTAGCCCGGTGCCGGGTACCCACTCAGCGATACTCACCTTCGCAGCCACGCTCCCAGCCGTCAACAGGGCTCCTGCACCCTCCAAATGGGTATCGAGCCTACACTCCACCATACAGCAAAACGACCTTCCATTTTTCAATTTGACTACCCCTAACTCACTTTACTCTGACCCCGGGGTCCCTTGCGGGAGTCACTCCTCCCCCCAATCACTCATCGCACCATGCATTCCACATTCGCTCCATACACACAGACCCGCTGGCCTCATTCACTCACCAAGCACATGTTCCTTCCACACTTCTCAACCCACAACTCACCGCTGAATCCTGCCATCCTGCTCACTAAATCCCCTAACTAACTCGTGCTCCCACG
>CM068953.1:51680484-51690741 GCA_035128595.1 Eptatretus atami
GACGAACTCCCCCAATCAAACCCAGAGCCCGAAATGGGTGCGGCAGCGGCTGCGGTGTATGACACCTCTCCTCCCACTCTCCGCCAAAACCCCCCAATCCTTGCCGAATCGGCTCAGCCGAGCGCACCCGACATGGCCCAGCTATGCGCCATGCTGGTGGGAGTGAACGCGAATATGCAACAAATGCAAAACGAAATGAAGGCGAATTTAAAAGAAAATGCGAAAGAACGCCAAAGGAAAATAACAGGATGACACTGACAAAAAAAATAAAAAACAGCATGAGGCAAATACGCACAATACTGTGGGTGAATGCAGCCGTGCGGGCGCATCCTGCAGGTCGGACATAATGGCGGCGCTCACTGCTGGAGCGAACGAGCTGGGGGAGTGCTAACGGCTGTCAGCCCGCAATGGAGGCGGATGAGAACAAAATAATTTCGGGAGACGTGTTTGGCGAGGGTAGTGCAGAAAAAGAACAGTGACGGTAACAGAAGGAAAAATAAATGAGTACTGCACGTTGATAAAGAGACACAGTGACGATTCGAAAAATAAAAGAAATAATATAGCACAGACGACGAGGAAGATGAACGTATGCAGAGAGACTACCGATTATAGTACGGGTAGAAAAGAGCACACCACAACGAGTACTGAAGGACATAGGGCGAGATGCGACTGGTGGCGTCCCGGTCGCAAGCAGCTGGATAGCCTTCATCAGGAACGGAGGGGACGCTATTGCTCCCTTGAAGCTGTCACGATCCAGTGGGTCCGTCGTGCACGAGCGAGTTGAAGGGGCGAGTGCTGTTGACATGTGCACCAGCAGCATTGGGGGTGATAGAAGCCCCGGACCCGCTGTGGGGGACGAAATCCCGTGTACAGTGTGGTTGTGCAGAATGTACGTGTTCGAGTGTGTGAGATGCGTCTTTCCAGCACGCATTGTGAGTGAAAACCCCGTGTGCTGAGTGGTTTGCAGTGATGCCGAAGTGCGTGCACACCAGCACGCCTGTGTATCTGAGGCACCGTGGCTGGAAGAAGCACTGTGCAACGGGAAAATGCACGCGTAGATGAACGGCCGAGTGCTAAGGGAGACCGTGTGTGTAACCGAGAGCATGTCAAGGAGATGACGTCGCATTGCGGAGCACGCAGCGCGTCTCTCCGGAATGGAATAAATGTGAGGTGTAGTGATCTCGCTGGACACGCATGGTTTAAACGCGTGAGGGGAAAATGAACGACAACGGCACAGAAAAGGAAACAAAGGCCGCCGAGGTACGCCGTACTGGATTGAGGACCGCGGCCGGTTATTTACCCCAGCGGCGAGAGCGCTGCAAGTTCGGCACTGCTACTTCCACGAAGCCTCCACCGTGCCTGCCTGCGGAGTGAAAAGCCCGCGGAAACGCCCGCGTAAAATTGGATGACCGATCCCGTGACGCGACAAATTCTATGAACTGCATAGACGGAATTTGACCGGAATGCCTTCCCACGTTGAGCGTTGTGTGCTGAGCTCCGACGGCAGAGCAATTCCGCTGTGGGAAAACCCTCGAAAGCAGGGAGTCTGCTTGCTAAGATAACTCAGCTGGTACCGTCATGCTGCCATTTTGAATCCTTCTGCAGAGGGGATCCCTGCCGATTGCCTAATCCGACGTCGATTAAAGGGACGATCGGTACGAGAACACTGCCAATTACATCACGGGGAAATAAGCCGCAGTTGCGGATGTTGCCGCGCTAGGTTCTGACGCGTAATAGAAAAACAAACAACATCAAGCAAGACTACGTCGGTGACAGATCCCCCGCAGCGGGCGTGGAGACCCCTTGCCCGGCCACAGACCCAAACTAGTTAGGGAATGTTAGTGATACTATTAGACCGACTCAGGCAGGAGCTGAAGTCTTCCATGAGCAGTCCTGATATGACTTAGTAAGAGGATTAGGTCAGATTAAGCATGGGAAAAATGGGTATAGATTGTGATTGTTAATAGATACAAGACAGACAGTGAATGTGTAAGAGGGACTAGCTTTAGCTACGACATGTAAAAGAACTTCTATGTGTTAAGGACCACGTGGAGGTGATGGACTTCTGTGATATTGGAACGGTAGTGGAGCAGGTTGGTGGTGGGAAGCATCAGGTAGTGAAGCAGTTATGAGTGATCAAGTGAATTTCATCGCCATGACGAGGTAGTTGAAACATTTGTATGGAACCATGAATGAGGACTAGCCAGCGGGCTGAGTGTATGAGTATATGGGATGCATGTTTTGATATTAGTTTTATTGGGTCATAGTTAGTGCATTTCCCGCCCAAACCTCCGGGTGGTCAGTGATAGAGGTGAGTTAGTCGGAAGGTTATTAAAATGACCAAAATGGAGGTCCTTTGTAGATTTCGGTGGGGAATGTAGCTCGAAAGCCTGTTTGCAGGTGTGCAGAGCCCTGTTACGGTCTTCGGGAGCATGGCTACGAACGCTGTGCAGTTCACCTAGTGGTATCCCCAGGCACCAGGCTACGAGCCAGTGGCTAGGCCTAAGGCCCGTTTAGCGGGCCGAGATACGTAGTGGGCACGAGTGCGCGCGCGCCTGACTGCTGCCCGGGCGCCTATGCCAGCGGTGCAGGCGTGGCACGTGTTTGTGACGCCATCAACAGCGGAGCCACGACCCCAGCCCTGCCACTGTGGTTTTCGAGGAAGTCTGCCGGTGGGTCACTCCCCGATTTAGGAGCTGTAGCTCGGAGCAGTAGTATGCCCCGGGAAGAGTCGACAGTCGATAGGGTAATCGCAGGATCGTATTCCTGCCAAGGAGCACGCGTTCCCAGCCGTATAGACCGTGTCGAGGCACTGGCAAGATTAAATTGTGGACCTGCATTGGCCTGAAATTCGCGTGAGACACCTAAACACAGCGAGAATCGTCGGTGTAGAACCAATATAGTAAGCGAGAGCGCTTGTTGAAAGCCCGGAGTTAGTTTAAAGGATAAATGGATAGGTAGATAGGAAGTGTACCCCTCCGCGTATGTACCATCCATGCCCTTCGCTACGGTGGTGGCTGCGCGCTGGCACACACTCTGGACAGATCGCTGTAAGTCGAGCAGACATCTTGAGCTTGAAGTGGGTCCTCGCATCAGACGCGAGACTCTCCGCCTATTCCCCTCCGCCGAAGAACGTAGGTTGATAGGCCGAGACGATAGGTTAGGGCCACACAAGCGACATAAAGGGAGTTAGGAATAATATAGTGATGGGAAATAAGTAAAAATCAAAAAAACAAAAAAATAAGCTTAGAGCTAAATTAGATTTTTTGCAAAATTAAGGGGAGTGGGTTATGGACAGAACAGCAAAGCGATAGGTTGGAGGAGACAGTAGGGTAGTACCGAGCCCGGTTGCCTTCCGACAATGCTGGCACAGCACCACCGCGTACTCCCTTCCACCAACCTCCTCATCTTCAAGCAGTAAGAGACTGCCACTGTCACCGGACTTACTGCTTTTACTGCCTAAGACCGTGCGCGCCAACGTTTCACCTGCTGTGTGTTTACTGCAGGCCTGTGCGCCATTTCATCGCCGGCTGTCGTTCTTACAGCAGGCCTTTGTCCATGCCATGCCTTGCCAGTTCACCTTTGACTCATCCAATGACCTACTCTGCCGCTCTCGTCATCCTTTGCCCCCGCTGTCGTTTTCGCTTCAAACGCCCCCCCCCCTTGATTCAGATATGCCTATGTGCGCCCAGTATCGTGTCACGCACAGTTGATGCAAGACTGACTTCCTTGGCGGATGAATATTATTTAAGCACAACAACACAGGCCCTCCAGTAAGAGCTTGCCCGGCCCGTTTGTCAATCCCTTTCCATCCATCATCCATCCATCATACATCCTTGTGTTCATTGCTTGGTCACTTGATTGCTCGCACGTAGTACTGCGTCTGCGCAGCCTCATCAGCGCCGCCGCTTTGTTCATTGTGTGTGTGCCATTAGCTGGCACGGAACTGACGTTTCGGCGAGTTCTCATCCTCGTTCGCGTTCATTGCATGTGCCACCTTGAGCTAGCACCGAGAGACGCGTTGCGCAACTCACTGCGCCTAATTTCACTGCCCATTCCATAGTTAAAGAGGGGAGGACTCCTGACTGCTGTTTGAGCATCACCACAGTTCCCTTCACCTGCCACTTACTTGAGCCATCGAGACTTGCTGTCGAGCAGCCTGTCTCCCTGCTGACTTTATGTTTTGCTCTGCAGAGTCCAAATTATCCTGGCCATGCGAATAGTGTAAATATATAAAGGCTTAAAGCTTGTCTAAAGGTGTTGAATTTAAATAATGAGTTTCGCGCGCCATCTCCGCATGTGTGTCTACAGCCGTGCAATTTGATTAAGCGCTGTATGATGTGGTTATGTTTAGTAGTTACTCACCCGTATTTATTTATTTGGGGACACGAATACACATAGCTGAATTGTCGCACTCAGGATCCGAAAGTAAAACGGGACTAGGGAGATACTACACATGATGCACACGAAAATTCGACGTTACTTCGTTGACGAGTCTGCCTCTAAAAGGGGGGAGGGGGGTAGTTCACGCTGATAGAATGGAAATCTTGCAATACACCAGAAAGGTTCCTCAGGATAGATCTATATCGATAATGTGTCATGTGTAGTTAGTCCCACACCCTTTTTTAGAGGAATATTTGATTCATCCGGGCTGCGAACTTTTAGTTAGCCATTTCTTTATTACATTCTATTTGGCACAATCACCGCCCAACATACCAATCACACACCACACGCCCGATCTACTAACAACCAACCGCCCTTACCCACGCTCCAACAACCAACGCCATCGCAACATAACACACGCACATTTCAACAACCCGCTATCCACACCACACGCCACTAAAGGAATAGCAATGAAACCAGCCCCCCCCATTTTTCTCCTCCGTAAAGCAAATTTGACGGTTGAAACCAGCCCCACTCCCAATTTCTCCTCCCGGTAAACTAATTGGACCGGGATGAAACCAGCCCCACCCAATTTCTCCTCGTGAGAACAAGTTACGGTTGTTCGGACCAGCGCCCTACCCCCGATTTTCCTCCTGGTAACAAGTTGACGTGAAACCACTCCCGCCCCAATTCTCTGGATATGTTCCTCCCCCCACCCACGCGCCGCCCAAGGCGGCGCTTGTGCCCGAGGGAAAATAAGCCCCGGCAAGAGGAGCGCGACATGAAGAAGATGGGATCAGCTAATCAGACAGAGACTTGGCAGTACATGAATGTGAAGTCATGATCCTCGTGAGTCTTGGTCTCAAGCTCGTCGTGAGTTCGGTCCAAGCCTTTGTGCGATAAGCCAGACTTGGCTATCGATGTGAAGTCATTGTCCTCAGTTGTCATTGGCGAAAGGCGCACGACCTGCCCGCACCGTGCTAATGAGCCCGAGGATCAGCTCGGCTGTCCTGCGTGGCCTGGGACAGCATATCGTCACGACCTGATCCTCCCGTGCAAGAACCTCGTAGGATCAGTCGGCACGCTTGCCGTGGACAGACGTTCGCACCTGCCCACGCTTCGCACAACGAGAGATGCGGGTCAAACCCTTTTCTTTTCGTCTGTTGCTTTTCGGTCATATCCACTGCTTGACGCCATAAATGTCTATCACCCGATACTACCCCCTTGCCCTTCGTAGAGGGACGTCTTTACGTGTTAAATTATGACATGCTGTGCCCGTTCTCCAAGTAGGAAACTTTGTAAGTGTTCTTGTAAACTTATATATATAGTCAGTCTGTATATTTTGCTTAGGCCTTCTATTTGTCGCCTGTTGTATTTAGTTGCGTAGGTTGAATGTAATCTGTCTGCTGAAAAAATGTCCTGTATTATGCAATTGCTATCCCGTTACGTCGCTCACCTCCTTTGCACCCACATTGATAATGCCATCTTTATAATGCTATCGTGTTATATGCAGTTCGTTTTGGTTTAATCTATCCTCTCTAAATATATCTAATCGCGCTTCTGGAGTCGCTGCGATACACACCGTCATGTCTTTCACGTAGCACCGGAACAGACTCGCCTTAACGGGTTTGTGTCCTCGGTTTCCGACCTCGCGAGGTCATCGCATTTACCTGGGTCGACCAACCTCGCGGGCTCAGTAGCTATACATAGCTCGAATTGATAAAGCGCAGAACGTCTTACTGCCGCAGGGTGATGAAGCGCATTATTGGCTTCACGCATACTATTTATGTGAGAGTTAATACCTTGCATCCACCCGGTGGACTAGTCCTGCGATTTAGTTCAGAGCCTCACCGACTGAATTGATCCGTCGTGGGCACGCGCTCTCCTTTTAGGAGGTGTACGCGCCAATCGCACCAGGCGCCAGAATCCGCAACTACTAAGCTTACCCATCTCCACGTTTATTTTCGCTTTGAGGACAACTGTACTGGTCTCGTTCTCGTAGAGCCAATTTGACAACGTTGTCTTCAAAGAGAGACCACGCACAGAATCAGGACCTCTTTCACTAAGGAGTAGCTTGTACACCAAAAAATGTCGCTGAACGGGACAACGGACGTCTTGTAGCCCATTACTAAGTCCTGATTGCCGACAGTGCAACATCAACTAGATCCGCGTTCGTCTTACAAGAGCGCCAAACTGGTTGTCATAATGTGGCTCATGGAACGGCTAATTGCGTCTGTGACGGGCTTTCAGTATATAAATTAATTATTAACATGCCGTGAGCGAATGCACAAGACGGGTAGTATTTCGCAAGAGCATTCATTGAACAATGCACGATATTACAATTATGTGCAGTGGAAGCTGATACAGCACCTACCTAAAAATTATCTCTTCCGTCAAAATTGACGAAAATCAAATCTATTTTTTTATTATCCTATGTACTTATACTACTACACAGCATCCTAGAAGATTAAATATGCATGTCGAGAAAATAATAAATGTGGAGAAAATAATCATAACAAAAATAAATGAGAAAAAGTTCAATGACCGCTTCCGCGCCATTCATAAGCGTGCCCGGACGCCCTCATTGACAAAAAAGACACAACTAGACCATGTATCTTAGCTCTGTTCCAAGTTTCATCAAGATTGCATCTAAAGTCATCGGAGCTCAATGCCTCTTGTTTGAGATAGTCACAACGACAGACAACATACATCACTATCACAGATGAAATACTGATCACTTGTGCTGGCGCCCCTACAGAACCAATTAACGTAACAAAAATGATCAGCAAACCATAGAGTGATCAAGATAGTATTACAAATTTTATTAATCCTGGTTGAGACCTACCGTTCACGGAGGAGCTACATTGGTTTTCAGTCCGTCCGTTAGATTGCCTTGTCTCGTTTCCGTCCCACTTTTGGTTTTTTTTTTTATTTACTCTTCTTTCCCCCATACCCTTACATATTCAACTGAAACTTGGTTCGAGATGCCTTTATATTTTCGTAATAAGATTTATCAGAACAATGTCGTCTGATTCAGAGTGATTTCAACTTATTTTCACTTATCCTTTAAACTTAAAATACCGAATCATCATACTAACATGGCACGTGTTCTAGCTGCCTCCTGACCCCACCCCACTACTTCACATTGTCCCATTAGCTGGATACGCCTGGGACTCCACCCCAATAAAAGATTCATGCATGTCATTGCAGAAACGCACACAGAATCCGACAAGCCTCAGGCCTCAGCCTGTTGTGCAGGATCCACGCCCAATTCAATTGAATTCCAGATTAGTACTTGTCCCGAATCCTGAAGCCATAGCACTTACAACAACATCCTTTAGATCTCATTATATCTGTAGGTAGTACATTGTTCCATGTAGGGTGTCATCCCGACCCCTTCAGATAATGAGGTAATTAATATGTTTCCTTCGCTGTGGAGTTATTTTTATCGCTCAGCTATGCTTTTCAGTGTATTTATACACCTATCTAACTTCTAACATCCGACGAACACTCGCATCACAACCTCAACCTTCACTTTCGCTTTTCTTCACCTCGCTCCTGGCCGGGACTCATGGGGTGCGCGATCCCCATGCAGAAATCAGGTTGCTGATACATTCTCTGTAGTGAAGTGTTGTTCCCTTGAAGATGTAGAGTTCGGGGGAGTTGTAGGGGTAGCGCGAAGCGCCCATGACCAATCGCGGCAGCGGGTTGTGACCCGCACTCAGCCACATCCTCTAATTGGCCCCGATCATAAGAAAGCTCCGCGATTGACGTTCAACCACACCCCCGGCCAATCAATAGGAATGTTCGTATGCCCGCCCCCTTTTGTCTAGTATATTCAAGTGTAAATTTACCGTACTGGCTTACCACCATTAGTTCATATATTTCCGCATAATAGACCCCAAAATTTCTGGAAAATCCATATTTTTGTATGACCTGTCTCAGTTCTTTGTTATATGTCGTCTGACTCACCAAATTCCGCCCATCTGTTGAATAGACATGTTAACCACCTCTTCATCAAATGGTTGTGAACCATTTCACAGAGATCAGGTATATATTAAATATTTTACTTTACAACCAATTTCTTTCCACGAGGGCCGTATCTTTATTACGGTACTCGCAATTTATGGCCATTAGCCTAAATATAATTGAAAATGGGAAAGAACAATAGGGCAGTATTTTTTGGAAGATACTCTGAAGAAAGAGAAAGGAAACGTCTCGAATTGGGGAGTAAACGCAGTAAGTTAAAGATGACTATGAATGTCAATCGAATTCCGTTGCGAAAGGTGGGTGTGGGAAATATAAAAATCAGCAAACGCACATAATAAATATCAGCGGTTCAAGTAACATGCACTTTCATTGTGCACATGTAGATTAGTAGTTCAGTCTATATATTGTGGAATGATATAATCTATAAATATACCTTGAAGCATCTGGAATCATATGTTAAAACCAAATGTACGCAACAGTCCAGTGTGCCTTCAAAAGAGTTATCATTAATTCGTGTTAGAACATCAACCGCTAAAGTTCACAATCGTCTGCACAGTTCGGTATTTGCATGCTTTCGCCCATATTTTGTTGTTTAAAACTGCAGAGTTCCAGATAATGCAGTCTGGAGAATTTACAAGTGATCCTTGAGATCCATCCAGAAACACTGCTGTCATTCACAAATATTAATGTGATTTAACAGCTAATTTGGGAATTGGTGCCATTACTTAAATTTGCAAAGAATTAGAGCGAGCCTCTGCCCCTTGTTAATGCCCCGGTCAGCCGACTGTCCTCGGCCGGCAAGTCCCTTGTGCACTCATCATTTCCTTAATCAAAAGTTGGTGAAATCTTTGGATTACCCAAATAATTCTTCATTCGATCCAAATACATTAATTGACCATTTACAACAATTACTCCGAACTTGCCTACCAGTGAGAAAGCATATGAAGTGTGTAATCACACTTGCTCCATAATTTCTATTAACTAGATGTCCAAAGCGCTAGCTGTCCGATCCAGTAAGTTTGACATTTTTGTCTCCCCCACAAAAAAAAAACAACAAATAAAAGTTCATTGAGTGGGGGTGGGGTTGTGGGAGGCCCCCTTAAATCCTGTGCTTCTTATGCAAAAAGTATTTTCAGTCGAATGTCTTATTGATAATTGCGAGTTATCTTCTTGAATAAACTAGAATTCCACATCGGTAGAGCGCATCGTCTCCCCAACACCCCCCCCCTTCTCTCATCTCAACATATCTATCCAAATTACAATGCTCCAGTTCTCACATGTTAACTGAATCATCTTTTTTTCGACTTTTTTGGTCGTCCTCTAATCATCCATGACCCTATATGTCTAAGCAACATTCTGATTACATATATTTACTTATTAGTTGATTAGATTATTAAGAGGATATTATAACGACCACTTTTTGCCCACTATAGGCTATAAATTTGTGTCATTGAAGTGAAAGGAAAAAAATACATTCATAGAATTTATCTATTTTACTCAAATAACTAGTCGCCTCATATGTATATCAATCTGTAACGTTTCTGCGAGAAAGATGATTTTTTAAAAAACTTTCTATTTAATTCCATTGGCCATCAGACCACGGACTACGATTGCGCCCATCATTATAATTCTTACACTCAATGCGAGAATACGCGAGGTTCTGTCCATTAAATCTATCTATGAATTTCAACTTTTTCAGTATCATGAGGATATTTGATTCATT
The DNA here is from genome assembly GCA_035128595.1 of Eptatretus atami. Taxonomy (NCBI): domain Eukaryota; kingdom Metazoa; phylum Chordata; class Myxini; order Myxiniformes; family Myxinidae; genus Eptatretus; species Eptatretus atami. The sequence continues at coordinate 51,690,581 of CM068953.1, forward strand.
AGACTTTCACTACATCTTTACCCAATTATTGTCATCGTTTTATCACTCTATTAACTCACATGATAGTTTATGACACCTAAGTCCCAGATTTCTATCCTTTTTGTTGTTGATGTGTTTGGAGAAAAAAATTCTCCAATTTTTTTCTTATATTTATCCAACAT
>CM068953.1:51712199-51731187 GCA_035128595.1 Eptatretus atami
GCCTACAATTCCGGGGAGTCTGGGGGAGACGACGTAACCTCCACCACCTAGTGGTCGTTCTCGCCACTGACCCCCAGCCCGCAACAATACATAGATATATATTGTTGCGAATTCGCGCCCGCCGGCGTGCGAACGGCCGCTCGACTCGAATGGCGGCCGCCTCCGCCTTCGCCACCGACGGACAATTCAGTCGTGACCCTCTTGGAACTACGCCAAGGAGCTAGTCACGGGTGGGGTTTAACCTCACCACAACCCATCCGCATTCTACCCGCGCGAAATAGGTGAATCGCCGAAAGTCGATATACCTAAGTCTCGCACGGGTAACCTACCGAGGGGTGTACCACGCCACAGGTCGACTCCGGACACGAAACCGCTAAAGCGGCTCGTTCCGTGCTACAGGGATAACCGGAGCGGAGTTATCGTCGACCTTGACGGTTCAGATAATTATCGGGCGTATACGCCCACTACGAACCCTTTTTACGTGAAGCAAGATGGAGATTAAACGAAGGAAAGGACGCAGCGAAACGGGGACAACTCACACAATGCACATTTATTTCATACAACAACGGAGAGCACCATATACAGCATACAGTCAGAAATGCACAAAAAGCAAATGTAATGCGAAAAACATAAAGGAACGACGACGCAGAGCTACAACCGACTACGCGAACACACGAACACGCAAATATACAATACTACTTGATGGACGCGCCACACATACACGTTCACACAGAACCCAAAAGAAAAGAAAGAAAAGAAGTGGCGACTTCCTTGTCTGGCTGGTGAGTCCTCTCCCGCGACCGTCAGCGTGGCCGCGCCTGCCCCGACCTCTCTCTCGCGGCCGGCGAACCCTCTCCGGCACTTCTCGTCCGGACGCGCAGGTCCACCTCACAACCGACGCCGCCGCGTCTCCCGTCCGTGCTCCGTTCACAGGTCGCTCCAAAGCCGCGAGCGCAGGACCTCTTCCCCCGACAAGACAAGCAGACAGGAAGCCTCGAAGACAACTTCACTCGCGAACCAACTCGACCAACCGAAGAGCAACAACAACTCAACTGAAGAGGAAAGAAAAGACGCCCTTTGCGCCCGGCCGTGTCCGTTTTTATCGCTCGGGGCTCCGCCCTTTCGCCCCGCCCCGTTCTCGCCCCGCCTCCCTTCGAGCTTCTTGAGAAGCCTCTCGAAGGGGGCGTGCCCTCACGCTTTCCCTCCACCCCCGCACCGTCCGGGGCCGGGGGAGTCAGTTTTTGCTCAGGGCCAGAGAATTATTCCCCCAAAAAGAGGCCCCCACCCTTTTCTTCACTTTGACCCCCGGCTCGGATCGCACTTCCACCACACCGAGCACGGAGAATTAAAACAGGAGCAACAGGCGGGAAAACCTGCACATCCTCGTTGGTTTTTATTTTCCCTCTGCGGAGATCGTAACCGCACGGAGCCTGTTGAATGGCGAGTGCGAGATGCAGTAGCGTAGATGTGGAGGTGCGTGTTTGCAGTGTGGTTGGCACTGTGGTGGGGATGGCGTGTTGTGGTTGAGACGTGGTTGGTTCAAAAATAAAGAACAGAAAAACGACTGACTCAAAGCGTCGCAGCCCGAATGAATCACATTAATTCCCTCTAAACACGGGTTTGGGGCTAACTACACATGTACTTCAGAATACCTCACTACGGGACCTGAAATGGTGGTTGCGAATCCACAGCCGTAACAATACCCCCCCTTTTTACAGACTCGTCCCGAGTCGTCAAATTCTCGTGTGCCATCATGTGTAGTTCTCTCCCTAATACGTTCCCTTCGATCCCTGAGTGCGACATTCATGGTATTCGTGTCCCCAAAATAAATAACCTGAGGGCTGAGATACTAACTAAACAAACCCACTCGCTCAGACGACTTAAATAAAATTGCCGGCGCTAGACAAACATGCGGACGCACTCATATTTACAGTACAATACATCTTAACCTTATAATTTACACTAAACCATGGCCCAGGATCAATGGACTCTGCAGGAAAAAGAAGAATCAACAGAGAACCGGCACGGCCGCCACTGCAGCCCGTGTTGTAGCTGCAACAGGACAGTTCTTGCAGCTTGCAAACTGTTGCTCGCGGATCCTGGCGCACATGGCAATGAACAAGGGGCGGGGAAAGCAAAATTGAACGGGGCTGGTGAACAGGGCAGAGTGGGCATGGCGCAAAGCAAAGGCAGGCAGCAAGGCATGGCAAACAAGCCGTTGCAGGCAACAGCCGGCAGATGATCGACCGCACAGGCCTTGAAGCAAAACAGCCGTCGGACGATCCGACCGGCACAGCCTTGAAGTAACACAGCTGCTGACGATCCGGCGGTACAGGCCTCGTAGCAAAACACAGCCAGCCGATGAAGTGGGCCGGCCTTTGCCTTTCAGTGGAGGTTGTGGAGGAGTGCGGTGGTGCTGGCCACTCAGAAGGCGGGCTCGGACCTACCTCTTCTCCTCCCACCTTATCGCCTTTGCCTGTCACTGTCCATACCCACTCCCTTAATTTGTAAAACCAATTCAGCCCCAACTTTATTTTTTTTGTTTTTATTTTTACTCCCCACTATAAATCGTCCCTAACCCCCTTTACTGTCCTTGTGTCAGCTAACCTATCGTCTAGCCTACTCCAACCCCTACGTTCCCTTCCGGAGGGGAATGAGGGAGAGCTAGCGTCCTGCGTCGAGGCCCAACGAAACCTCAGGATGGCCTCCCAGACTCTGCGATCTAACCCAAAGTGGGCCCAGCGGCCCACAACGAGAGCGAAGATGATGGTGCGGAGGGTACACTTCCTAATCTACCCTATCCATTAACTGTTAACTACCCCGGGGCTTTCAACAAGCGCCCTCGCTTAAACTATCGTTCTATCAACCCAGATTCCCGTCTCCTGTGTTGGTGTCCTCACAATTTCGGGCCTCGCCCCCCAATTTTCTTCCCGTGCCCTCACACGGTCTATGGCTGGGACGCGTGGCTCCCTTGGCAGGCACGACCCTCTGCGATTCTCCGACGATGGCACCCCCGGGCACTACACTGCCCGAGCCTACCAGCTCCCTAAACACCGGGGAGTGCCCTCCATGGTGACTCCCCTGAAACGCTCACATGGCAGGCTGGCCTCGCGGCCCCTTTCCGAGGGTCACCCGTGCCCACAACACTGCCACGCGGCTAACGGCGCTCCGGGCCCCGCGTCATGCGGCGCACCCGTGCCCACTACGCTAACCCGGCCCCCATGGGCCTTGGCCTACCACGGCCAACTAGCCGGTGCCCGGGTACCACACAGCGATACTCACCTTTCGCAGCCACGCTCCCAGCCCTCGCAACAGGGCTCCTGCACCCCTCGAAACAGGTATCGAGCCTACTTTCCCACCAACAACAAAACGACTTCCATTTTTGTTAATTTGACTACCCCAGCTACTCACTTTACACTGACCCCGGTGCCCTTGGCGGGAGTCACCTCCTCCCCCAATCACTCATCGCACCATGCATTCAACATTCGCTCCACTCACACAGACCCGCTGGCCTCACTCACTCAACATGTCTCCCACAACTCACCAACTCTTCAACGCACACACCGCTGAACTCTGCCATCCTGCTGACTAATCCCCTAACTAACTCGTGCTCCCACGTCGTCCCTTATACTATAGCAGGTCCATTTAACACTACGTAGCTAAGCTACGTCCCCACTACACATTCACAGTCTGTCACTGTCCTCAAATCCTAAAAATCATTTCCCCTCCTAAATCTCAACTAAAATCCTCTACTATCCATTCCACGGACTCCATGAGGACTTACCCCTGCCCCATGAAGTCGGTCTAACTATGCTAACCCTTCCCCTAACTAGTGGTCCGTGTGCCCAGGCAGGGGGGTCTTCCACCCATGCCCGGGAATCCTGTTCACGCGAAAGCGAGGCTTGCTTTTTGTTAATTTTTTTCATCGCGCAGACCAGCGCGGCAACTCACAGCTCGCGCACTTTGTACCTTGCCCGTGACGTCATGCGCTGCACGCGTACCTTCCTCCCTCTTGGACAGTACCATCCGCAGGGATTCACCCTCTGCCGGATTCCACCCCACGTGCAGCCATGACGTCCACGTGCGCACCACAAAAGCAAACCTCGCACTCCGAGGGCTCCCACGCGAACACATGTGCTCTGCCGTTGGAGCTTAACACAAGCTCGCGTGGAGAACCAGTCCGGTCCAAATTCGTTTACCTGCCTAAACTTTCTGTCCGCGGGATCGGCAAATCCACCGCTGGCGTTTCCGGACCGGGCTTCACTCCGCAAGCGAGCACGTGGGGCCTCGTGCGTTGCACAGCACGGACCTCGCGCTCGTTGCTGGGTGAACCCGGCGCGGTGCTCAACAACCTACGGCCGCTATCAGGCCTTTGTCTCTCACATGTCGCCGTCGTCGTCGCCATTCCACCCACGCACACCTGCGTGTTACGACGCACAGACTCCACTCCATTACACTCACATTCACACCGGGAGACGCGGCTGCGTGCTCACGCATGCCGACCGTCATCTCCCTTTCGTACCGCTCTCTCCACACACACGGTCTCCCTTACACGGACCCTTTCACTCACACACACGGTGACACTCACCATGCGGCCTCATCCACACACGGCGTGCTGGGAGGCACGCACTTCGGCACACTTGCACACCACTCACTCACACACGGGGTCGCTTCCACACATGGGGGGCACTCACACCTTGCACCACACACACCGGACAACCACACTGGGGATTCGTGTCCCCACAAGGGGTTCCGGGGTCTCCAAACCCCAAGCTCCGTGTGCACCCGTTCAAGCACTCGCCCCCTCTACCTCGCAAAGCTCGACCGGACCCACCTGGTCGCGATCCGCTTCAAGGGAGCATAGCGTCTCCCTCCGTCCCGAAGGAGGCTATCCGGCTGCTTGCACCGGGTCACGACACATTCCCCGAGCTCCCCTCATCATCCCTCCACTAACTCCATGTGTGTGTGCTCGTCTTTCTTAACCCCGTCCAATTCACCCTCTATCTCCCGTGTCTCTGCAACTCAGTCACCTCTTCACCATTACCTCCCTTGTCTCCATATTTTTATTTCCTTTATTATCTCTGTCGTCACTTCTACCTCCTTTAATTTCTCCGTAATTTCTTTCAACTCCTGCGTCTCCGTCACCTCGTGTCTCGTCTCACACGTCGCAGTCACCCCACTTACTTTTTCCCTCTCTGTCACCTCATGTCCCGTCTTACACGTTTCGGCTCTCCCCATTAATTACGACCCTCGCCCGTCTTTATCGCGGGCCTGACAGCCGTTGCACTCCCCCTCCGTGCTCCATCGTATCGCCACGTGGCCGCCATTTGGCACACTGTTGTCGCGTTTCGTCGCGCACCATTGCCTTTATGCCCGCCGTGCCCGCCTGCAGGCCTCGGCCTATGCTGCATCTCACCGACGCCCTTCCATGTCCTCATGAATGCCTTGTGTGCGCATCCATTTTGTTTTCAAATACTTGTCGCATCATTTCTATTACTCGCCGCGTTGTCAACTGCCCTGGCCGCTCCCACTGACTACATTTAGTGGTGGGTTTATAATAAAAAAAACCGCACACATGAAACGGCTTTGATGCTTCCCAACCTTCTGGTACGGTTTCTCCTGCTTATTCATGGGAATGTCCTGCATGGGGATTTCATCCTGGGCCATGGATTCTACATTACTAACACACCTAATACCCCCGGCTCCCTCTCGCCTTGAGAGTCCATCTATTTCTCGTAACGGGTTAATTTAGCCTGCTCGTAATTTGGAGGGAATCGCGGGGTCGCTCCTCTCACCCCTGGACCGATTCCCCGTGAATTTAGCTTGGAGCCGAGAGTTCGTTCCCGCTCTCTGACACCAGTGTTGCGAATTCGTGCCCGCCGGCGTGCGAACGGCCGCTCGATCCGAATGGGGCCGCCCGCCCACCGGACGGACAATTCATCGTGACCCTCTTGGAACTATCGCCAAAGGAGCTAGTCACGGGTGGGGGTTAACCTCACCACAACCCAGTCCGCATCTACCCCGCGCGAAATAGGGTGAATCGCCGAAAGTCGATATACCTAAGTACTCGCACGGGTAACCTACCGAGGGGTTGTACCACGCCACAGGTCGACTCCGGACACGAAACGGTTAAGCGGCTCGTTCCGTCAGGTCAGGTCAGGTATGGGAGCATGTGCCAGAACAGCACGTCGCTGCGTCCACTTTCCGCCGGTACTCCAGGGGCCTCCGTCTGGCCATCCCCCAGGCAGATGCCAGGCCCATCCTCATCTCCTTGAGATGATGGTCAACCTGCTGCAACCACGAGGCATGTGGTCGGCCCACTGGCCTCCTCCACTCATGAGACTCCCTCGCTGAGAGAATCTGGTGAGCAGGATCAGCATCAGAAAACGAGCCACATGTCCATACAGCCGCAACTGACGCTCACGGACTATGCAGGTAACAAATTTCATCCGAGTCTCTCTCAGCAACCGCTCGTTGGACACAAAATCCGACCAGCGATACGAGGATTCTCCGAAGAGACCTGGTACAAAAGGAATAAAGTCTCCGTCTCAGATCCTTGGTCAGGATCCAAGTTCGCATCCATAGAGCAAGACTGGAAGTACCAAGGACCTGAAGACTCGACTTTTCGTCCTCCGCACAGGTACGGCAGCCCACACCCCATGATCCATGGAATCCATGACTCCCCAGGCCCGACCCAGACGTCTATTGACCTCTGACTCACAGCCAGCAGAGACATGAATATCACTGCCAAGGTAAGTGAATCTCTCCACGACCTCAACATCCTCACCACAAACAGACACAGACAGGCAGCAGCATCCAAGATTGCACCGAAAGCCTGGATCTTAGTTTTGACCCAAGAAACCCGTAATCCAAGCGGCTCCGACTCCTCATTCAGCACCTCGAGGCCCCCAAAAGGATATCTAAAGTCTCCGCAAAGATACTGCATCATCTGCAAAATCAAGGTCCGACATCTTGACATTCCCAAACGATGCACCGCAGCTTGATCTCTCCGACATCCTCCCTAAAATCCAGTCCATACAAGTGCTGAAAAGTGTGGGGGCCAGTACACACCCTGAACGAACTCCAGTAAACAACTGGAAATAAGTCAGAGATGGTACCCCACACTTCACACACGCCTCTCAGTACCAGAGTAGAGTTCAGACATCAGATCGATCAGTTTTGGTGGCACCCCACGAAGACCAAGAATCCTCCAGAGGACATCCCGATTCACTGAATCGAACGCTTACAGAGATCAACATAGGCTCAAGCAGCCCCTGCCGAAACTCTCGCCTGCGTTCGGTGAGGACACGAAGAGCAAGGATACGGTCAATCGTTGACCTCTTTGGTGAAAGCCTGACTGCTCTGCACGCGGTGCTCAACAGATGGTGGCGAACCCTATCAAGATTATCCGAGCAAAGACCTTGCCCGGCACTGAGAGCAGCGTCACCTCGGTAGTTGTTGCAGTCTTGGCGATCACCCTTCCCTTTCCAGAGAGGAACAACAAGCCCTCTTCCAATCGGTTGGGATGATGCCTGTGTTCCAGGCAGAGCACAAAACTGCATGCAACGACACGAGTGCAGCATTTCCACCAGCCTTGAGAAGTTCAGCATGGATGCCACAGATCCCTGGAGCTTTGCCCCGTTTCAACTGGTTCACCACACAGCCCGTGTTTCCACACCGAAGGTGGACCACAGTTGATTCGAGGGTCACAACAGGGACTGTAACACCCTTGACGTCCAACTCGACAGCTGGGGGATCAGCCTGGTACAACTGCTCAAAGTAACCGGCCCAGCGGCCTTCACTCAGACTCCTCTGTCAAAGCCTACCACTCTCTGCTCTAACTGCAGTGCTCCGAGGGATGGGCTTGAATGAACGCAATGCACGAATTCCCCTGTAAGCGGGACGAAATCACCTGTCCAAGGTGATGCTCTACCCCTCACAGATTCCTCGCACATAGGCCTCCTTGTCCACCCTCATTGCACGTCCAGTTTTACGCCTCAGCTCCCTGAACAGCTCAGCTCTCCATTCAGCCTGACCCTGCGACTCTGGTCAATGGTATCCAGTGTCCCTTGAGACACAAAATTCTTCTTTGCCCTGCGGTGAGTTCCAAGACATCCACCGGCAACATCAAGGACGGTGGTCTTGAAGGCTCGTTCCGTGCTACAGGGATAACCGAGCGGAGTTATCGTCGACCTTGACGGTTCAGATTAATTATCGGGCGTATCACGCCCACTACGAACCCTTTTACGTGAAGCAAGATGGAGATTCAAACGAAGGAAAGGACCAGCGAAATGGGGAACAACTCAACACAATGCACATTTATTCATACAACACACGGAGAGCACACATATACAGCCATACAGTCAGAAATGCACAAAAAGCAAATGTAATGCGAAAAACAATAAAGCAACGACGACGCAGAGCTACAACCGACTACGCAAACACAAGGCAACACTTATACAATACTACTTGACGGACGGCGCCACACACACACGTTCACACAGAACCCAAAAGAAAAGAAGAAAAGAAGTGGCGACTTCCCTTGTCTGGCTGGTGAGTCCCTCTCCCGCGACTGTCAGCATGGCCGCGCCTGGCCCCGACCTCTCTCTCGCGGCCGGCGAACCCTCTCCGGCACTTCTCGTCTGGACGCGCAGGTCCACCTCAACAACCGCGCCGCCGCGTCTCCCGTCCGTGCCTCCGTTCACAGGTCGCTCGCCAAGCGCGAGCGCAGGACCTCTTCCCCCGACAAGACAAGCAGACAGGAAGCCTCGAAGACAACTTCACTCGCGAACCAACTCGACCAACCGAAAAACCAACAACAACTCAACTGAAGAGGAAAGAAAAGACGCCCTTTGCGCCCGGCCGTGTCTGTCTTTTATCGCTCGGGCCTCCGCCCTTTCGCCCCGCCCCGTTCTCGGCCCCGCCTCCCTTCGAGCTTCTTGGAGAAGCCTCTCGAAGGGGCTGCCTTTCCCTCCCTCCGCCTTCCCTCCACCCCGCACCGTCCGGGGGCCGGGGGAGTCAGTTTTTGGCTCAGGGCCAGAGAATATTTTCCCCCAAAAGAGGCCCCACCCTTTCTCACCTTTGACCCCCGGCTCGGATCGCACTTCCACCACACAGAGCACGGAGAATTTAAACAGGAGCAACAGGTGGGAAAACCTGCACATCCTCGTTTGGTTTATTTTCCCTCTGCGGAGATCGTAACCGCACGGAGCCTGTTGAATGGCGATGTGGCGAAGATGCAGTAGCGTAGATGGTGGAGGTGGCGTGGTTGCAGTGTGGTTGCACTGTGGTGGGATGCGTGGTTGTGGTTGAGACGTGGTTGGTTCAAATAAAGAAAGAACAGAAAAACGACTGACTCAAAGCGTCGCAGCCCGAATGAATCACATTAATTCCCTCTAAACAACGGGTTTGGGCTAACTACACATGTACTTCAGAAATACCTCACCTACGGACCTGAATGGTGTTGCGAATTTCCACAGCCGTAACAATATATATAATATATATATATATATATATATATATATTATTATAATATATATAATATGTACACGTATATATTGTTACGAATTTGGAATTCAATCGCACACAAATACAGGTTCCCTTAGTCAGCTATGTCGATAAGTGCATGTTCCCGAGATAGCTCACCTTCCATTGTTAAATGTTCAGAGATTGATTAGATGCGCTGCGGATCGATTTAATAGTTAGGAGCAAACAATGGAGACGTCCCTCCCCCTCTTCTGCGAAGAGGAAGAAGAACCCTGCGGTGACGTCAACAACTCCCTCCCACCCGTGGTTGAGCAGGGGGGGGGGGTGGATCGCGAGGGCATGAGTCACGCCGGGTGCGGGGGAGGTGCAAAGGATAAAGAGGACATCTTTTCTTTGTTCAAGAAAAGAGCTCGTGAAGTCCAGTGAAAAAGAGTCCCGTGGGAGTCCCGTGGTAGGGCTGAGTTTCGGGAGTCCCGTGGCAAAGTTCGTGTGCTGAGTCCCGTGGGAGGAGTAGCTTTTTGCTTCGGCAGTTGGGGGAGTCGGGAGGAAGCCAGAAGCCAAGGAGCTGCGTGGAAGTCGGGCGGCGCGAAGGAGACGCGAGCTGAGGCGCAACCTTGCCTGCTTGTCGCGCAAACCGCGCTTCGTGTGGAGAGAGCCGGAGAGAGCTCGCCTGCCACACGGAAGGCCCGAGCTCGACCGCGGCTACGCTAGCTGCCGTGGGGAAGGAGCATCGCGGGTCGCCCAAGCGCGTTCGTAGTGGAGAGAGCCGGAGAGAGCTCGCCTGCCACACGGAAGTCCCGAGCTCGACTGGCATGAGGAGTCACAAATTCACTGGATCATGGGTGTGGCACTGTCAGTACCTGTGCAGGAGGACGAAAGTCCAAGTCTTCAGGTCCTTGGTGCTTCCAGTCTTGCTTGACGGATGTGAGACGAACTCTGAGCAAGGATCTGAGATGGAGCCTGAATTCCTTTTAGTTCCAGTTCTCTTCAGAAAATCCTTGGTTATTGCTGTCGGACTGTGTATCCAAGGAGTGGTTGCTGAGAAACTCTCAATGAGATTTGTTACCTGCATCGTCAGCTCGGCTGTATGGACATGTGGCTCATTTTCCTGACGCTGATCCTGCTCACTAGATTCTCTGGGCGAGGGAGCCTTGTGAGCAGAGGAGGTCAATGGGCCCGACCACGTTCCTCGAGGTGCATGTATAAATACACGCAGCACCGCATAGGCGTTCAAAATCTCGGCCTTCAACTTCCGGTATTCGTTACGTCCTCGGTTGCCATCATCGCATATACCTCCCTCGCCTTTTCAGATAGATGGCTAACAAGATGGCCGACCCACAAGCTCTCATCAATGCCACCGGAAGTCAACAACTTCTTCCGCCATCTCCAGATACGTTTCTGGCTTCGTGTCTCCCGTCCAGTCCGGCAAACGAACATGAACAATTTCCGGGACTGGCGACGCTGTGTGTCTCCCGGCGGGGGTAGTTCCGGTCTCCCAGCATGCATTATACCGGCGAGTATATCGTCCTTCGGGCATTAACCAGGTTCCTGGCCGGTATCCCCTTGCTCTCATCGAGGTCGGAGGTGACATTTTTTCGGGTCCGATGACCTGCGGGGGTACCCTACTTACCAGTACCGGTGGTATCCTTGCTGATTGCAATGATTCAATGGCCAGGGAGGAGTTATTGACTCTGACCTGTGGGGTGGTCACTAGATCCCAGAGCAAACAGGTGGAGAGAGTGGCGGAGTCAGACATATCTTCACCCTGGCCCGAGGAGCCTCGCACCTCGACTCCAGCCTCCGACGGTGACGTTGCTTCGACTGAAGTCCACCCGAGCCTCCAGTCAGGCCAACCTCAGGAGCCGGGCTCCTCAGGACCGTTCCCGTCTGTGACACGGGGACCCCGGACTTGTTCGCCGTCGGCGAATCCGGTGAGGAGATCAGTCCTCTGAGGCGGTTTGCAACCCCAGTTCTGTGCCTGAGTCACTCCCGCATTGTCTGCGGTAACCTATCTAGTGGAGATCAGCACTTCGATCCCACCCTTGCCACCCTCTGGGAAATGGAGAAGACTCCGAGACCTGGACGAACAGGCTACTATGTGAATTGGTGCAGGTGTGCTGATGCCATAAATATTCCCCCAAGAACTATGTCCTCCACCCAGACGTGGAAGGTACGACCCCGAGTTGTCGTACCGGGGAGGCATCGTCAGTCAGTCATGCAATTGGCCCATACATATTTCCTCGGGTCATGTCGGAGCGGCCAAGACCTTAGCCAATGTCAAGGATCAGTTCATATGGCCTGCCATGCGCGAGACAACAAGCGCTATTGCGCTAGCGTCCCATTGGTCATCTACTACTCTCGCAAGCTGTTGCCCAGGAGCGGAAGTACAGTACCGTGGAGAAGGAGCTCCTCGCTATCATGGCGGCAATCCAGGTATTCGCTGTCTACATTGGCCATGGACCCCAATCACCATCTACAGCGACCACACCCGCTCGTTGTGCTCAGCCAAGCCAAAACCTCCAACCAGCATATTCTGCGCTGGGCGCTTTCCTCTCAGAATACGACTCACAGTCAAACACGTGAAAGGAGTGGAGAACAGACTAGCTGACCTCCTTAGTCGTCATCTAGTAGACAAGAGCACCAAAGTTAAGTTAAGCCCACAGGCGGAGAGGGATACCGGTTTGGGCCCTTTGTCTCCCGAAGGAGCCTTGCTCCTCGGTCCGTTTTCCCTCCTGTAAACGCTTTCCCCAATTTAAGTTTAGTTCCCTTTGTCTTCTATTGTGGTGCGGCGATGGGTAAATAAGGTGGGTAGATATTAATGTGGTGTAGTGTGTATAATATTGTGTTGTGGATAACATTGTTTGTTGTACAAATGTTAACGATCACCGCCATCATATTGCCCTGTGATTTGCAACTAGTACAATAACTGGTGTCAAACGGCCGTCTATCCGACGGGTTTTACTTTAGGTGGGAGGACTGTGAGGAAAAACCATGTTCTCACCAAAATAGTTGTCCCGCCCACAACGTCACGTGATTCCTTTTCAGGCTCCGAGGGATTGGTTGGCTAGTCGCACGGCAAGCAACAAAAGCACGACAAAAGAGAACTACAACCGTCTATAAGCAATTATTAATGTACAGTCACTTACACAGTTTACTAACGGGACTCGGCGCCAAACATTCATTCGAAAGAAAAGCAGGAAAAGACCCCATTCAAAGGCAATGGGGTCAGACTGGACCTCTTGGGTCTTTATGCGCGTGGGACTTGGCAGACCGAACGAGTCCCACGAGACCGTTGCAGGTTACCTGCACCCTCGTGGGTTCTGGCTTGGGCGACCCACGATGCTCCTTCCCCACGGCAGCTAGCGTAGCCGCGGTCGAGCGCTCGGCCTTCCGTGTGGCAGGCGAGCTCTCTCCGGCTCTCTCCACACGAACGCGCTTGGGCGACCCGCAATGCTCCTTCCCCACGGCAGCTAGTGAGCCGCGGTCGAGCTCGGCCTTCCGTGTGGCAGGCGAGCTCTCTCCGGCACTCTCCTCACACGAACGCGCCGGTTTGCGCGACACAGCAGGCAAGGCTGCGCCCCAGCTCGCCGTCTCCTTCGGCGCCGCCCGGACTTCCACGCAGCTCCTTGGCTTCTGGCTTCCTCCCGACTCCCCAACTGCCGAAGCAAAAAGCTTACTCTCCCACGGGACTCAGCACACGAACTCTGCCACGGGACTCCCACAAACTCAGCCCTACCACGGGACTCCACGGGACTCTTTTCACTGGACTTTCACGAGCTCTTTTCTTGAACAAAGAAAAGATGTCCTCTTTATCCTTTGCACCCCTCCCCCGACACCGGCGTGACTCATGCCCTCGTGATCACACCCCCCCCCCCCCCCGCTCAACCACGGTGGGAGGGAGTGTGTGACGTCACCGCAGGGTTCTTCTTCCTCTTCGCAGAAGAGGGGGAGGGACGTCTCCATTGTTTGCTCGCTAACTAGTAAATCGATCCGCAGCGCATCTAATCGATCTCTGAACATTTAAACAATGGAAGGTGAGCTATCTAGGGAACATGCACTTATCGACATAGCTGACTTAGGGAACCTGTATGTTGTGTGCGATTGAATTCCAAATTCGTAACACTACCCTCCCCTTTTTACAGACTCGTCCCGAGTCGTCAAATTTTCGTGTGACCAGCATGTGTAAGTTTCCCCTAGTACGTTTCTACCTTCGATCCTCTGAGTGCGACATTTCTTTAAAACGTGTCCAAAAATAAATAACCTAATGCGCTGCGTAACTAACTAAACAAACTCTCACAGACTCATTCGGACAACTTAACTAAAATTGCCGGCGCTAAACAAACATGCAGATGGGGTTCCACGTATTTACAATCTTAACTTATCTATTACATTACACTAACCATGGCCCAGGACTTGTGATCTGTGAAAGGGGAAAGGCAAAAGTCATAGCAAATCTTTGGTGCAGGGGAATGGATGGAGTGGTCGCAAAACAAATGGACATGATGGATGCACGGGCTGCCTGCAGGGCAGTCCTTGCAAAACTGGATGCGTCCTGGCGCACATGGTGATGGATGGACACAGGGGCAAACGCAAACAAGCGGCTAGCAGGCATGGGGTCATGGCAGAGGCAGGCAACTAGGCATGGCAAGGTAAGCCCATGCAGAACAGGCAGCTGCAGCACAACAGGCCGGCAGGTGAAGCTGGCCGGCCTCTGGTGTGGTTCCATCAGTTCTGGAGGGAGTGCGGTGGGCCGCCGCTCTGAAGGCGGGCTCGGACCTGCCTACTGTCTCCCCCCACTCTATCGCCTTTGCCTGTCTTCTGTCCATACCGCTCCCTTAATTTGCCACAAAAACAACAAAATTAGCCCCTCTTTATTTTCATTTCCCTCTTATAATTGTCTCCCTAACCCCCTTTATCGTCTTGTCTGGCTAACCTATCCTGTCAACCTCGCCTACTCCAACCCTTACTTCCCTCTCTGGAGGGGAATAGGAGAGACTAGCGTCCTGTCTCGAGGCCCAACGAAGCCTCAGAATGGCCTCCTCAGAGTTCAGCGATCTACCAAGGTGAGTCCAGCGGCCTACAATGACGAAGGGATGGATGGTGCGAAGGGTACATCTCCTATCTACCCTAAACATTCATGAACCTGAAACTACCCTGGGGCTTTCCAAAAAACGCCTCACACTTTAAAACTATCGGTTCTAAAAAACCATGATCCCGTCGCCTGTGTTGGTGTCCATTATAAATTTGGGCCTTGCCCTCAAATTTTCATACGTGCCCTCGCACAATTTCCTGGCTGGCAGCGTGGCTCAACTGGCAGAACTCCCCCTCTGCCGAACTCTAACCATGGCACCCCCAGGCCGCAGGCTGCCTCCGAGCCTAGCTGCTCCCTACAACGTGGGGGTTGCCCTCTCTGGCATTTCCCCTTCCGATGCCACGTGGCGTGTTGATGCCGCCGGGTCTTTCCGAGGGTCGCCCGTGCCCAGTACACTGCCCCCTGGGCAATTCTGGTGCTACGGGTCCCGTTTCCGACGGGTCCCGTGCCATTACACTATCCCGGCCCCTCTTGGCCCTTAGCCTACTCTGGCCGACAAGTCCGGTGCCCGGGGTGCCCACTAAACAAAACTCACCTTCTCACAGCCACGCTCCAGCCGGTCCATGAACTCTTGCACCCTCCAAACGGGTTTGTGCCTTCTCTCCGACACCAACAACAAAACGACCCCTGTTAGTAAATTTGAATAACCCACTAGCTAACATTAAACTGACCCGGGGTCATTTGGGTGGGAATCACTCCTCCCCCCAGTCATTCGCACCATGCATACCAACATTCGCTCCACTCACACACTTGGGCCCGCTGGCCCTCACTCATTCCTCACACACTTCCA
Source organism: Eptatretus atami (assembly GCA_035128595.1). Taxonomy (NCBI): domain Eukaryota; kingdom Metazoa; phylum Chordata; class Myxini; order Myxiniformes; family Myxinidae; genus Eptatretus; species Eptatretus atami. The sequence continues at coordinate 51,727,568 of CM068953.1, forward strand.
TTTCGCAACTCACACCAACACTCCACACTGCCATCCTTTCTAACTAAATCCCTCTGACTAAACTCTGCTCCTCGCCATCCCTCAAACTCATGCACGTTCCATTTACTCTTCGTAGCTAAACTACGTCTCCACTACACATTTCCAGTCTGTCCCTGTCCCAAAAATCCAAAAATTCCATTTCCTAAATCTAAACTAAAATCCCTAACTAATCCATTCCACGGGCTCCATGAGGTACAACCATGCCCATGAAGCCGTCTAAACTAACTCTAACCCATCCTCCTAACAAGTACTTCTGTGCCCCCAAAAAGGGGTCTTCCACCCCTGCCTGGGCTCATGTTCACGCCGAAGCGAGGCTTGCTTTTCTCAACTTTTTTTTTTTTCATAATGCGCACCACCAGCGCGGCAGTTACAGCCGCGCTCTTTTTCCGTGAACGTCATGGCAGCTGCTTGCGCCCCGCGCACCTCGTCCCTCTTAGAGGGTACCGTCCGGCAGGAATTCCCTTCTGCCGGATTCCAAACAGCCATGACGTCACTCTGCGCATCTCAAAGCAAGCCCCGCGTTTCGAGGGGTTCCCCACACGAACACATGTGCTCTGCTCGTCGGAGCTTTACAAACACGCTCGCGTGGAGAACCCATCCGGTCCAAATTCCGAATCCACCTAGCTTCTGTCTCCCGCGGATCGGCTAACATCCACCGCTGGCGTTTCCGACGGGGTCACCTGCGCAGCCGCGCACGTGCGGCCTTGTGCGTAGCACGCACGGACCGCGCTCGCTGCTGTGCAAACCCGGCACGGTGCTCAAAATAGCTGCGGCCGCTACTGGACCTTGTCCTTCATCTGGTCCCGCGTCGTCGCCTTGTTCAATATCGCACACACTCCTGCGTGCCACACGCTCACAACACTCCACCACTGGCATCGGACCAGGGGATTGCGAGTTGCGTCATCCGCATCACCGGACTGTCATCATCTCAGCACGTACAGCGACCCTCACAACGCTGTCTCTCTCACACATCGCCTTTCACTCCACACACCCATATACTCACCACGCGGTTGCCTGTTCACAAGGGTGCTATCATCCACACGCGGTGGCTTTCATCCAGCAGCAGAGAGCTCATCCGCTGACGTGCTTCATCGACACGCGGATGCTTCATCCGCCACGGGCTAATCAAACGGGCTTCATCCAAAGCACGGTGCTGTCATCCACACACGGTGCTTATCCCACACGGTGTTTCATACCACACACGTGCCTTTCACAAACACAGGTGTTCAACCACACACGGTGTTTCAACCACACACGGTGCTTCATCCGCAACATCGGCTCCCGCGCCTGTCATCCCACACGGTGTTTCCATCCACACACGGTGTTTCATCCACACACGGTGTTCATGCCACGAACGGTGTTTCTCAACTCCGACGGTGCTTCAACCACACACGGTTGTCAACCAGCAACGTGTGCTTCATCCGACACGGGTGCTTCTCGATCGACGGTGCTTCATCGCGCAACTACGGTGTCAACAAGTCTCATCGCACACGGTGCTTCATCCAACCGTGCCAGCACACGTGATTCATCCACAAGTGTATCCCAACGGCTGTCATCCACGAGCCACGGTGTTATCATCCACACACGGTGTTTCACACACACGGTGTTTTCAACCACACAGCGGTCTTCTCCGCACACGGGCTCATGCGCACACGTGCTTCAGCTTCCGCACTCGTTTTCATCCACACACGTGTCATCCACACACGGGTGTTTAAATCCACACATCGGTGTTCATCCACACACTCGATGTTTTCAACCACACACGGTGTTTCATCCACACACTGTGTTTCATATCACACAAGTTTTCTCAAGAAACCAACACGGTCTCATCCGCACCACGGTGCTTCAATTCCGCCACTACTCTTATTCCACACGCGTCCTTCTATCCGCACACGGTGCTTCAGTCACCGACGGTTCACCAAACCACACACGGTGCTGTCCATCCGCACAGGTTTGGTCGGTGCTTCATCTCACATACGCGTGCTTCATGCCGCACACAGGTGCTCTCTCCACACACGGTGCTTTCATCCACACACGGTGCTCAGTTCCACACGACGGGCTGTCATCCACACACGTGTTTCATCCACACACGGTGTTCTAACCACACACGGTCTTCATCCACACACGGGTTTCATCCACCGCGGTGTTCAAACCACACAGCGGTGCTTCATCCACACATCAGGTGTTGTTCATCTCACACACGGTGTTTGCACCACACACGTGCTTCATCACACACGGGCTCTTCCACTACAATGCGTGCGGAAGCAACCGCATATTTTGGCAACACCTCGCAGAAACACCAGTACCGGAACTAACACGCTGGGAAGAGTGCCCGACCTTCTAGGGTCCCGGGTTTCCATACCCCCAAGCTCCGCGTTGCACCTTCACACACTCGCCCCCTTTACCAGTGCAGCTCGACCGGACTCTCCTCTCGCGATCCGTCCTCAAGGGACAGTCCTCACCTTGTTCCTGGGAGCCATCGCTGCTGCTCGTACCCGGGTCACCAACATCTCCCACCAGCTGCACCCCATTGGTCCCTCACTATCCCTACCTGTGGTGTGCTCGTCAATACGTGGAGTTTCCCTCTATCTTGTTTAATCTGCAGTCACCTCGTTTATTATTTCCGGTTTCTGCCTGGCTTTCGTCTCTGTTCCTGGTCTATCCGTGGCTCTGGTGTTCCTTCCTTGGTCTCCTCGGCTCTCCGTGCATTCTCGGAGTCACCTCCACGTGCCGTCCTGCATTCTCAGTCAACCTCAATTTAATTTTATCCTCCGTTGTCAACGTCGACTTTTTCCGCACTGCACGAGTCTCGCCCAACAGCGTCCCCCCGAATTGTTTTTCCCCTCACCGCGGGCTGACACAGTCTAAACACTTCCCCCTCGTCGGTTCGTCGAGCTGCCACGTGGTGCCGTCCATTTGCCAGGTCGTTCCGCGTTCTCACTGCACGCCACGCCTATGCCCTGCAGTGCCTCGCCCAGCTCGGCAATTTCACCCGCAGCCGTTTGCAGGACTTTCTCATGCCATTTGGCCACAATTATTTCTAATGAGCTGGCCATGTCAGTGGCCCGGTGAGTCGCTTCGCCATTACCGGCGCGATCTGACGGGGATGAGAGGGATTTTGACGGAGAGGGGAAAGGGGGGGGGTTGTCATACCTACCGGCTCGCGCCGCTGCGCACATTGCGGACTCTGCATTTATTTGCGGAATAGTGAACCTGCATAATGGGAAAGTGTCCTGCTAGGTCATTCGTCCGACCATAATTCTAACATTTCCAAAATCAATCTCCTATCCTCTGCCCATGCTCGCTTGGCTACATGTTACGTGCTGGAAAAAATTTTAACGGTCGTTAATTGGGACACGGGGGGTTTGCTCTCCGTATCCCCTGATGCGATCCGTGAATTTGCGTCGAGGCGAGGGCGAACGCAATCCTGACAACCAATGTGCGGATTCGGGAACTGCTACAAATTTACGAGGTGGATGGGTATACATCCCATCCCTGACAGCCAATGGCGGGCCGGGTGCCCAAACCACCGTCTGAACGGAGCGCAAGTCGGTCGGCCACCGGAGTGCATATATATGAGC
>CM068953.1:51759821-51789593 GCA_035128595.1 Eptatretus atami
AAGAAACAAGAAAACACAAAGAAGGCCTTGAACTTGAAAAAATGTTAAACTCTGATTGAGGCAAAGGTGGTTTCAGAACAATTAATTCTCTCCCAACTACATATGGGCACACATGACATCATTGGTATACAAGATACAGCCATAATATGTTAAAAAGAAACGATTGTTTCAATTATTATTTTTGTTACAAAAGGTTGTGCAAAGTGGATGACCGCATGACGTGTACCCCCATTTATGGAAAATTTGATCAAGTTTTCATTGTACAGGATCTCGTTCCAACAATCGAACACGTCGATCCTCAACGTGATCCCAAAAGCAAAGGCCGACAAACTATTTAATTTTTCCCGGAATACAGACGTGTAAAAAGGAATGGAATTAAAAATGGAGAGTCGTTCCACAAACTTAAATACATCATAAAATAACCTTAACGCCGCCTGCTTTTCGGGGCCACCTTTGCATTGCGCTGCAGGTGTCCCAATTCCCAGTCCAAATATTCACAGCAGGCCGACAATGGAAGCAACAATATCAAAATAAATACTCGTACAACACCAAGCAAGCATCACCAGCAAAGTCATTAGCCTCACCCGGAGAGTTCACACTATTGGTGTTGTGTGTGCATGTATGGTTGTGTCAGAGAGAGAGTGTGTGTGTGTGTAAATCTTTAATATAGCACACCAATGCGTGAATGGGTCGCTCCAGACAAAAACCTGAGCCGAGGCTCTGCATTGCTCAATGCTCTCTCTTTTTGTAGTTTTGGAATTGTCTCAAAACGTTTGTTTTATGACAACACTGCAAGCGTAAACGAAAACTCAACTTGATGCGAACTCAAAAAAAAAAAATATCATTTTATTCTACAATACCTTAAATTAAAGATTTGACAAAACTTGCAACACCATCCACGTAGAACAACCCCATCCACAAAAAAAAAATACCCCAAAAGTACCTGGAAAGAGGTGAAATTAATTGTTTTAAGTACATACACTGTGTAACAGACAAAGGCTGGAAAAAAACCAACAAACAAAAAAAGTCAAAATTCCAAAACAACAATGGAGCGATAATGGTCATTACTCGTTTAAAATGTATCACTCGCAATAAACAAAGGATAAGCAAAAGCAAATAATTAAAAAGTACCTCAAATAGAAAATGGTCAACATTTTGCTTACACAAACTGTCCAAGGAGTTAATGGACGCAAGCCTTAAGAAACTTACCAATAAATACTACGATTGTTCATTGATCACAGTTTCTCAAAACGAATTCTCTTTGTTGTTCAAGCGTTCCCTCGACGGGAGCAAATTGATGGACGAGAAGACAAAGATCAGGGGACGAAACGTGATTATGTCACTCAGCATCGGAGTGCCAGCGGTCGCTCGCCGCCTCCAAAGTACCCGCCTCACTGAGTATCGAGTTCAGAGATTCGTCACTTCCACTGTGCATGGTTAGTGGAGATTTTCTGTCTCTTGTGGTGCCGTCACTCTGCTGCATTTGTCTTCCACAACTTTGCAAGGTATCTACATTGGACAAGACATCACCTTTCCGTACTTCGGCTTCATCCAACGACAACTGTACCATCACTGTGGGCATGTCCAAGTTCGTACATACTTTCCTCGAGCCACCGTCTGCCTGCAAATCGTTTATGATGGCTGGTTGCCTTACACTTGCTGCATTGCTAATATCATCATAACCATCACTGTCGCAATAGTGATGTATCGCTAGCTCCGGTTCAGAGCGATATAAAGCGGTGGTACTGTTGGTAGATCCTCTTTTACCTTCCGCTTCACGGCTCCTTCCTTCTTCCTCAACACTTCCTCCTTCTCCTCCAAGCCCAAGTTGGGATAAGCCGTCACTCGAGTGGCGGCTAAGGTGACGCTGCATGCCGGTAGCCCGTTGTTGACGGGCCCTGAGGGCTGACAGGCGACGGCCACCAAAGGGCATGTATCCAGGCACTTTGGCCGGTACGCTGGATGACTTGTTGAGGCGTTGGCGTGCACACTCGCGCAGCAGCGAGCGCGCCGCACGGAGTGCCTGTGCTTTACTCTCCACGCTCCTGCAACAAAGAGGCAATGGGAAGGCTTAAAAAAAATTAATGGACAATACATTTTCAAGTTTGAACAAATTGAGAGATTTTGTATAACTGTACGTCTGGGAAAGGTTCATGAACGAAAGGTGTATGCCCGATTTGTAACACCTGTGCATCTCCCCCTTTCCTCCTCGGATAGTAAGCACGTCCTTTAAACAAGGTATTTATTTAATCATTCCTTCTGGAAAAAAACACTTCCCTCCAATTGTTGGTCAGTGAATGAGACCAAAAAAATAAAATTTAACATAAAAGGTGGAACTAACTTGAAAACGAATGTATACAGAAGTATTTCACAACAAAAATCCAATCGGAATAACACTTAGGGATGGTGGGTGAGTTATGTGTGAGCTGGCTGTTATACTTCCCATGGATGGTGAGCATGTTGTGACACATCCACAGGATGATAAGCGTGCTGTTACATTTCACAACGATGGCGAGCACATTCTTCCACAATCCAAGGATTATGATGGATGAGCACGCCAAGGATGGTGAATTCTCAGGCATTTCACCCTTAATCGGCATTGGTGCCATATGATCCATAGTGTAAATGATAAATGGTAATCGAGGAAAAAGTCTATTCTTGCAGACAAAAGTTAAGATCAAAATGTTCAGTGGAGGAGCTAGTATACACATTACATGGAGGACAATGACATTGAGACACGAGACAAGTCAACGCAACGTGGGGAATTTAGACTTGTGGATCAAGAGTATCACAAAACAAAAGCCCAGGTCGTAACATCGATATACCTTTCAATTGCACCTTTTTGTACAGAAGGTCGAGGCTCTTGGAGGAGCTAGAACATAGAATGGATCAGGACGTAACGGAGTTAAAGGAAACAATACAAAGACAGTGGGGAAACGCCAACAGCAGGGATGAATGACAAAATAGAGGGAGACTTGGACAAATAATGGTGTAGGGAAGAATGACATTTGAGAGAATTGGTGGAAATTGGATCCACAGGTGGCGGGGGGGGGGGGGAAGGAGAAAGAACAAGTGGAGGTGAGCCGTTGCTGGCACACACGCTGTGCCTACAGAAACCTGGCGGTGGGGTGGGGGGAGACAGAATACAGAAAGGCAAAGGGTGTAAGACCATAAAGAGGCAGTTCAAGACAGAGAGACCACCGATCTGTCTACGATGTGAAAGTGATGGGCCCACAGATTCAACTTGATCACGGGAAATTCCAATGATTGGTTTCCTTGGTTTCCATGGCGTCAAACTGAGCAAGGTATAAAAGCAAGGATGCCAGGCCAGATGGGAGAGCAGTACTCCATCAGGCTGTAGATGAAGGTCTTGTTGGTGGATAATAGTTCAGGTGTGTTAAAGAAGGACCTTGCATGACGGAGGATTTATCAGCAATGTCATCAAATCCATAATCGCAGTTGATATGAAATCCTTCATTTTCTCCAACAACCTTATCCCTGATCGCCAATTTAGTGTCAGACCAGATCACTCCACCTTAGACATGCTGTTTCTACTCTCCCAACAATGGATGGAGGACCTCAATGTCAGACATTAGTTCAGGGTTGTCTCCCTGGACATATCTCGTGCTTATGACACAGTCTGGCATTCTGCCTTGCTCTCCAAACTGTCTGTGTATGGAATTCAAGGCCAACTCCACTCTTGGATTACTGACTTCTGACATTCTCATAGCCAGTGTGTGGCACTCAACAGAATCCTTTCGTCTCCTCTCCCTGTCAAGGCTGGAGTACCCCAAGGCAGTGTTCTGGGCCCTGTCCGACTCCTAATCTTTATCAATGGTCTCTCTGACTCTCTGGAAAATCCTCTTTATATATTTACTGATAACCCCACCCTGTGCCGTGACATCGCACATCCTACAGACAGGCAGGCTGCAGCCTCTTCCCTTGCTTCAGACCTTGAAAAAAAAATCACGAGCTGGTCAAACACTTGGAATATGTGTTTCAATCCAGACAAATCTCACACTCTCACTATCTCTCTCCGAAAGGACAATTTGGTAAACCCCTGATCACCCCCCCCTCCCCCCATGTACTTTCTCAACAATCCTCTTGAGGAAGTTCAGTCATTCAAACTCCTGGGTCTCACTATCAGCCACGATCCTTCTTGGGCAAACCACATTTCAACGTTGACCTGCAAAGCCAGCCACCGAATCGGCATCCTCCGTCATATAAAGTCCTTTCTTGGCCGTCCTGAACTCCTAGCCACCTCCAAGGCCTTCATCTGCAGCTTGATGGAGTACTGCTCTCCCCTCTGGGTTGGCTCCTCTGCCCCACATCTTGCTCAACTTGACGCTGTGGAAACCAAGGCCTTCAAAGATCATTGGAATCTCTCGCGATGAAGCGTAGTCAATGGGCTTATCACTTCGTCATCACAGACAGGTCGGTGGGTCTCATGTCTTCTACTGCCTCCTTTCTCATCTTGCACCCGCTGCTCTTTCCGTTCTTTGTCCCCCCCCCCCCCCGAGTTTCTGCAGGTCTCACACTGTCCAGCATCAACCCTTCTCAGGTAAAACAACCGAAATCCAGGATCACTGCTCACCTCCACTCATTTGTTCCTTGTTTTCCTGCCTGTGGAATCAATTGCCACAACTTCTCCAATTCATTCTTCTCCAGGTCTCCAAGACAGTTAGTTGTTCATCACCATCTCAGATCCTCCTCAATCCAAACCATGATTTTTTTTTTTTTACCCGTGTTAAACCACCCAAATCCATCTTAATTTCCCAGTTTTATCCTCCTTGAAGTTTCCTTATCCATGCATGCATGTTTTGCATCCTGTTTCTGTCTTTTCCTTCCCGATCCATCCAGTGTGCTCGCTCTCCCATGAGCCTCGACTATGCACACAAAAAAGAAGAAGATACAACGGCACTCTTCGACTGATGCATTTGCCCACGTGCACCCATCATGGAAGGACGGACAGACAGCCGGAGGGACAACCCGAAAACATAATGCCTCCGGCGACTTCGTTGATGGAGGCATAAAAAAGTGTTTTTGCATAAGGTTCCTGTGTAAAATGTGTTGTTTTGCTTAGTACAAGCTAAAATACACACTATTTGATGAAAAACACACATTTCTGCATTAGAATAGTGATTTGGAACAAATGAAAAATATTTACTCATTGCCTCCCACCCATACCTCGTGCAGCATACGTCAAACATTGTACATGGATTCCGAGACTCCAGCCATCGGGATATTACAAATACTGTCAGACCCGAAACATTTCCGGGATATGTTCCTGAAAAATGCCGTGAATGTCGGAGTTTGCGAATCTGTGAATGCGAATGCAGCGAGTGGAGTCGTCAGCAAAGAGAGAGAGGATTTTCCAGAGAGTCAGTGAGATCGTTGATGAAGATTAGGAATAAGATGGGGTCTAGAACACTGCCTTGTACTCCAGCTTTGACAGGAAGCGGAGAAAAAAGGGTTCCGTTGAGAGCGACACTTTGCCTACGAGAGTGGAAGAAGTCAGTTTTTTCATATATATATATACACACACATGGATGTACTCAGTTTGGCAAGCTGGCACTCATTTTGCCGACCTCGGAAGGATGACAGGCAGAGTCAACCCCACCTGGTATTAATTCAACAGCCGAGTGGGATTTGAACTCAGGATCCGAGGATCCCAAGCCCACCACCGTAAACATTAAGCTAACACCAGGCATATGTATAATATGTGTGTATATAATATACAGTACAATATGTCATGTATAATATGTGTATATAATATACAATATAATATACCGTATAATATGTGTGTCTATGCTTTACAGAATATGGTCTTAATGGAATAGAATGGAACGGATCTGATGCCAATTGGTGAAACACAAGTTACATATGAATGCTGTATTATGAATAACCAACAATTTAATTATTTAGAGACCATTTTCACATTTTGCTTTCTTTAAAAATGAAATTCATTCCTTAAACCCTCCTAGTCCACGCAAGCAAATCTTTAAACGTTAGTAATGCCCTTCAGGGCTGGCAGGATGGCCTAGATCATTGGTCCCCAACCTGCGGCCCGCATGTGGCCCGCGGAGCCCTATACTTGCGGCCGCAAGGACTTTCCAATCAAAACACATTTCCATGTAGCAATTTTAAAGGGTTTACACAATGCCACTGCCGGCCGCGCCGTGACCTGAAAAGCCTTACACAATGCCGCTGCCGGCCACATGCCCATTACCGGGAGGAATCAAATCAATTTGATTTTACCTTCCGGCATCTTGCGGCAGAATTTAAAATTAATTACATTTAATAAAAAAAATTAAAATTAAAAATGCATCAAGTTTCTCATTGACTCTGAAAATGTTTCTCATTATCAAGTTTCTCAATAAAATGCATCAATTTTTTTCTGGCTCCCAACATCCTTGGGAATAGTGAATGTGGCCCGTGGGATCAAAAGGTTGGGGACCACTGGCCTAGATGTATGCACAATCGCCTCTAAACTGTTTAGCCTGGTTGAATCTCGGCCAAGCGAAACGATCATCCGGTGTTTCACAGGCAGGATGATTAATCAATGCGTGTGCCATCACTCACGGGGGCGTCCTGCCTGCCGGCATCAGTTGGTGGACTTTAATGACCCCACGGTGTTCTTCGCGAAGAGTAGGCGAGCTATCGCAGGTACCCTGAACAAATTAAAAATTCCTGCCCCAACCTAGAGCGGCACAGCCCTCAGCACCCTCAGCCTTGTGCTACATAAGAAAGAAGAAGCCATGCATATGAAAACAAAAAGGGCTTGATGATGCAACAACATCATAATTTATTTTGCCTTACAGGATGCACATGCGGAAACCGAGGGGAAAGAAAGCATGGCATCATTTCATGTGTGTACAATTGATGCAAAAACTTCTTTTTTTTAACTTTAGAAAAAATTCTTCTTCGTCTTCTTCAACAGCTCGAATTATGACCACCTTGTGGAGGCTGGAAGGGGAGAGGGAGATGACTCCAGCCCAAGCCTTTCTGGAACAGGCTGAAAACTTGGAATATGGATACATTAGGGTGCTCGCGATAACTTGTCTAATCTTCATGAAAGACACCGTGGAATATCCAACGTCAATTGACTCCCCCAGGCCAGAAGACGAGTTCTCGAGCTAACCTCCTTCCAACGGATAGCACACACATTGGTACCTCACCCTACATGCAAAACACCAGGGTGATAGTTTATCGCTGGGTCGAGATTCAAATCCAGGCGAGACAGCTCAACAGGAAGTGTGCGTAAATCTAAGCTATCTTACCAGTCCTGAAACTTTTTACAAGGAATTACAAGGAATTTTTACACGCAAGAAGAGGCCATTTGGCCCATCATGCCTGCACCACACCAATACCACATTTAATAAATCCGTCAATACCCCTTCCCTGCATGCGCAGCCTTTTGGCTGCTACACCGGTACTCATTTCGCCTACCTCGGAAGAATGACAGGTTGTCAACCCTCTGGTGTTAATTCAGCGGAAATGGGGCTTGAACTCAGGACCCTAGGATCCAAAGCCACCACCCTAACCGCCAAGCCAACACCAGGATACATTATTTTTGTATAATATTATATCTATAATATTATATGCAAGACATTTAACCTTTGTAATGAAACGATCATTCCGAGATGCTCGTTGGTAAAGGAAAGGAACCTTTGCCATTTACACGCTACAATCGACTAAATGCAAAGTAAAAAAAAAAATTTAAATGAGAATTTGATCATTGGTGGAAGTCCACCAAGTTCACTTACCGACTGCAAAGTCTGAAGACCGTTTCAGGGCGTCCAACAGTTTCCGACTTCATATGGATCAAATCCCACTCACAGGCATTCTCAAGTTCTGTAAAATAAAATAAAAAACATCCCCCACCACAAAAATAATAAACCCACCACAAACACATGTTTACCATTCCAAAGACTCATTCATCCCATGGTCTTTCCCTTGATAGGTCATAGCAGCATCACACATCAGCGGAGTGATGGTAAAGCACAAAATGACCACACAAGCATCTCAAATGTTCTTGCAAAAGAAATGAGAACTAAAACAGCACAACTCTTTCACATCAGTGTCATTATCTGTTGCGACAGAAGCTTTCGGTCCAACTTGCCTGGGTCGTTGAGCGCACGGACGTGTAGAGCCGTGACGGGAATGAGATACTGGAACAACGACGAGTCCTGATCATCCTGAGGAAAGACCAAGAGGAGGTGGTGAGGAGGGTGGGGTTAATGTCACCAGTTATAGTGAGTGGCACAGAGTGAAAATGAACCAGACCATCAGAATACGTACCTTCCTTTCCGTTGCTTCGATACATCCTTGCAGATCAACGCCACTGCTTTCTTGAATACTGTAACAACCAAAAAAAAATGGAAAAGGAGGTGTTTGTGGATTGTTATCAATTGGGTATTTTTTTTTGGTCTTCCAGTATAATGCTACAATTCCAAAATACTTGTCTATTTCCAAAATGAAAGGAGTGAGAATGGCGACCGGTATAATTTAAATTTGGTAATGTGCAATCTCGTGAGTGCTTCGTGTCGAACCTCTGGGTGGAATTCCCACCCATCCTGTGGTCGAGGTCTTCAAATCAAGGGCAGATGAACGAAATGGTCTGGAGGAGGGCATGAGCGGTTTCCCAAGTAGTTAATGTCCCAAAATACCCCGCAGAACAAAGATGGTTCGAGGGGACTGCAGCACCACGATTGTATTTAAACATAGGGGCAATACCTCTGGGTGCTCACCTGGTAGCGGCTGGATAAGATAACAAGGGAACCATTGGTAGGCATAGATGACCCACAAAATATATAACGGAGAAGAAAGCAAATACCTATGGAATATATATATATATAAACATTTTTATGCCGTGAACAAACTTTTGTATGTCATGGGTGATAAAGGTTGTAGTCAGTTTCATCGAAATTGTGTGTGTAGTTTCTGAGAAGAAAGCAAATACCTATTTTGGGGGGAAACCCCTGTAGACCCCCTTTAAGGCCCGATTTTTTTTTAATGCCATGAGCAAACTTTGGTACATACACGATGATGTACATTGTGGTGAAGTTTCATCGAAATCGCACGTGTAGTTTCAGAGAAGTTGCACGTATTTGTGGACGGACGTTCAGATGGACGACGTGCCATTCCATAAGCGCCTGGAACGACGTTCCAGGTGAGCTAAAAACACGTACTTATTGACACCGTGAAACACAGACTCAAGCAATCATTAAACAAATAACTAACCAAGCAGTATCGCTTTGAGCTTGCAGGAAACTATGGAGATGTCGGAAAATGAAATGTATAAGCGTGTCTCCCTTTTGCTTTCAACTTTTTCAGTTTAAATGAGAGTGAGTGTTCCCGAGTAAAATAGTTAAAATAGGGTAATTAGCATTACAAACGTGAAAAAGAGGGTATGCCCTCGTAAAATGGTTATTGAATTTGACGAGACTAAATAGTGAAAGTTGGTGGAGAAATCCAGCTGTAGACTTGTGTCAACTAAATACAGAGTGACGTCACTTCCACCAAGGGAGGAGGAAGGGAAAACAGAGAAGAGGAGGTAGCCGTGAGAAAAGTGTTGTGGCCTGTGGGTAGGCAAGCAGCTGGACACGAGTTGGGGGTCTGCTAGGTAGAGGGTGCATGAAGGACACTGTGGTGGACCGGCCAGCCGTTACCCTTAAAGGACTGGACAGAGTTGGACTGGGTGCTGATCGTGAATAAGCAACAGATCTGCATCGAGACATCGACTTGGCCAGGCAGGGGGGGAGGGGCTTTGGACCTATTCTGGGCCGACAACGACCGCTGTGGTGACTGGGACATCACCGCAGCATAGATGGTGCACCTTCAGCATGCGCCGGTTTGAGGCAGTGGTTAATCGTCACCATGGCAAGTGGACGGATCTATGATGCAATAATATTTTTGGAGGTTGCCTTTAGGTTGTACTGAATCATAGTATCGATTCATTTTAACAAAGTTGGTTCCCTGAAGACAAGTACTGAGACTTGCTCGAGTTTGCGTGGATTAGTCTTTGAGACGTAGATTTGATTGAAGTTTTTTACTTTAGATAATTAATCTGTTCCACTAATTTAAAAGGATTAATCTGTTGTTTGTAGCAATAGAATTGAAGAGCTGGAGACAAGATGAATATCGAGTCAAGAAAAGTTATTTATATTGTGAAAATTTTTATTTTTATTTTTAGCTTATCTGGAATTGGAATTCCATATAAGGTATTGTCATCATGCACCGTCCGTCCATCTCCTATTTCGACTTCTCTGGCCAAACTGCTGTGCCGATTCGGCTGAAATTTGGCAGCAACATTCCGCTCCCGGACTGGTAACGGGGATTGCAAAGCTCGTTCCGGTCACATGACTTAAAGTAGGTCAAAATTTCCGACAGTAAATTTCTTCAAAAATCGTCCTCTCCAGACCCACCAGAAAGAATGCCACCAGATTTGGGTTACAGCATTCGGCCAGGGCCCAGATAAGCTACAGGTCCAGTGGTCCTATTTTTTTTCTTTCTCGTCTAAATAGTTGAATAAAACCCATCTCAACTAACACCTGGCTCCAAGAATACTTAATTGTTGTCTGCAATCACCCCACGACAGAAATTAAAATGGAAGTATCGAAGAAGAAAATGAGACAGTATGATTCGATGCCTGAGCTGTCATCCATCGAGGGTAGCCACTTTGAAGCAAGGTTCAGCTGAGGAATAAGAAGGTCTGAGCAGCGCAACAGTGGCCGAAACATTCCGAAAGCAGGTGTAATGGCAGCAGGTGTAAGCAGGGGTGCAATATGTTGTAGCTACGACATTACAAGACCAGGAAGACTGGCCGTGGCCTTAGTCCCAAGCAATAACGGAAGCCCTGGAAGAAACATAAAGCATGTTGACCATTGGTGCAACTGCCAGTGTGGACGTTCTTTACTCTCAGGGCTGCTGTTACACCGTCAGCCTCCTTCAAGGTGATTCGAGTGCTCCTCATCACGAAAGTCAAGCACACTCATCTAGCGTCAAGTGCTAATGGACACACACCTTCATGGCAGGCCAAATACGTATTTTGTCCACTCGAGTTTGATGGAGAGCAACGCCCTATCTCATATCAGTGTCCTCAGCCCTCTCAGCCACATTTTCCTCTTAGTCACAACGAATTACTGACGAACATCCTTCTGTGGTTTTGCCATCGTCCGGAGAGGATTCTCCGGATGACTCCCATAAGACCAGAATCCTCCACCATCTCCTTCGCAGGGGATTGCAACGGTAAGGCGGGAAAACCCATTCAAATTACGAATCACCTGCCGACCCTGCATGGTCCGATAGCTCGACACCAAAATAATGCTCAGTAACAAAAACACACCTTTTAATGTGTACTTCAAACTTGCATTGATAAAAGCAATTATACATGCCTCGTTGTCTACTTATTACATATGCGGAATGTAAAAGTTGACAGCAACAAAACATTATTAACCCGTTGTATTCAAGAAATCCACCGACCAAGGTGAAACAATGCAAAAGGAAGTCTGATCGGAAATCTCCAGCGCATGCAAAGGGTCACTGCATGTGCATACATCGAAACATCAGTACTACCCCACACGCTCAATGAATAAAACACACACGTAAGTGATATGTACACGAGTCAGAAAAAGGGCAATTGCAACTCAACGGTCAATGTATTGTTGTCACAACAGATTATATCAAAAGTAATCGAAATAAATAAAGCAATTACGTTGCACAATGGTTTTTGCAAGGAGAAAGCCGATAAGAGGATGTTAAGTTTTCAGCCAGTATTAGCAAGTTTTACTTGTTTATTGGCTAACAGGGTAACCTAGAGGAATGCACACTCGCCTCTGAGCTATCATCAAGGGTTCAAATCCCAACCCAGCTGTCGACTGTCATCTGGTGTTTCACAGGCAGAGTCATTCCATCTGAAATCACCAAATTTAAGAAAATGTTCCCAGTTGACCCCCTCAGATTTACTTTAACTTTCATAAAAATAGTCCCAGGTATCAAAATGAAGCTGCGTAAAATTTTAGGTCCATAGATGGGTAACTCCGAGATATTGAGGGTTGAAAATGTGGTTGTGGCCCTATTTTTTATGGTCGTTGCGAGCATCACAAAATGAACAGTATATTTAAACTCCCATAACTTTTTAAATTATTAATGCTAGAGCCTTGAAATTTTCAGAGATTATTCTTCTATAACTGCTCTGTAAGAAACAAACATAAAACTGAGTATACCTCTATTAATTTTTATGACCTGATCAGTTGAAATCCAGACAAAAAAATGTTGGTTTTGTATGAAGACCCAACTTTGAGACCACATATATTTTTATTGACCATCCCAGAAGCTTGAAATTTTTTCATGTAATAACTGTATGGTATATTATTCACATGTTTACTTTTCTTAATGAGTCATATATAATACAGTCATGATCCCTCAAAAATTGAAAATTTCATTTTTCCCCGAAATTCAGGTGAGGATTGCAAATATATGACAAGGTATACCACTTCAAATTGTTCACCATTGGAAAGAGCATATTCAAGTTTACAAAAGTGTCAAATATCAGTGGTATATTTTTTAAATATATTTTCTATTTTTTTAAAACTGTTGTTAACACAGTCGTGAATACATGAAGTGTGTGCATGGTGTGGGCACCATGGTAATCATGAATGATTAGTTTATATGATTCAAATTAATAACAAAAATATATCACATACTGCAATAACAATGTAATAAAACATTTCACGTAATGATTTGAATAGGTCCTTGATCTGCTTTTCCAAGTCAGGTGCGAGCTTGTACTGCCTCCCAGTTGACGTTAGGGGAGCATCAATAATTTCATCACATGGACCAAAGGAACCCAACAATTCGTCCTTGAATGTATATATACACTGCTGACATCACCAGATCAGCCACTATTCCTGAGTTCTATTTTTAGCCCAGCCAGATGAGTGAAGCTCATGCTATTTACAAATGAGAAACAAGAATTAAAAATTCAAATTTCAAAGTATTGTGTTCATGTATCCTAATAGCAGATGATATGTATGTACATTGTATATACATGTATTAACAATGTACTACATGTAAAAGGACTGTTCATTAAATAGCACACACAACAGCGCACAGCACTGGCAGAACATCATTTATTCAAATATTTTTAAAATATTGATAGAAACATTATACCACTTTGATATTTGACACTTTTGTAAACTTGAATATGCTCTTTCCAATGGTGAACAATTTGAAGTGGTATACCTTGTCATATATTTGCAATCCTCACCTGAATTTCGGGGAAAATGAAAATTTTCAATTTTTGAGGATCATGACTGTATTATATATGACTGATTAAGAAAAGTAAACATGTATTTGAATACTACTACCATACAGTTATTACATGAAAAAATTCAAGCTTCTGGGATGGGTCAATAAAAATATATGGGGTCTAAAGTTGGGTCTTCATACAAAACACATTTTTTTTCTGGATTTCAACTGATCAAGTCATAAAAATTAATAGAGGTTATCTCTGTTTTATGTTTGTTTTTACAGAGCAGTTATAGAAGAATAATCTCTGAAAATTTCAAGGCCTAGCATTAATATTTAAAAAGTTGTGGGAGTTTAATGTAGCCGTTCATTTTGTGATGCTCGCAAGACCATAAAAATAGGGCCACAACCACAATTTCAACCTTAATATCTCGGAGTTGACCCATCTATGGACCTAAAATTTTATGCAGCTTCATTTTGATACCTGGGAACTATTTTATGAAAGTTTTAAAGTAAATCTGAGGGGGTCAACTGGGAGGCCTCCGGTGATATGAGGTGGAATGACTCGGCAGGGTGAGGTATCAGGGCGTGCCGTCCCTTAGATGAACATTAAACTGGGCATCCAGCCTTCCAGCATCAGTTGGTGGATGTCAGAGATCCCATACTCTTCTTTGTGAAGAGTATGTGATCTATCTTCAGCACCCTGAACAAATTACAAATGACAAGGCAACTGCAAACCAACCAGTGTAATCATTGCAGTGAAACTGCTTCGGTTGCACTGAGCCTGCCTCGGGGCAGAGCATCAGAGTTAGTTCGTAGTATTTGCGTTTATTACCTCACTGTCCTTTCTTTCTTACCCTGTCACTCAAAAAACCCGTTAACTGTGCAGTTTCGCTCCCTTCGATCTTTGACTCCTGATGCTTAATCCAGCACCTTTCACTTTTGATCCACTTCCATCATTATATGAATACCCCTCTTCCAACATTTCCCTCTTTTGCTATGCCAAATGGCCAACATGCCTGGTGTTGGCTTAATGGTTAGGGTGGTGGGCTTGGGATCTGAGAATCCTGAGTTTAAATCCCACTCAGCTGTTGAACTAATACCAGGTGGGGTTGATTCTGCCTGTCATCCTTCCGAGGTCGGCGAAATGAGTGCCAGCTTGCTGGGATTATGTGTCGGAGTGGCGACCTGACCAGGATTGTGCCCAATAGCCAAGGAGACTGCTTAGGCAGCACCAACGCTCTGCACAGAGTATGGATGGATGGAAATGGCCAACGCCTGAAACATAAGCCGCACCTCTCTTGCACGGCGGTTAACATAGTCTTATGGGCTTTCATGTCACATAATGCATCGTCGACTGAGGCTGATGGCCAACCTTTTGCAAAGACTAATATTTCACTGGGAGTTGCACGATGCTATGCTCTAATATTACGTACATGTGTGCCCTTTGCTTTACAGAAAGCACTACACATTTCCACGCTGCCACATTGCAATCAACGATTGTACAATATCGATCCAAATGCATTGTACTACTCCCCACAATTCATCCAAGGTGCTTGTTCGCTGTTTGACCATCTCGGTTCCGAAACAAGCCCAGACAGCCTCAACAATGCTTATATCTTATGCCTTGCACAGGCCAAATGAAGTGCATGTTCGGGTCGGCGTCATGACAACATGTGGTTGAGGTTTGAGATGAATCACAGCTTAAATAAGTCAAAACAAATGACAAAAAATAAAAACGTACCAAAGACATGTGCCTCTGGCAAGTGCTTCAGCTGGCCAAGTGACACCGGTGGGTTGAGCCAAACAACCTGAGCGTTCATTAGCAGATCGCCCATGCCTAGTTCCACTGGCTGGTTGGAGAGGGAAAATGAAGAGTTGGAGGGAGAGAGTTGAGGAGGTGGGTAAAGGTCTCCAATGCAAAGCAAATTTGAACGAACTTAACAACAGTCAGGCTTCTTGGAGGTGTAACAAGGACCTGATGCAACATTCCAATCCCAATATGAACTGGTCAATTTGCTTGGAACACAAAGAGGCAGAGCCTGACCAAATGGGATAATAATTCAAATATATCCTGCCTGGGTAATTCCACCGAAATATGAACCTTGAGGTTAAAATTTATTTTAAACCGTCAATTAAATAAGTATCGTTTAAAAACATGGAATAAAGTGTATTCTTCTTACATTTTCATTAAAAAAAAAGAAGAGATAAGTAGCTCAAAATTATGGAAAAGTCGAACGTCAGGCCTTGGGCCAAAAACTTTCCTTGGCTAATTAAATCAAACAAGGTGGGAATAATTGGGATTGTTGCAGTAGTAGTAGTAGTAGTAGTAGTAGTAGAAGTAGTTTTTTTTTCCTTTACAGGAGGGAGGCTCATGGAAGAGCACAGTATAAATGACAAGGGACAAATGTCAAGGGAATGAACAAACAGGAAAAGAGGGGAATATGATGATTTGGTTAGGAAAGGTTAATGGGGGTAATAAATATCATGGGTCAGAATTGAGGATGACAGATGGCTGTGCACTGCTTGCTTGAATCCCTGGAGGGAAAAGCAAGACAAAACAGAAGAATAGTGGTAGTAGTAGTAGAACTAGTACAACTGTAATGCAGTACTAATAAAATATAGGGGCAATACCCCTGGGCTCTCACCTGGTAGCGGCTGGATAAGATGACCAGGCAACCACTGGTCGGCATGGATGACCCACAAAATATATAATGGAGAAGAAAGTAAATACCTGTAGAATTTTTTTTTAATGCCATGAACAAACCTTGGTACATCAAGGGTGATAAAAGTTGTGGTCAAGTTTCATCGAAATTGTGCGTGTAGTTTCTAAGAAAGCAGATACATATTTTGGGGGCCAACCCCCCCCCCCCCCCCCCCCCCCCCCGATATACCTCCTTAGATCTCGATTTTTTGAATGCTGTGAACAAACTTTGGTACATCACGGGTGATGAAGGTTGTGGTAAAGTTTTATCAAAATCGTATGTGTAGTTTCAGAGAAGAAGTTGGAAGTATATGTGGACGGATGGATGGACAGACGGCACGCCATCCCATAAGTTCCCCGGAAGGACGTTCCAGGTGAGCTAAAAATGTGGAAAAATGGCATTTCTTTCTTTAATGGATATCAAACCACAACAGGTTATCGCTTTGCTGAACTGACAAGCTTTTCATAATTAATTGAAACAGAGTATGCTTTAAAGTCTACATGAATATTATAGCTGATGTTATTGCTTTACAAAATAAAAAAAAACATCATATCATGGTAACATCCAAACAGAAAGGTTATATTTTTTTGTGATAACTCACAGTTTGACGTGTAACACTCATCCGGTTATCAATCCCAGGAATAATAATTCTGTATGCGCTCGTATTAATAACATCTCGCAACCCAACAATCGACGGTACGACGACAGCAGCACGTCGAAAGCACCACAACCACAACATAGCTGCTTCTTTCGTTAGCAAGACCACGGATGGAGTCTCTCATTGAACACTCCATGAAAGGGAATGTTATTTCATTCAGTGGAAACGTGGCAAATGAAATGCAGATCGAGATGTTGGCTCTGCTGTCCCATCCCCCCCAATTTTCTACCTCATTTTGCAGCTCAGCATGCTGGCTGGCCAGCTTCTCCAGCAACGGGCAAAATTCCTCATAGATTTTCTGCATTTCGTTGATGTGGCTTGCAACCTTGTTCATAGCACGCAGTGCCTCTGCATCCCGGACAGAAAAACGAGTAAATTTGCATGCATTTATCTCAGGTGCTTATGAAAAGGCAAGTTTAATGATTCCGTCCTTTTTATATTTTCCGGCTGTGAGGGAAGCGAACGGCGAAGCAATTGCAAATGCTCCACTTACGCAAGCTGCGTGAGCTAAAGCAACTCAAAAACAATGAACCTGACACAGCAATAGAACCATCGTTAGCGTTTGTATGTTCACAGTAATCCACCCATTAGGTGATGTACGAGGTGCATCCTGGTTGTTTGCCAGTAAGAGTGTAGGCAGGATTATTTGTGGTTACTATCAGGTGCACAATCCTTGTTCAAGGAAAACCTGATCTGTATTCCACACACAAAAAAAAAATCTCTGTAATTTAAGCTTGAGAGTTTGCTCATTTGCATACTGACCCCAGTGACTATTTATTGCATCCAAAGTGACGTCTCTGTCAAGAGTTGGTCAGCAAAGGTATTCTTAAAATCTAACATCCATGTAAAAACCCCTTCTGGAAATCCTGACGCAGGAAGTCGTAACGAACAAGCGACGGAACTCTGACTGACAATCAATGTTCAGAGAGGTCCATAAAAAAAAACTAACGTCATACCCTTGTCAAATGAATCGTATATTACGGTCGCATGGAATTTCCACGTAATGTAGATGTGACTGTCCACTTCCCCCTCAACCCAAGTCCTCAACTTCAATGTCCTCACTCTTCTCTCCTCCCCTCCACCCCAAGTCCTCAACACCCCTCTCTCAACTCACAGTGTCCTCACCCTCTCTAACCCACCCAGTCTCACACCCCTCTCTCAACCACAGGCCCTCACCCACTCCTAACCCAACCCAAGTCCTCTCCCCTCTCCAACCCAAATCCTCAACCCCCCCACCACAAGTCCTCAAACTCTCCCCCAGAACCTCAACTTCCCTCTCCCAACTATGTCCCTTCTCTGTCCATTGCCTCCCACTCCAACTCTGTCCTCCCCTCCCCTTTCTTCCTGCTCTTAACAATGTTGCTGTTCCCAACCGTTACGAACAATGTTAAAAGTAAACAATGACGGAACAATGTTAATTCACAATCGCATGAGATGACCGAATCTCATAATATTGTGAGGGAGGGGAAAAAAATAGTGTAAGGTCATTAGTAATGGAAAAAATAATTTACAACCAGAACTCCACAGACAAAGACCTTTATAATAATATGGGTTTTATGGTCCCAGGTCAGGTTGTCGAATATAAAATCGTCAGAAATACAAACATAATAAGGCATATATATTATATACTAGCGTGGATCGGCTCGCTGTGCTCGCCTCAACACACGTCGTGACAAAGGCACAGGTACCATTTAGCCTATCAACACTAGACTTTGCAGTGATGATCCACTCCCCTTGTTGCATACAAATGACTTAGAAATGACATCAGTCGCATAGTGTGGCAGCCACATTGGTTTCAAGGAAAATCATTAAAAATTATATTTTGGAAACTGCTGTAGAGATCGACATGAAACTTTGCAGTTGTGATCCAATGTCATTGCTTCATGTAACGCAATATGTTTCGCATTGATTTGTTCAGCGGTTTTGGAGAAAAAGGTTTTTAAACTTTTGGTTTTCAAACTAACATGGCTGCCAAACCACGTGGCCCATGGCATTGAAAATTTGGTCTCTGCCCAAGATTTGATGGAGGATCGCGTGTGTGAAGCTTCGTTTTGATCGGACAATGTTTGTTTATCCAACATGTCTTCCGCACCAGGTGACCTATGACGTCATCATTTAAACAATGTATGCAGCTATATTGTTAGATGATACCTGGCAAATTTCGCTTCGATCAGATAAGCAGTTCAAGAGAAAACATTATTTAATATTTTTCTTCAATCCAATATTGCCACCGGACCACGTGACTTATCGCTTAAGCCAAGGTCACATTTGCCACGGCGGCCGTGGGGTCTCCAAAATCTAGGCCATTAGCTTTACGGCGCCCAAGTATCACGGCAAATGTAGCAGTCACATATGTTTTTATTTTTGGAGCAGCACGGGTATTTAGCCTAAGTCACATTTGCCACGGCGGCCTGTGGGTCTCCAAATCTACGGCATTAGCAATTATATGGCGGCCGCAGTATTCCACGGTCACACAATGTGCAGTCACATATGTTTTTTTTTGGGGAGCTGCACCGGTATTTATAAATTGGGAGACGAAAACGTGGGGTTGCCGTACGGTCTTTGATTTGATGTTGCCCGGTGATCTTAGGGCGTTCCGCGGCGGCATAGAATTTTCAAGCAGACGCAAGGTGCCCGCAAGCGACCGTGGGGCAGCGAAGTGCGCCAGACGGCGGTAACGAATGGGTTAATTTTTTTTTTTTTTACCAGTTTTTTTTTCGCGCTTGTCGAATTGCTACTGGCGAACGTAGAAATGAAAAAGTTATAACTCAGCGTTATATTCCACGCGCCTTACGGCTGTAAATATAGCCAAACGGCGTAGGGCACCCTGAGGCCACTCAGAATCTGCGGCCGCGCCGTGTTGTCAATTCAGAGGGCGTACGGCGCTATCTCGCGTGAACAAGTGACTTGGCCTTAGGTCGTAAAATTTGGAGGACCGAAACGTGGGGTTATATGTCTTTGATTTGATGTCGCACGGTGACCTTAAGGGGCCCTGCGGGGCCATAGAATTTTCAAGGCAGACGCAAGGTTAGCCTCAAGGTGCCCGCAAGGCGACCGTAGGGGGCCTAAGGCGAACGTGCGGCAGCACGAGTAACGAATGGGTTAATTTTATTTTTTATTTTTTTACCATTTCTTTTGTTTCGGCTTGTTGAATTGCTACGGCGAACGTAAAATGAAAAAAGTTATAACTCCGCGTTTAATTCCACGGCGAACTTACGGCCTGTTAAATATAGCCAAACGGCGTAGGGCCCCCTCCGGCCACGCAGAAACTCTGCGGCCGCCACTTTCTGTCAATTCAGAGGGCGTACGGCCGCCGTATCCTCGCCGTAGAGCAAATGTGACTTAGGCCTTAGTCTTTATCAACCTAATATCCTCAAGTCATGGGGAACATGACTGTGCAGTTTCCCATCGATCTGTCCAGCTGTTCTGGAGAAGAAGATTTTTGAAGGTTTGAGGGTAAATCCAAGATGGCTACCAGACCATGTGACCTATGACATCATAGTTATCAAAGTTTATTCAGCATGGCTAGTCAATCATTTGTGTGCAGTTTTACTTCTATCTGTAAAGTGGTTCTGGAGAAGAAGATTTTTCGTTTTACAAAAAAAAACTAAAAAAATAACCCCAATATGGCTGCCAAACCACGTGACGGATGACATCATAAATTTTTTTGTGTTCAAATATTTCCCAAGATGAACCTCACTAATTTTCATACTGATTGAATGCAGTGTTTTACGTGTCAAACTTTGACCAGGATACCGCTTCACCGACGATGTCGTAGCCATATCACACTTATTCACAATGCAGAGCAGTTGCCAAGTTTCAATTTTTGACATGTTGCGGTTTAGGAGATACAGAGGTCCAAAGTTTTTCAATATTTACAACATGGCTGCCACACCACGTGACATATGACGTCATAATTACAATTAAAAAAAAAATCTGCATGAGTAGTCGCATCTCGGGTGAAAATTTGTCAAGCGGAGAAGCGGTTGCAGAGAAAACGGAGAAAATTTGCATGGACGGACGGATGGACAACCCGAAAACATCATGCCGCTGGCGACTTCGTCACCGGAGGCGTAAAAATTGAAACTTGGCACACGTGAAGTACTCTCCGTGGGAAATAGGTGTGATTTTTTTACGTCATAGGTAGCTTCTTTATAACATCATCATTGCACACATCAAATGCTTTATCCGATCAGTGTGAACAATTGAGGGTCATCTAGGGCTAAATTGTAATTGGGAACAAAAATTGATGACGTCATCGGTCACGAGGTTCGGCAGCCATATTGGTTTTTACATAAAACCTTCAAAAATCTTCTCCAAAACAGTTGAACAGATCGAAGCGAAACTTTACAGGTATGTTCGCCTATCCATGAGGAAAAGAAAAAAAAAGGTTCTCCACCCGTGACGTCATAGGTCACATGGTTTGGCAGCTATGATTTTTCTTTGAAAAATAAACATTTTAAAATCTTCTTCTCCAGAACGGCTGCACAGATCGAGGGGAAATGTCACCCATAAGTTCCCCAAGCCTTGGGGATACCAGGGTGTTCATGAATAATTAATAGGTCACATGGTCTGGCAGCCATATTGGTTTAAAAGAGAAATCTTTTTTTTTTAAATCTCTCTTCAACTGCTTAATCAATTGATGTGAAACGTCACAGTTATGATGTGGTAGTTATGTCTTCTTCTTCTTCTTCTTCTTCTTCTTCTTGCGTATGGCAGCTTGGCTGCCGGGTATGGAAGGTCCTTGAACCGTCACTATAATTTTGTTGGGGTGCAAATATGTCGTATGGCAGTCACTATCATTTTGATGGGATGTGACTATGCCACTGATGCTGTGCCCCGATACCAGTACACTGGTACTCATTTCGCCGACCTTGGAAGGATGACAGGCTGAGTCAACCCCACTGGTGTATTAATTCAACGGGGCTTGAACTCAGGACCCAAGGATCCCAAGCCGCCACCCTAACCACTAAGCCAACACCAGGCTTAAACCAGGCTTAGTAATCATGTGGAATATATGTTTTAAATTTCAACCTGATCAGACGCATGGTCTGGCAGCCAGAATTATTTAATATTTTGAATCTGGGTTCAGGGATTTAAATCAAACTTGGTACAAGTACGTATAATGATGTAATAACGTGGGTGGAGGCATATCTGGCAACGTCACGATGTCAAAGAGTGCTCTTCTCATTTATTTTATTTTACAAACCTGAAGCAAAGTAAACGTCAAATCACATCAACGATGGGCTGTTCTGCTCTTTTGTTTTCACTTACATGTGATCTGGTGTTGTATGGGTGAGCATGTGTGTGTGCTTGTTGTTTACTTATGTCTCAGGGAATGAACGTGGCTGGTTTCATGTCCGAGTTGGATGTGATGAGGTGTGGGTTGTGTGATTGTTGGTGTTTCCATCACATTGGGTGTTGCACACACACGTGGATGTGGATTTTGAGATTGAGTATTGTTGTTTTTGTTGCTCACCTTATCCAACTCATCGTATCCACAACAGCTGGATAAGGTGAGCTTCATTTCTCCTGATGCTCGAGATAGTCGTGTTCAAGTTTCATTGGAAAATATGACAGAACAAAATTGTAAGAGCATAAAGACTCGTCAAGATCAACAATTATGAGGAATAAATGAAAGCAATGCATCCATTTCCAACCAACAGTGAGTTTACAACTTAGTCTCATCAGCTGCAAGTTGTGGAACTACCCTCACCTGACAGGTGGTAGTTTTCTTCGCTCTCTGGGTCTGTAAGAGAGACGAGTTCACGGAGAAGCAGAGGGTACTTCAAAACGCGCTGGATGGGTTTGATGAGAAAAGACTCCAACGTGCTTGAGTGCTGTCCCAAAGGGTTCTGCGAGGCCAGAAATCTCTGCAATTGCTCATCCTTTCGAGCTGCAACATAGGGGGAGGGGGGGGGGGGGATGAAATGTGATGTTTCTTCATTGCAGGTAGAAAAACCAGAGCATGATGGAATTCATGGATACTTAATACAACTCTACCTACGAAAATCGAAAAACCCGACAAAAAAGCCATGGATGTCCCTTTCATGTTGTGTGTTTATGTATGTGTGTTGTTATATATATACACATGCGATGTGATACGCATAACCATGAATATTATCAGGTCAGGTATGGAGCATTGCCAGAACAGCACGTCGCTGCGTCCACTTTCCGCCGGTACTCCAGGGCCTCCGTCTGGCCATCCCCCAGGCAGATGCCAGGCCCATCCCATCTCCTTGAGATGATGGTCAACCTGCTGCAACCACGAGGCACGGGTCGGCCCACTGGCCTCCTCCACTCATGAGCCTCCCTCGCTGAGAGAATCTGG
Source organism: Eptatretus atami (assembly GCA_035128595.1). Classification (NCBI taxonomy): domain Eukaryota; kingdom Metazoa; phylum Chordata; class Myxini; order Myxiniformes; family Myxinidae; genus Eptatretus; species Eptatretus atami. The sequence goes on from CM068953.1 coordinate 51,782,767, forward strand.
TGAGCAGATCAGCACCAGGAAAACGAGCCACATGTCCATACAGCCGCAACTGACGCTCACGGACTATGCAGGTAACAAATCTCATCCGAGTCTCTCTCAGCAACCGCTCGTTGGACACAAAATCCGACCAGCGATAGCCAAGGATTCTCCGAAGAGACCTGGTACCAAAGGAATAAGTCTCCGTCTCAGATCCTTGGTCAGAGTCCAAGTCTCGCATCCATAGAGCTAGACTGGAAGTACCAAGGACCTGAAGACTCGGACTTTCGTCCTCCCGCACAGGTACCGGCAGCGCCACACCCATATCCAGTGAATCCATGACTCCCCAGGCCCGACCCAGACGTCTATTGACCTCTGACTCACAGCCAGCAGAGACATGAATATCACTGCCAAGGTAAGTGAATATCTCTCACGACCTCAACATCCTCACCACAAACAGACACAGACAGACAGCAGCATCCAAGATGTCACCGAAAGCCTGGATCTTAGTTTTGACCCAAGAAACCGTAATCCCAGCGGCTCCGACTCCTCATCAGCACCTCGAGGCCCCCAAAAGGATATCTAAAGTCTCTGCAAAGATGACTGCATCATCTGCAAAATCAAGGTCCGAGATCTTGACATTCCCAAACGATGCACCGCAGCTTGATCTCTCCCGTCATCCTCCCTAAAATCCAGTCCATACAAGTGCTGAAAAGTGTGGGGGCCAGTACACACCCCTGACGAACTCCAGTAACAACTGGAAATAAGTCAGAGATGGTACCACCACACTTCACGGCACTCTCAGTACCAGAGTAGAGTTAAGACATCAGATCGATCAGTTTTGTGGCACCCCACGAAGACCAAGAATCCTCCAGAGGACATCCCGATTCACTGAATCGAACGCTTTACAGAGATCAACATAGGCTGCAAGCAGCCCCTGCCGAAACTCTCGTCTGCGTTCGGTGAGGACACGAAGAGCAAGGATACGGTCAATCGTTGACCTCTTTGGTGTAAAGCCTGACTGCTCTGGACGCTGGTGCTCAAGCAGATGGTGGCGAACCCTATCAAGAATTATCCGAGCAAAGACCTTGCCCGGCACTGAGAGCAGCGTCACCCCTCGGTAGTTGTTGCAGTCTTGGCGATCACCCTTCCCTTTCCAGAGAGGAACAACAAGGCCCTCTTCCAATCGTTGGGATGATGCCTGTGTTCCAGGCAGAGCACAAAACTGCATGCAACGACACGAGTGCAGCATTTCCACCAGCCTTGAGAAGTTCAGCATGGATGCCACAGATCCCTGAGCTTTGCCCCGTTTCAACTGGTTCACCGCAGCCCGTGTTTCCACAAGCGAAGGTGGACCACAGTTGATTCGAGGTCAGCAGCAGGACTGTAACACCCTTGACGTCCAACTCGACAGCTGGGGATCAGCCTGGTACAACCGCTCAAAGTAACCGGCCAGCGGGCCTTCACTTCAGAATATTTATCATGAATATTATCAATGGACTAGAAATATAGTTGCACTATAACTATTGCATTACTGAAGATTTGTAGATGTGGAGCCATCTCAAAAATGCCCCATGTCGACCGTGGCGTTCATTTTGGTGACGTCATTAGTGAAGAACACATTTTCTTCGATATCTTCACAAGAAGACATGATGCAATTACACAAAAAATATGGGCAATACCCCTGAGTGCTCACCTGGTACCGGCTGGATAAGAAAACCAGGGAACCACTGGTAGGCATGGATAACCCACAAATATATATATAACGGAGAATAAAGTTAAATACCATTTGGGAGAAACGCTTGCCTTTTTTTTTTAATCTGTGAACAACTTTGGTTAAATCACGGGTGATGAAGGTTGTTGGTAAAGTTTCATCAAAAATTGTGTGGTAGTTTCCAGGAAGATTGAAAAATACCTACTTGGGGTGGGGGGGCAAATCCCCGCAACCCACTAAGACCCTGATTGGTTTTTTACGTCATGAACAAACGTTGGTTCTCATGACCAGGTGATGAAGGATGTGTCCAGGTTTCATCAAAATTGTGCGTTGTAGTTTCTGGAAGAGAGCAATATCCTATTTTGAGGTGCAACATCCAAGTAGACCCCCTCAGGGCCAGATTTTTTTTTTTAATGCCATGAATTAACTTTGGAACACCATCGGTCATGAAGGTTGTGGTCTAGTTTCATCGAAATTGTATGTGTAGTTTCAGAGGAAAAAGCAAATACCTATTTTGAGGGGTCAAACCTGGAGCGACTTTGAACCCTGGTAGACCCCCTTAGACCACAAATTTTTTAATGCCATGAACAAACTTGAGTTGCAACATACGAAATATAATTTAGCCAAGTTTGGTCACAATCCCATCAGCAGTTTCGGAGAAAAAGTTGTAAGTGTTTACGGATGGATGGACTGATGGACGGACGACGCGCCATCCTATAAGCTCCTCGGAACTACATTCCAGGTGAGCGAATGAAAACCCGGCCTACCCTCCGTCAATATCTTTTCATGGCAGTTGACGTCTCAGTAAAAAGTCTGACCTCTTGAGTCGTCTCCAAACTTGTGGTGATATCCAAAGAAATATTCCAGAGATCAATGTCATTATCCTTGATGAAGCTGCAGTTGTCAACATGGTGATACCAGATGGTGCCAAAACCTTTGATGACTATGCATTGAAGTTCTTCATACCATACATCCTGGGCCAAATCCAATGGGCTCGTCAAGTGGACATATTTTAGGATTGTTATTTTGAGAACACTTGAAATCACAGACAAGAAGGAAGGACACAAAAGGAGCTAGGATAAGAGTTGAAGGGTCAAATTGCCCACCACAAACTGGCTGCAGTTTCTTCAAGTTGACAACAACAAGTCAGAGCATTTTGCCCTTTATAAAAAAGGCATGCTGCGCTCATTGCAACAGACAAGCTGGAAGTTGCCACACATGGACCCAGGTTTTTACGCAACCATCAACAAGACAAGCTAGCTTTCTCCTCGCAGCCATGAAGAAGGGGATACCCAAATGCTCCTGCACAGAGCTCATACTGTGAGCCAATGTTTCGAGAAAGTAACTCTACATATGGTAGACACTGATGTAGTTGTTCTACCCGTGGCTGTCGTCCCCAGATTCATTACCAAGGAGCTATGAGTGGCGTTCAGGACAGGGTATCACTTTAGGTACATCGCTGCCCATGAGACTGACACACCTCTGGGATCAGAGAAGTCAAAGGCCCTTCCCATGTTCCAAGCCTATGCTGTCTGCGGCACTGTCATCATTCACCTCTTGAGGGAAAACAAAGCATGGAATACCTGGAAAGCCTATGATGAAGCTACCACAGTCCTTATTGCAGTTTCAGAAGAACCACTGCACATATTAGCAGACGACAGTGCAGTCCTGGAGTGCTTCACGATTTTAATATACGACCGAACAAGCAGTTTAGAGGACATCAACAAGGCATGTTAAAAGCTGTTCATCAAGAGCATGAGGGATGGAGGAAATCCCTCCGACCAAAGATGCTCTGATGCATTACATGCAGAGCTGTCTTTGAAAGTGGACACTGCTGGAGCCAATTGCTGGAAGTAGCCCCAAATATGCCATCATATGCAGACCAAGCCTGGACCAAGCCCAACGAGTGGAAGCGACTGTGGACAACACTTTCCCAGGTGAGCCGGTCTTTAGGCAAACCTTTGTGATTTGGATGCAAAAAGGGCTGCAGAGGAAAATGCAAGTGCACGAAAGCAGCTCTGAAGTGTACAGCTTTGTGCCAGTGTGTTGGTGACTGTGATGACTAGTCTAGTGTACGATTACAAGTACCGTCAGACCCCACTATTCGCGAATTCGTGGAACCCACATATTCGCGGGTCATAAAGTGTGACCTTCTTCAACATTTGCGCTTTGCGTTTTTGTTTTTTGTATTTTTTTTTTTTAACACTTCAGGACTGGTCTATAACCACCTGGGAAATTGGAAATCAGCCAACATCACAGCATTCCAGAAAAAAAGGTGCAAAAACGGCTGCACTTAACAACAAGCCAACTAGCTTCCTTCCAATCATCAGCAAAGTTTGAATCCATCATCGCTGTTGATATAAAATAATTCCTTTTCTCCAGAAGCTTCATCTCAGATCATCAATTCGGATGCAGACGTGGTCACTCTACTTTGGACGTGCTGCTTCATCTCTTCTAACAATGGTGATGCCCCTCAATACCAGACATGAGGTCAGGGCCATCTCTCTGGACATATCTTGAGCTTTTGATACAGTTTGGCATCCTGCCTTGCTCTCCAAATTGTCTGCTTATGGAATCCAAGGCCAACTCCACTCTTGGATTACTGACTTCCTCCACTTTCATAGACAACACGTGGCTCTCAATTGAACCCTGTCAAGGCTGGAGTACTGAAAGACAGTGTTTTAGGTCCCATATTTTTCTTAATCTTCATTCATCTATGATCTCACTGACTCTGGAAAATCCTCTTTATCTCTTTGCTGATGACTCCACTCTCTGCCGTGACATCTCTCATCCCTCTGACAGACAGGCAGCAGCCTCTTCCCTCTCCTCAGACCTTGCCAAAATCACAAACTGGGTCAAACATTTTGCTGATGTATCCATATTGTCCACCCTTTGCGTTCTCCCTTACCCCTCATCGTTACCTGCATCCCTTGTTTGTCCGTCTCTGTCTACTTTCTCCCTCCACCCTGCTGTTGTTCCCCTTTCTCCTGCTGCTCCCTTTGTTATTTTGTGTCCTGATTTGTTTTGTGTAATCACTCTTCACGACCTAGACTATGTTAAAACAACAAACAAACAAACAATGCTCTGACATTTGGGGCATTTTTTCAAGAACGTATCCCCTCAAATAGCAGGGTCCGAAAGTATTTCATAATCTTTAAGATGAGTGCGCTTGATTGTATGCACGTTACCTTGATACGGGATCGACATTATGATGAAAGCACGATACATAATGTAGTACTGTCCACATTCCACAATTTACTGCTTGTACGTCTTACTGCTACGACTACCTACAGAATATACTGACTAGAAATAACTCTATTTTTTACACACATATATATTATATACTAGATATATATATATAATATTATTTTTAATCGGGTGATTTATGTGTCTCCGTCCGTTCCTGTCCTGCACTCTAACTCCCAAAGTTTTCAACTTTCACGTTTTTCATATTTGGTACATAGGTACAGACTTGGAGACGGTGTGTGCGACATACGTTCGTCATCTAAAGTGGTTGCATGGCAACCAGGATGCTGTTTCCATCCGTTCCCTGTCCGCACTCTAACTTCCCAAATTTTAAACTTTCACGTTTCATATCTGGTACATAGGTACAGACTGTGGAGACGGTTGTGTCGTGACATACGTTCGTCATCTAAAGTGGTTGCCATGGCAACCCAGGATGCTGTTTTCCATGTAGTAGCACAATTCTGTATATACCTTCTTGTTCGGGCTGTATATTGTGCTCACTTGCGCCTCTTGTTTATGATTCAATATACAAATACATATATTGCTTTTAAAATTATTTGGATCAGACTTCACTGCAATGCTTTATTAAAAAATATTAATTATTAGACTAGTCTTTTAAAAACGATAATGTATAAACAGGCGAGCATTGGGCTTTGACACCAACTCTGGTTGTTACCCGTATCCATCTTTAGTTGCCAAGATATTAAAGAAAATAATCACGACGGCACCAAAATGGCCACAACGGCTGACGTGGGGCATTTTCCACGATGGCTCCACATGTGAAATTCTTCAGGGGACAATCATAGATCTGCACCAAGTTTTATTCTTTAATGAAAAAGGCCTAATTCCAATATTTTGCACAAATCGACTGAACTCAGAGCAAGGAGTTAATGGAGCACCAAAAGCAAAGGATAATATTGAACGACGAGAGATTGGTACATCCTTCACGGACAATTTCCACCATCCTCGCCATCCTCCCATCCACCGCGGAGTGCCATGAGATGGATGACTAAGGCAACATCAACGTCATCGGTCTGGCAAACATTGAAAATTACCTCGACAGAATTTAACACAAGTCGGGTGACTGCTGAATTGAATGGATTGTTTTTTTTTTTTTCACTTCAACCATCCATGCACAGATGACAGGGACTAGGGAGTCATCAGGATATAAATGGTACAGTTTATCTAAACCAAATGTTCCTGCATGGTGTCCTACAATTCTCCATTTGAAATTAAAACCTTACGGAAAACAGTAATGGAGCACCGATTCATGGCTCCAAAAATGACCCAAGATCTGAAATAACGAGGAATGCAGGGATGAATAATAAGTAGGGAGGAATGGTGGAGAACCCGCCTCAATTCAACAAAGTCTGGAAGCAGATGTTAGAGGAAGGGTTCAGGTTATTATTAAGATATGGAAAAATCCCAACAAGGTACTAGTTTGTTTTTAAACTGCCACACCTGTGGAGGACAAGTATGCAAAAATGCATTGGTGATAAAACCAGTGCGTGTCCCTTAACTTTTGTAGGATATTGGAATATTTTATGTATCCAGGCTGCAAACTCGAGAACATTGGTTTGTATTATTAAAACATTCATTCGTCTCGTGGCATTTTCCCCTCTTATGAAAACAGCTCGTTATGGCTGATCCCACAATCAAATCCCATTAACCTCCATGAGCCTTAGTAAAATGAGAAGAAAATTTTTTAAAGTAATTATTAAAAAAAAACAACTTTTGGTCCTGATAAAGGACTACCATCCGAAACGATCAGCTTTTCCTTGTTTGCTTCACACTGCAGTTAGTACACTTCATCAAGTTTATTGAATGAAAACCTATCAATTTGACTTGTTTGACCGAACACAACCCACATGAATACCATCTCTCTACTTTT
>CM068953.1:51789618-51804089 GCA_035128595.1 Eptatretus atami
CTCCCTTACCCCTCATCGTTACCTGCATCCCTTGTTTGTCCGTCTCTGTCTACTTTCTCCCTCCACCCTGCTGTTGTTTCCCCTTTCTCCTGCTGCTCCCTTTGTTATTTTGTGTCCTGATTTGTTTTGTGTAATCACTCTTCCACGAGCCTAGACTATGTTAAAAAAACAAACAAACAAACAAACAATACTCTGACATTTGGGGCATTTTTCAAGAACGTATCCCCTGCAAATAGCAGGGTCCGAAAGTATATTTCATAATCTTTAAGATGAGTGCAGCTTGATTGTATGCACGTTACCCTTGATACGGGATCGACATTATGATGAAAGCACGATACATAATGTAGTACGTCCACATTCCACAATGTTTACTGCTTCGTTTACTGCTCACACCTGACAAGTACTGTCAGATAATATGAACCACATTTTGGTAGTTACCATTTTTAGCTCGCCTGTTCGAAGAACAGAGAGCTAAGCGATTACCCCGGCGTGAGCTGTGAGCCGTGAAAAATGTAAAGTGGTGCAAGTTATTATTTCCTTTCTAATGTTTTGTTCACCACACTATTTTTATACACCGATATATATATAATATATATCGGGGTGATATTATGTGTCGTCCGTCCGTTTCCTGTCGCACTCTAACTCCCAAAGTTTTCAACTTTCACGTTTCATATTTGGTACATAGGTACAGACTGTGGAGACGGTGTGTGCGACATACGTTCGTCATCTAAAGTGGTTGCCATGGCAACCAGGATGCTGTTTTCCATCCGTTCCTGTCCGCACTCTAACTCCCAAATTTTCAACTTTCACGTTTCATATCTGGTACATAGGTACAGACTGTGGAGACGGTTGTTCGTGACATACGTTCGTCATCTAAAGTGGTTGCCATGGCAACCAGGATGCTGTTTTCCATGTAGTAGCACAATTCTGTATATACCTTCTTGTTCGGCGTATATTGTGCTCACTTGCCTCTTGTTACTGATTCAATATACAAATACATATATTGCTTTAAAATTATTTGGATCAGACTTCACTGCAATGCTTTATAAAAAATATTAATTATTAGACTAGTCTTTTAAAAACGATAAATGTATAACAGGCGAGCATTTGGCGCTTTGACACCAACTCTGGTTGTTACCGTATCCATCTTTAGTTGCCAAGATATTAAAGAAAATAATCACGACGGCACCAAAATGGCCACAACGGCTGACGTGGGGCATTTTCCAGATGGCTCCACATGTGAAATTCTTCAGAGGGACAATCATAGATCTGCACCAAGTTTTATTCTTTAATGAAAAAAGGCCTAATTCCAATATTTTGCACAAATCGACTGAACTCAGAGCAAGGAGTTAATGGAGCACCAAAAGCAAAGGATAATAATTGAACGACGAGAGATTGGGTACATCCTTCACGGACAATTTCCACCATCCTCGCCCATCCTCCCATCAACCGCCGGGAGTGCCATGAGATGGATGACTAAGGCAACATCAACGTCATCGGTCTGGCAGAACATTGAAAATTACCTCGACAGAATTTAACACAAGTCGGGTGACTGCTGAATTGAATGGATTGTTGTTTTTTTTCACTTCAACCATCCATGCCACGATGACAGGGCTCAGGGAGTCATCAGGATATAAATGGTACAGTTTATCTAACCAAATGTTCCTGCATGGTGTCCTACAATTCTCCATTTGAAAATTAAAACCTTACGGAAAACAGTAATGGAGCACCGATTCATGGCTCCAAAAATGACCCAAGATCTGAAATAACGAGGGAATGCAGGGATGAATAAATAAGTAGGGAGGAATGGTGGAGAACCCCGCCTCCAATTCAACAAAGTCTGGAAGCAGATGTTAGAGGAAGGGTTCAGGTTATTATTAAGATATGGAAAAATCCCAACAAGGTACTGTGTTAAACTGCCACACACCGTGGAGGACAAGTATGCAAAAATGCATTGGTGATAAAACCGTGCGTGTCCCTTAACTTTTGGTAGGATAGTGGAGATATTTTATGTATCCAGGTGCAACTCGAAGAACATTGGTTTGTAATTAAACATTCATTCGTCTCGTTGGCATTTCCCCTCTTATGAAAACAGCTCGTAATGCTGATCCCACAATCAAATCCCATAACCTCCATGAGCCTTAGAAAATGGAGAAGAAAATTTTTAAAGTAATTATAAAAAAAAACAACTTTTGGTCTGATAAAGGACTACCATCCGAAACGTCAGCTTTCCGTTGCTTCACACTGCAGTTAGTACACCTTCATCAAGTTTCAGTTGATGAAAACCTATCATTTGACTTGTCTGCCGAACACAACCCAACATGAACCGAAGACAAAGGACTCCTCCATCAGAATAATAATTTGATTGGCTATTGATTGGTGCAAGTTAACCAGGTTATCTGACATTTAATTAATTATATGCCTGACCTTCTCCCCAAAACAAAACTTCAACAACTAGCCGAGGAGAGAGTATGCACATACGTATTTGATTGTTAAAATAATTAAATGGATAAATAACAAATAAACAACAATGTTTAACATGTGTGGTTGTCAAACCAAACTCTCATGGAGCAATTCGGTCCATCCCATCTGGTTGCATTAGTTGGCGGATGTTAAAAACTCCACGGTGTTCTTCGTAAAGAGTAGGAGTTAATGTCGGCACGCTGAACAAATTCCAAATTCCTGCTCTAACCGACAAGGCACACTGCATCAGCGGCACAGCCGCACCCACAGCAACAATGCAAACTTGCGGCTATGTGCCGCAGCATGAAAGAAGACGATGTCATCGTTTTGGTCATTCACAAAAAGTATTCAAAGGCTTACCCCCCCCCACCCCCCTCCACTCATTCCATCAGATTAATTCACTAAGCATCTCATATGTGCATGTCCAAACGATCTAATCTTCAAGGCCATGATGTGCACAAAAATAATCTGATCTAATCGAATCTAATCACCCATAAGTGTGTTAATCCAATCAACGTGCGACCTATCACTGGGCTGCATTTGGAATATTTTTTTCAGAGGTCTAGGTTTTCTCAATGGTCCTTATATGTTTTTTGCATGCTGAATTCAGAAATGTATCTAATTTCGCTCAATCAGGTCAAGTTTTTTATGCTATCTCAATTTTAAGGAAAAAAAATAATCCAAATTTTTGTTTTTTTAATTAGCATTTTTTTAATTCAAAATCAGACTTATATTGACAGAAAATTACAAACTATACATATAATGACACACAAGTACACTTAATGTGGAAGAAAGTGCCTTCTCAATTACTTTCATTTCATTTCAGAAAAATATAGATAAATCGTTGTCTCTGGCAACACCAACTTCAGTCGCTCCAGCAGTCGCTGTTTCCTTCGTCTTTTAATGTTGAATTTCACATTAACGGTACTTGTGCGTCATTTATATATAGTTTATACATTTCTGTCAATGTAAGTCTGATTTTGAATTAAAAAATGCTAATTAAAAAAACAAAAATTTTGATTATTTTTTTTCCTTAAAATTGAGATAGCATCAAAACTTGACCTGATTGAGCGAAAATGATACATTTCTAAATTCAGCATGCAAAAAACATATGAGAACCGTTGAGAAAACCTAGACCTCTGAAATGACGCAGAACAGTTTCTTCGATTAATAATCGAAGGTGCACGAGCCGACTCCGATGTGCCGAGACGCATCAGAAAAACACTTCATCCAACCAGTCAGTCGGATACCATGACACATTGAAAATGCTCTGCGATCTGAAACTCCACTCAACCACAGCTACAGAAAATCATCAATAAGAGTTCCGAGGGCTCAAGTACGAGGGCAGTTCAAACCGTTCTCGAAATGAGATACAGAAGTTCAAGAAAACCCAAACCATGTTTTTGTTATTCTTCAACATACAAATACAGGACGTATGATTCGTAAGAAAACAATATATCGTTCCTTACGAATTACATACAATTGTGCATTAAAAAATAAACAAGTCATTTGGAATGTAAGTGGTTTCTCATTCCAATGACATTTTGAACGTTTCACTCGGGTTTCTTTAAGAATCCTCTAATAGGTCAGCAGCCAAATTAATGGTGATTTAAGGTTAACCTTGCGCTGGACGTTGCACAATGTTTTTTTTTTCTCGATTCCGACTCCCGTGACCCTGTGCATTGAGAAACGTACGGGTACCAACCTGGCATCCGTGGGATTTTGAGAAAATGCCCATTGCCATGGCAAACACGTACTGTACATTAATTGTGTATTTTAGAAAGTTGAAGATCTCTGGACCTACAAATGATATAAACGTATTCTAAGTGTACATACATGTGTTCTTTGATGTGGGCTATCCCACTAGCCAAGGTGATTTGAGGTCAAGGTCATTGAGAAAAACTCAAGGTCAAGTGAAAAAATTCAGTTTCTACTCAAAATATAATTTGAAAACCTATTGTTTTTTTTTTCTTTTTAACCAGTCTAGCATTCATAAGATAACTTTTATTTTGTCTCTGCTGTACCTGCATCCCATTGTTTTAGCTTCATTCACAGAAAAAGAAAAGTATCCTCAAAGAGAATCAATGTTCAGTTGCCGTAGTAACATACTTAACATCTATAAGACAATGTTCCAAGCTACATTCATGATAAATTTGAACTTAAAAACGAACCCAAAATGCTCAGACCACCTCGACGCTAATCGATCCCTTGATAATCATCTCCAAAAATTGCGATGATGTGTTTATTTTTGATTCGCTATTTATAAAGTTAGTTATGTTGCGAATAAAAGTTGAAATTTTCTTCTTCTTCTTTTTCTTTTTCACGATTAGCCCTGATATCGCACCCAGGAGTTGACCGCCATATTTGTACTGTCTACGGGTTACATCCCGGTACGATTCAACTCAAATGGTGAATAATTTTCCATGTTCCACAAACATGCCGGGTCGATGGGTCCTTGTATAGCAATACAAACCGAGATGGTTTCGTGCTACACCAATGGCCAAAAGACCATAAGTTTTCCAAAAATTTGATGAGGTTTGTCTGAAATACCCAAGCGTGGATCATTGTTATGAAACACAGAGCGCTGTTATGTAAGAACAGAGATGGCTTAAACTTGTGGTTATCGGCCACGATTGAGAGAGGATGCCAACCCCATGATTAAGCGGAAGAAACAGTCGTCGCTTAAAACTATCATCTCTACCCAACTACCAGCACATGTACATGTACATGAGTGATTTGAGCAGTGAATCAAACACCTGTGCTGGCCTGCCATCGACCGATCTCATCACCACCCACCTCAACAGTGGGACACGGATACGACACAGCACAGCACGGAAACGGTACAGACATGGCACGGCACGACCACAGACACAACGGTGGGACACGCCACGGACACAACACAGCACGATTTTCAATGGTTTTCAGAATTATTTTTTCTTATTTGACACAGTCCACTTTGAAGGGAAAAAAAAATTGAAATTATTTTATCTACTCAAAAAATGCCAAAAAAGCCCTCGTGTCGATTGTCGAATTTTGCCAGTGACATCACACCTTGAACCAAATGGCAGCTGACAGAGAAACAGTTCATATCAAGCTCGGATTCAGATATTGATTCCACCGTTGTGAGTAACTCTGAAGGTTTGCAGTATGTTGAAACTGATCAGTGGGATTTTGAAGAAACTATTGGAGACAAAATTAGTTATGGAAACGCTTTTGGGGGAATCATAGACACATATTGTTTGGAGCCTTATGCAAGTGATTCAGATGAAGATGGCAACAATGGAGGTGTTAGTGAATATGAAAACGCCGGTCACGTGTTCACTGCAGATGAGTAGGTTTTGTTTTTCCATTCAATTGACGTTTATAATGGCTTTTGTATTCATTGATAAATCAGTTATATTACTGCAGCAAAAACATGGCAACTACATGGCATGGCCATGGCACGGACACGATGGTGGGACACGACACGGATACGACAGTGGGACATGGCAAGGTCACGGCGGTGGGAGACGGCACATCACGACACTGATATGGGAATACTCGGACATGGGCATGGACATGGCATAGCACAGACACCGCCCAGGCACACTCAGACACTGTGAACAAAATGAGCGATGAATGCTTCGTCCCACCATCGCAGGCTGATCAAGTGTCCAATACGGTACGGCACCGTCCCATTTAATACTTTCCCGGGACACCATTTGTGTCTGTGGTCATGTCTGTGTTGTGTCCCACCATCATGTCCAAGCTGGACGTGCTGTGTCCACCATCATGTACATGTTCCACAGTCTTGTTCATTCCATGTCCAACACGCCGTGTCTGTGGTCGTGCCGTGTCCCACCGTCGTGTCTGTGGTCGTGCCGTGTCCCACCATCGTGTCTGTGGTCATGCCGTGTCCCACTGTCGTGTCTGTGGTCGTGCCATGTCCACCATCGTGTCTGTGGTCGTGCAATGTCCCACTATCATGTCTGTGTCGTGCCGTATCCCATATCGTGTCTGTGACCATGCCGTGTCCCACCGTTGTGTCTGTGGTCGTGCCGTGTCCCACCGTCGTGTCTGTGGTCGTGCCGTGTCCCACCGTAGTGTCTGTGGTCGTGCCGTGTCCCACCGTCGTGTCTGTGGTCGTGCCGTGTCGCACTGTCATGTCTGTGGTCCGTGCCGTATCCCACCACTAGTGTCTGTGGCCGTGCCGTGTCCCACACCAACACAGGTGTTTTATTCACTGCTCAAATCTCACGTGTGCACGTGCTAGTAGCTGGGTAGAGATGGTGTTACAATTTCTATCAACGGCTGTTTCCGATGCTTAATCGTGGGGATGGTATCCTTTCTCAATCGTTGCAGATAAGCACAAGATCTCGCTATATCTGTGATTTCATAGCAGTGCTCTGTAAAATGTTCCAAGCACAAAAGTGAACATTTTAATTCCCAATCTACACTCGGGTATTTTAGACAACCCTCGTTCAATTTCTAGCAAACTCAGGGTCTTTCGGTCATTGCTGCATCATGAAACCATCTCGGTTTGTATTACTACAACCACCAAGGATGCATCGACAAGGCATATTTGCACAAAATCGAAAATTATTCACCTTTTGAGTTAAATCGTACTGCGGTGTAACCCGTAGAGGCGTAGACAATACAGATATGGCGGTTGACTCCTCGGTGCGACATCATGGCGAATCAGGAAGAAGAAGATTTCGAATTTTAATCGCAAAATTATATATATATATATATATATATATATATATATATATATATATATATATGTTATTATAGCAACTAAGTATTTGTCCTCTGCAAGGAAATGTTATCTGGAGACAAATCTGAAGAAGAAGGATGACAAAGACAAATATACAAATTATCTGATTATTGCGAAACTTGTCGTAAGGTTTTGAATGTATATTTTACGCAAAATCTGTGCATTTTCCACTTGACCTTGTGTTTTACTCAATGACCTTGACCTCAAATCACCTTGGCTATGTGTTAATTGGATAGCTCATGGCAAAGAACATCGGAATGGACACTGATCACTCTTAGATCATTTGCAGGTCCAGGGATATTCAACTTTCTAAAGCATGCATTTATTGTTTATGGTTGCCACGGCAACAGGAAATTATTCAAAATGCCCAAAGATGCCAGGTTGGCACCCACCAGTTTCTCAATGCACAGGGTCTCTGGAGTCCAAATCAATTAAAACAAAAAAAACAACATCGTGAGACCTCCAGTGCACGGTTCACCCCCTTGGCTGCCGGACTATCACACATTTCCAGCAGTTACGAAGGCAAACAAGAATCGTCATCACAACAAAGGCTCTATGGCTTGCCCTGGCCATACCACAACCCCATTAAAGCATCTTGCACAACACAGGTGTGGGCAAGGCAAGTGAAATGCCGGACGTGTGGATGCAAAAATAAAATTTACATATTGGCCTCAGGATTGACAAATATGGCACACGCTTTCACACAAATAGAAATAACGATGCAAGCTCATGCAAATTGATTTCCATAGAATCATTCAAATCCCGTCCGCTTGAAAAAAAATAGGTTCAGCTACACACGGAAAAACCGTGCCATGAGCCAAAACAGTAGATGTGTCAGGGAATGGAATGAATACAAGTGTGTGTGGCAATTGCCGTTTCAAAACATTCCTGATGCCATCTGCTCAGACACATCAAACCGATTCGAGCGAGCAGCGTGTGGCAGGCTGTGGGGGCCCTCAAAGCAGAAAGGCGGCGGCAAATCTATGTGAAATGAGGTCCTTGGATTCTGATTGAAAGCTAACAATTACCCTGTTCTAGCAATCGCTGAGCTTTGGGCTGGCTGGCACAGTATGCACTGTACAGCTTGAAGTGGTCGGAGTAATAGAGGAAAGATCCGCCGAGTGAAAAAAGCACGCGCTGCAACACACACGGACACAAAAACATGGATGAGAAAACCAAGCGAGGCTCCTGATGTAAAACCATTGTTGCAAACAAAATTAGCGCCTTTTTCTCGTCCGTTGCCATGGTCCCTCTCCTTCCCAGGTGGCAACGCACACTTCCCGATTCACCCAGCAGTTGTGGTGGCGCATTGTGAAAGCCCCACAAGGCCAGGACTTGGTCCCAGGTTATTTGAACATCAAAAACAAATAAAGAGAAAGCTTAGGCACAGGACGAGACTATTTGTACCATCACCTGATTGAAAATTTCTCACGAAACAAAGGTAACATTTGTGCATTACCATTTCACTCATCATGCAAGTGGTTCATTTGGTCGTGGGAAATACCCGTTGGTTTACTCTTACAAAACATACTGTGTGCCTCCAAAAAAGCTGGATTCACATCCTCAAGGATGGCGTGGCTATCTTAATCGCCATATAAGAGCACTGCACTCGAATATATTTTAATCCAAATTAATTCCATTGAGGTAAGAACTCCCCCCCCCACCTCTAGCACCCACATACTTTCCTCTCCCCCCCCCCCACCCCAACAATATCTTATAATATAATACATATGTGAATACATGTATCCAGCAGTTAGAAAAATATCTGGAAATGGATGAGGTGTGTGTGTGTGTGTGTGGTGGGGGGGGGGGGAGGGGGGGGCATACTTTTATCTAATATTTAAAATATGTCTATTCATTAATTACGCGTGAATTGGAATGTACCTTTTGACATTTTAGACTGCTGAGAACCCATTCAAACTTTGAAGACCCTTAAGACCCCCAAGACCCTGAAGAACCCGAGGTCCCCTAAGGAACCCCCAAAAAGTGACTGAGGACCCAAAAGTCTGGAAGAACCCAAAAGTCCCAAAAAGTTCCCCAAGGCTGCGAAGACCAATGAAAATTTGGTCCATCGAACCAACGGGCCCACTAGTGGATTCAAAATGCCCAGTCTTGTTTTTCATTTTCTGTTCCAAACAATTATATATATATACATATACAGTCTTGTATGCTTGTACGTGAGCACATTGTCTCTACCCTGCTGATCACCGGTCAAGAGGTTTGCAGCCAGGAACATTAAATTCAACAAAAGAAGCACGCTGACTCTGTGACAAGATGATGATGTCATGCGCAAAAATTATACCAACACATCACCTCCAAACTAGGAGGCATCCATGTGGTCCTCAAGCCTTTGCAGACGGAGATTAAAGCTCACAGTCAGAAATAGACAAAAGCAAAGATGTCGATCGAGATTTCGCCCTTGTTGTGGTCTCATCAGGACAACACACTGCGAATCGTATATTTGTGACCATATCAACAGGGCAGAGACAATGTGCTCGGGTGGCAGGCGGCACTTGTTGCTGGCAGGTCGTGCAGCAAGCGCCGTGATGGGACTCGCCCTGTGCCCTGCTTCCTCATCAAGTTAGGGGGTTTGATTCGGTTATATTAATGAGTCTAATATGGTCACCAATAAACGATTCGCAGTGTGTTGTCCTGATGAGACCACAACAAGCGTGAAATCAAGATCGACATTTCTGCTTTTGTCAATTTGTGAGCGTGGGCTTTAATCTCAGTTTGCAAAGGCGGAGGACCATATGGATGCCTCCTAGTTTGATGTGTTGGTATTATTTGATGAGGTGATGTGTTGGTATTATTGATGCGCATGACGTCATCGTCTTTTCAGAGTCAGCGTGGTTTTAGTTGAAGATATATATATATATATATATATAGAAAAAAGAAGACCACTGAGCGGTAAAAATGCAAAATTCTCTACTGTTGCCTGACGTACTTATTTGAATAAATGAAACCAGCCTAGTTCCTTCATCCAGAGCGCACAGGTCAACCCGTTCATTAAATCCTTTCACTTTACATAATACAAAAGAACACACAACACAACACACACACCACCACACACCACAACACACACACACACACACACACACACGCCCATTTCTAAGTTGAGCCGATTTTCCCAATTCGTACCGAAACTGTCCAGCTGTGTGCAGCACGTCGGGTTGGGGCCAACGCAGGCCTGTTCGAGGGTCTGCAGAAACTCCAACTGGAAGTTCTGCAAGCCATTCAACTGTCCGAGAGCACCTCGTGCTAAGGAAAGGGAAGATAAGAGAGACAGAGAGAGAGAGAAGAGAGAACAGAGAGAAGAGAGAGAGAGAGAGAGAGAGAGAGAGAGAGAGAGAGAGAGAGGAGAGAGTAGAGAGAGAGGAGAGAGAAGTAGACAGAGAACAGAGACATCGATGATCTGAGACGATGCGAGGAAGAGACAGGGACAGAGACAGAGACGAGAGAGAGGAAGAGACAGAGAGCACGGAGACGCAGACGATCACAGAGAGCACAGAGGACAGAGAGAGGCAGACATCAGAGATGAGAGAGACATGAGAGAAGACAGAGACGGAGAGACAGAGAGAGAGACAGAGAGAGAGACGAGACAGAGACAGAGAGAGAGAACAGAGACAAGACAGAGACAGAGACAGAGACAGAGACATGTGAAAGTGACAGTGACGTGAAAGTCAGTGACAGTGACTAGTGACTAGAGACAGAGAACAGAGAGAAGAGACAGGAGAGAACAAGAGATAGAGAGATAGAGACAGAGACAGAGACAGACGAGACAGAGAGACAGAGACAAGAGAGAACAGTGACATGACAGTGACAGAGACAGAGACAGAGACAGGACAGAGACAGAGACAGTGACAGTGACAGTGACAGAGACAGAGAAGAGACAGAGACAGAGACAGAGCAGAGACAGAGAACAGAGACAGAGACAGAGACAGAGATCAGAGACGAGACAAAGACAAGACAGAAGACAGAGGCAGTGAAGTACAGAGACAGAACAGAGACAGAGACAGAGACAGAGCACGAGACAGACGACAGAGACAGAGTGAGAGAGAAGAAAAGAGAGAGAGAGAGAGAAGAGAGAGAGGAGAGAGAAGAGAGAAGACAGAGACAGAGACAGAGAGAGAGAGAGGTGGGGAACAGAGGGAGGGGTGAGACAGAGAAAGGGAGAGAAGAGGAAGAGGTCAGGGAAGGGGGTGGAGGGAGGAAGAACCAAAGAAGAGGGAAAATAAAGAAATGAGGGTGGGGGAGGTGAAAACGAAGTGAACAGAGGTGAGAAAGGTGGAGGGAAGACATGCCAATGCAGCGGGGAAAGGGGGGGCAGAGGAGGAAGGGGTGGAAAGAAAGGCAGGAGTATGAAATGAGTCATGACAAAAAAATGAGAGAAAACAAGTTTTAGTGTGTTTCATATGCTTCCCCAAACAAAATCAATATCACAATGTTTTATATTGATGTCGGAGTGAAATAAGCGCATGTGGATTCAAATCGACGTTTGAACTTTACGACGTTACCTGTTCTGCCGACAGATAGCTCTGGTGTTGCAATGGCCTGACGTAAACCTCCTCCAGGGTTTTCAAATCCTGCAAGGCACGTGAGAGCCGCACACCACTCGGTCATCCTCCACCCCAACAGTTTCACCCACACGATTAACGATCCTCCTTCCTATTGCCATCACATCTTATAATCCTGACGTGTCTCACTCTAATCCCTGCCGCCCTCATTTTCAGAAATTCTAATGGCATGTCGGCAATCTGTCAATTCCCTCCATTTACTCCAAGGAAACATCCGTGAACCTGCATCCGGCATCATTTTCTTGAAAACATTGCTGGCCAAAAGCCAACCTTGTTGAAATGCTTCTCAAACGACCATGTCTATTTACCGCGTCTTTAACTGCAGGAGGACTACGGTGCAAGGTTTCCCTTCCTATTCACATTGGATAATGTGACCGTTGCAAAACTTCATCACATATACAACCTACAACCTCTCACTCTTCCATTAGCCGCCATACACACCTATCACCACACCCTCCATCACAGCTTTACCCAATATGGGTATGACTGTTGACCCTAATGCTGGCCTCAGTTTATACCTAATTACCACCATACATCCTGATCCTTCATTTAAAGCCTTTTCCGAAGGAATAACATTTTAAACTCTCACCAGCACCACACCACCCTACCTCCCCCCTGCCCCCCCCCCACCACCCACCATGCAGGTTTGCCCAGCCCCAAGCCATCCCCCTCTCTCCACCACATACTACTCAACCCTCCCCTTGTTTTTTTTCGCCACATTCCTGATACTTCAAAAGTTCAAGCCTCAGTACTCCCAAGAGTAACCCAGTTCTTTGCGAGGTTTAAAAGGTTTCGCTCTCACCTTGACGAGTTCTGTTTTACGTCCCTCTCTGTCCGTGCCACCAGTTCGTTATAACCTTCCCACAGACGGTCTGCATCGGAGCGTGTCCAGGGGGTGACCTGCTCACATGTCTGCATTTTCTCCTATAAGCCCCTGGTCTGCCTGGCAATTGTGTGCTTGCTGGACGACATAATGGTGGGGCGGAGGGCGAGAGAGAAGGGAATGGCGGAGGTTGATGTCAGCGAGACGTGGATTGGATTGAGAGTGGCATGTGCATGAACTTAGGAAATGGCAGGAAGGAGATAATGATTGAAGCAGTTCACTGTGAATTCAATTCACCCCTCCACCAACACCCCGACCCCCAATCCCTCGCCGGCCCCCCACCAACTTCCCTCCCTCTGTCCCATTTACTTTCTGCCTCACCTCCTGCAGCCGGTTCCATCTCACTGGATGCTCAGGTGACATATCCTCAAAATCATTTCGCTTGCTTTACGCCGTTTATTAAAAAAAAAATTTTATTTTCCACTTCGAAACGATCCTGAGGATTAACTACCCCGTCAAGCATCAACCTTAAATAACATTTCACAATTTGAAACTCCCATGACGAGCCGATATAACACGAAAAAAATAAAAATCCACCATTTTTTCCACCTTTCCTCACAGAAACACCCGCTCGAGGGTAAAGCCGGCGTGGTGCCTCTCTATCGGTAGTGGCAAGTACGGCGAGGGCACTGCGACGGCACGCCGCCTCTCACCTAGGCACTCCCTCCCTCGTGTTCCTTCGCGCTCACCCTCCCAACATTCACCCACCACCCCAACTCCCTCCCCCTCCACCGCCATCCCACTCCCTAACAGACGAGCTCTTCACTCGGAACATCAAGTCTAAGGGAAAATGCACTCTGCCCAAGCAACAAGGTCACGTGGAATTCAATTGCTTGCAAATTGTGGTTTCGGATCGTTAAGCCAAATCAGAAAATACATTACGATTAGACCAAAAAGAAAGGGAGGGTGGGGGGAGGGAGGACAACACAAAATTAATATTTACAGGACCAAAAACTTCAGTTCATCAATTACGACCGTGCGTACACTTGGGAAGACAAACAAATTGATCATCCAATCCAATCCTTCGGGACCATTACTCTGTGCCAAGCTTGGTGCTGCCTTAAGCAGTCTCCTTGGGTATGGGCACAATCCTGGGACGGGTCGCCATCCGACACGTATACCAGCAAGCTGGCACTCATTTGCCAACCTCGGAAAGGATGACAGGCAGTAGCAACCCCACCTGGTATTAATTCAAACAGCGAGGGATTTGAATTCAGGATCCCCAGACCCAAAACCACCATTAAGCCAAACACCAGGCATAATTAAAATGACATGCGACGAGGTTTTAAAACAGCTAAGTAGAATAAATCATTGGAGTGTGTCACCCAGCCTCTGTAAGTCACAGGATTCGAACAATTATTATTATTATTTTTTATCACTGTGTCAGCGAACAATAAGGGCAAACACGTGCGCGAGCAAAACATTTACTCTCTCCCTCTGTGTTCTCCTGCATGCTTACCCTCCCCACGTTCGCCCCAATCCACGTGCATTTCCAAAGCACTCGAGGGTGCACATGCGGAAGCCCTTTCTATAGTTATCGCTCTTTGTTTGGTTATTTTGAAAAAGAAATCGTTTTGCATCAGAGAAAGATTGGTAACCTTTCTCGAAGCTTTCAAAGAACATATTTCACTGCCAAATTGGGCCTGGCAGGACAACAGACGGTATGCACACTCGCATCAGAGCTATCCTGGCTGGCTTTGAATCTCGACCGACAAACATTAAAAACACGCCATCCTTGTATTTCGCCGGTTAGGGATTCCATCCAACGTGATGTGCTGTCCCTTGGATGGAC
>CM068953.1:51814366-51827696 GCA_035128595.1 Eptatretus atami
CTCGCTCTCTCTCTCTCCTCCCACTTTGCACAGCTGTTCTTCGCTTGGCACGCACGTGCAATCGCAAGGGGCTGTTGCTCAGTCTCTGGCGGTACGTGTGGAGCCTGTGTTGCTTCTCCTTTCTCTCTTTAGTGTATGTCATTGTGTAATTTGGTCAACTTTTCATATAGAATCTGGAACTTGTAATTTTTCACTTCCTATGTTTACAGTGAACACAAAAACAGCTGTTTCCAATATTTTTTTATTCATAAGCAGTCACCAAAATCCAAAATTTGAGAAATCGCCATATTTTACCCATTATAGCACGTTCAGAGATAATAAAAAATATCTGTTCAGCTAAATTTAACCCAGTTAGGCATAT
Source organism: Eptatretus atami (assembly GCA_035128595.1). NCBI lineage: Eukaryota > Metazoa > Chordata > Myxini > Myxiniformes > Myxinidae > Eptatretus > Eptatretus atami. Next base: position 51,814,728 of record CM068953.1, read on the forward strand.
TTACGAACCCCCCAAAAGATGACAGCCAAATATGCACAAAAAGGACGTTCTGTAGTACTGAGAACATACAATTTGAATGGATGTGCAAATACAAAACACAAAGATGCTTCGGCATATATAATTATTTAGTCATCCAAGTCCTCATTTTCCTCGTCATCGCTTGAATTCTCATCAATTGCGACATTGTTGCATGTGTCCTCAGCTCCTTCACACTTGCAGAGCTCTGTACAGGCTAGATTATGTGCCTTACAAGAGCACCGTCCACTGCACTTACTGGCGACAAAGGAACACTTCACAAGTTCCACCACAGCCTCCGGTGCTGCTGGAACTTTTGAGACAACTGGGACATAGTGGCCGTCCTCCAGTGTCGCCATCCCAGAGTAACAGGATCCAGTAGAATTGGTACAGCTACTAAGTCTTGCAACCATATGTTGGCTTGTAGGTGTGCGCGCAATATATTGTTACGAATTCTGGCCCGCCTGGCGTGCGATCGGCCGCGTAACTCTAATAGCAGCCGCGTCGCCCGCCGGACAGACAAATCAGTCGTGACCCTCCTGGAACTACCGCCAGGAGCCAGTCAGGGGTGGGGTTTAACCTCACCACAACCCAGTCCGCTTCTACCTGCGCGAAATAGGGTGAATCGCCGAATGTCGATATACCTAAGTACCGCGCGGGTAGCGTACCGAGGAGTTGTACCACGCCGCAGGTCGGCTCCGGACACGAACCGCTTAAGCGGCTCGTTCCGTGCTAAGGGGATAACGAGCGGAGTTATCGCCGACCTCGACGGTTCAGATTACTTGCTGGGTGTCTAAACCCACTACCAATCCCTTCCGTGATGCAAGATGCACTTTCAAACGAAGGAAAGGACGCAACGAAACGGGAAACAATTTGACAAGCACATTTATTTCACTCTCAGTCAAGCACGTATTTTACAGCCATACAAAAATGCACGTATACAGTCAAGCAAGAACACAACGCAGAGTTACAACCGAATAAAGCAATGTACAAGCACTTATTCAGGTTTACTTAAAAGACTGGCGCCACATACATATTTACACAAAAAGCAAATAAAAGCACCCTCATAGGCAAGGGGGCAGACAAGTCCGTGGACCAAATGTACGTGGGACCTGGGTGAGCGGCCAGGTCCACGAGACCGAAGGGGTCTTACCCGCGCCCTCGTGGCGCGATGGCGGGCTAGCCGCAATGTCAGCGTAACGTGCCTGACTCCGTGCCCCTGGCGTGGTCGGTGAGCTCCTTGAGGCGTGCGTTGCGCAGGCACGTGTTGGTCGGTCGACACCACGGTTGGGTGGGGAACGGACGGGGTTACCGGCGCTATCTCAGCGCGGAGGGGGGAAATTCTTGATGCTCGGGTGGAGAGAGGGGAATGGCGGATGCTCCGTCCCGCTAGCGGGGCCTTGGGACCGCACCGACTCCGGCGAACTCTCGCCCCCTGACCCTCTTCCGCGTCCCTGCTTCACTCCGTGACTCGTCCCTCGACCTCAACTCCGAGCTCCGTCCCCTTCGCCGTCCGATCCCCCAAACACACGACTCAGACTCCACGACTCCGTCTTCACTTGACCAGCCAGCCCAACACAGCACCCGCGAGTCGCCTTGTGCTCGCGTCTTTATAGACCGGGGAGGAGCGTGTATGTAGATTCGCGGATCAAAACGCGCTTGGAGGCGGGGCCACGCCACCGACGTTCAGCCATTGGTCGGGCACAAAGGGGCGTGAGCCTCTCCTGATCCGATTTCCCTCCTAAAAGGAGTCCACATGCATTGCGCTTGGGGGCGGGGCCACACCGCCCGACGCTCGCCCATTGGATGGAGAAAAAGGGGGCGTGAGCCTCCCCTGATCCGATTTCCCTCCTAAAAGGAGTCCATTTGTACTCGCGGCTCAACACGTTTGGCAAGAATCACCGAACGGGCCCTGGGCAGCACGACGTTCGGTGTTGACAGGTGGTGTGGTTGTTGGTTGTGGAAGGAGAAAGGCGAAGGTGGTGGGGGGGTTTGCTTGTGGTGGTTTGAGTTTGTTGTGGGCGTTGTTTGGGAATGGCGGTGAAGCGATGTTGCGGGATGGAGTTGTGGGGTAAAGAGGCGAAGGTGGTGGTTTTGAGTTGTTGGGGATTATTGGTCCAAAAAACGATAGAGAAAGAAAAACGGCCTAACTCAAAGCGTCGCAGCCCGGATGAATCACACATATTCCCTTTAAACAACGGGTGTGGACTAACTACACATGAACTTATCGATATATCTAACCTGAGACCTTTCTGGGTATTGCAAATTTCCACAGCCGTAACACTATGCTCAGTGATACATCCTTGAGTCGGAAGTAGCTTCTCCACACCTTGGTTACCCTTCAGCTGGTTGAACATGTGCCACCTCAGTGCCTTGCTGATGCAAACCCAGAGTTGAACAGCTGACACCAACTTTTCACATCCAGACAACACCCCTGGTGATGGGTACACTCCAACACCAAGTCCAGCAAGAAGCACAGATAACATCTTCGCCTGCCTTCATGAAGACTTTGAAGCATTATGACTTCCCCTTTCCTTTGATGTGACAGTGGTATCACTACCAGTGAGTGCATGCAATCCTGGCAATGCTGCTGCTCTTTCTGCACCTAGAGCAACATAGATGGGCTTGAGTTTGATTTTTCGTCCTCCATCTCCAGTGCCCATGATGATAACACTGTCCGGCTTCAGATCAGGTACTCTTCGCAGAGCAAGCACTAGCACATCAGTATCACAGAATATGATGTGCACAGTATTGCCCAGATGAATCACTGCCACTGCATACAAGATCAACAGTGTATCAGCTTCCTCTTGTGTACTCGGAATGCTCACCATTGTTTGGCTGGGAAGAAAGGACGCCTTTCTGGGTGTGTGTGGTGATCGGCACTTTGCACAATCGAACAGCTTTTGTGTGCAAGATACAACACAAGATTGGCTTTTGTTTTTCTTAGTGCTCAGAAATGACTTGAAGTCTTTAATGCATGTAGTATCATCTACTGTATACCCCTTGTCTGTGTTCTCCCTGCCGTAAACACATAATTGATAATTTTTATGTAAAAGACACTACACGTATATTGTCTAAAATGCAGGATCAGGCAAGGATATCAAGTGGTCATATGAATGAGTGTTAGGGATTATGATGATGAGAGTGAGTGTTAGGGATTATGATGATTGATGAGTGTTAGGGATTATGATTATGATGAGTGTTAGGGATTATGATTATGATGTCTATTAATAGATCTTCTACTGCATACACTGTGTCTGAAAATACGAAACGAAATTTGTCATCAGAATTTTTATCGATTTTCATCACTCGCTGGCCGCCATCTTGGATTTTTGTCATTAGCAATGTTGGAAAAATTGGAAACAGCTGATTTTCGTCCTATGTGATCTTAGGAAGTGAAAAAACACAAGTTTCCAGATTCTATATGAAAAGTTGACCATTGTATGATTGCTACAAAACAACATACACTACTTCTTATCATCTTCTTATCTTTTCTCTAATGTATTTTTTTTGGAGTATCCGTTTGTATAAATCTCTTGTTGTTAATGTTTTATCGATTACTTTAAAATGAATTGTTTTCTTCTTTTTACCATTCTTGTATATCATCCTTTGCTTTGTTGTGGTGGTTTATTGAAAAACTTGTGTGTTTGAATTTTTTATCTTTTATCTTTTTTTGTAATAAAAGGACCTAAAAGTCAAAAATCTCTCTCTCTCTTCTCTCTCCTCTCTCTCTCTCTCTCTCTCTCTCTCTCTCCCTTTCTTTCTCTCTTTCTCTCTTCTTCTCTTTCTCCTCTTTCTCTCTTTCTCTCTTTCTCTCTTTCTCTCTTTCTCTCTTTCTCTCTTCTTTCTCTCTTCTCTCTCTTTCTCTCTCTTCTCTCTTTCTCTCTTTCTCTCTTTCTTCTTTCTCTCTTTTCCTATCTTTCTCATCTTTCATCAATATATATATATATATATATATATATATATATATATATATTATTCATTTTTAGCTCGCCTGTTCGAAGAACGAGAGCTATAGCGATACCCCGGCGTCAGCGTCAGTGTGAAAAAATGTTAAAGTTTTTGGTGGCAAGTTATTTCCTGTCTAATGTTTTTATCTACCCACACTATTTTTTTATACGCCCGATATATAATTATATATATATATATCGGGGCGTATTATGTGATACCGGTCGTCTGTCCGTCCGTTCCGTCGTCTGTTCCTGTCCGCACTCTAACTCCCAAAGTTTTCAACTTTCACGTTTCATATTTGGTACATAGGTACAGACTGTGGAGACGGTGTGTCGCGACATACGTTCGTCATCTAAAGTGGTTGCCATGGCAACCAGGATGCTGTTTTCCATCCGTTGCTGTCCGCACGCTAACTCCCAGTTTTCAACTTTCACGTTTCATATTTGGTACATAGGTACAGACTGTGGAGACGGTGTGTCGTGACATACGTTCGTCATCTAAAGTGGTTGCCATGGCAACCAGGATGCTGTTTCCATGTAGTAGCACATTCTGTATATACCTTCTTGTTCGGGCGTATATTGTGCTCACTTGCGCTCTTGTTACTGATTACGATATACAAATACTGTACATGTATTGCTTTAAAATTATTGGATCAGACTTCACTGCAATGCTTTATAAAAAAAATTAATTATATTAGACGAGTCTTTTTAAAAACGATAAATGTATAAACAGGCGAGTATTGGGTGGCTTTGACACCAACTCTGGTAATATATATATATATATATATATATATATATATATATTCATATTCATATATACACGCACACACACACATCTTCTATATTAAACACAGGGAAAAAAGATAATCTGAAGGAAGACCAGCACAACAATTGCAACTGTGCTGCTTCAAAAATGGCTCTGATGATAAATAATCGATTAACTTTTTGTCGAGACTGAGCACCAATACAGTCCTGTCATTGAATAATTACCATATTCCTGCATTTAGTAGATGCGGGGTCGTGCGTGCAGGCTGGTTTGGTAACTAATGGGACTTGTAAGGAGCCATCTTTGTATTACGTATGCGAGCATAATGGCATCACCCCACCCTCCTCTCCCGACTGTCCCCTTCCCTATATGTTCCTTACAACCTTACCGCATCCATCCCCGTAGAGCTATCCTGTATATAGATGTTGTAGATATGAGAAACAGTTAATTTCTACTTCAGCAAAAGTTTCCTCTTTCCAAAGTTCAGAGTTTCACTCCAGTACATAGCTTTATTACAGCGCGGCGACATCGCGCTGTTATATAATTGGTATTCTGTCCTGTGTCTCTCTGTCACCGCGTACGTCCCTTTGATTCTGAGGGCTATAAATCTAAATTTGTCCAACGTCACACACTCTTCCATCATGCATGCTAATTCCTACCGTGTCTACATTTAAATTTAATTACAACTGCAAAATGTTTCATATGCTTAACCTAGACTTTTACTGCCCCCAGCCGCGCGATATCGAAGTATTCGCTTCTTGTTATTATTATTATTATTATTATTATTAATTATATTATGATTAGTATTCATGTTTTTTGCAACTTCAATTTTTTAGTTACAGTGGGGAGAACAAGTATTTGATACACTGCCGATTTTGCAGGTTTTCCCTCACTTACAAAGCATAGAGGTCTGTAATTTTTATCATAGGTACACTTCAACTGTGAAAGACGGAATCTAACAACATCCTGAAAATCATATTGTATGATTTTTAATAATTAATTTGCATTTTATTGCATGAAATAAGTATTTGATACATTAGAAAAACAGAACTTAATATTTGGTACAGAAACCTTTGTTTGCAATTACAGAGATCAGACGTTTCCTGTAGTTCTTAACCAGGTTTGCACAGACTGCACCAGGGATTTTGGCCCACTCCTCCATACAGATCTTTCTCCAGATCCTTCAGGTTTCGGGGCTGTCGCTGGGTAACACAGACTTTCCAGCTCCCTCCAAAGATTTTCTATTGGGTTCAGGTCTGGAGACGCTAGGCCACTCCAGGACCTTGAGATGCTTCTTACGGAGCCACTCCTTAGTTGCCCTGGCTGTGTGTTTCGGGTCGTTGTCATGCTGGAAGACCCAGCCACGCCCCATCTTCAATGCTCTTGTGGAGGGAAGGAGGTTTGTTGCCAAGATCTCGCGATACATGCCCCCATCCATCCTCCCCTCAATACGGTACAGTCGTCCTGTCCCCTTTGCAGAAAGCATCCCCAAAGAATGAGTTTCCACCTCCATGCTTCACGGTTGGGATGGTGTTCTTGGGGTTGTACCCGTCTTCTTCCTCCCAACACGGCGAGTGGAGTTTTAAACCAAAAAGCTCTATTTTGGTCTCATCAGACCACATGACTTCCTCCATTCCTCCTCTGGATCAATCCAGATGGTCATTGGCAAACTTCAGACGGGCCTGGACATGCGCTGGCTTGAGCAGAGGGACCTTGCGTGCGCGAGAATTTTAATCCATGACGGCGTAGTGTGTACTTATGGTTTTCTTTGATACTGTGGTCCCAGCTCTCTTCAGGTCATTGACCAGGTCCTGCCGTGTAGTTCTGGTCTATCCCTCACCTCTCTCATGATCATTGAGGCTCCACGAGTGAGATCTTGCATGGAGCCCCAGACCGAGGGAGATTGACTGTTAACATTGAACTTCTTCCATTTCTCGAATAATTGCACCAACAGTTGTTGCCTTCTCACCAAGCTGCTTGCCTATTGTCCTGTAGCCCATCCCAGCCTTGTGCAAGTCTACAATTTTGTCCTGATGTCCTTCGAACAGCTCTCTGGTCTTGCCCATTGTGGAGAGGTTGGAGTCTGATTGATTGAGTGTGGACAGGCTTCTTTTATGCAGATAAGAGTTCAAAAGTGCAGTAATAACAGGTAATGAGTGGAGAATGGAGGGGCTTCTTAAAGACAAACTAACAGGTCTGTGAGAGGCGGAATTCTTACTGGTTGATAGGTGATCAAATACTTATTTCATGCAATAAAATGCAAATTAATTATTAAAAAATCCATACAATGTGATTTTCAGGATTTTTGTTTTCGATTCCGTCTTTCACAGTTGAAGTGTACCTATGATAAAAATTACAGACCTCTACGTGCTTTGTAAGTGGGAAAACCTGCAAAAATCGGCAGTTATCAAATACTTGTTCTCCCACTTATATCTGTTTTTCCCCAGTTAGAAGCCATCCAAAACTTCAGCAACGAGACCGTAACCATTTTAACCCCTTTCTCACCACATCTTCCCTTGTGAAAGGGACTCTGCCCTGTTTGAAACCAATCCAAGTCATGGACAGTGGCTGTGTTGATGAAACGCGCCTTCTGCTTTGCTGGCACAGCTTTTCCTGCTCGGAAACATTCTTTTTTTTTTTCGCCCTCTTGGTAAAATTGCCGATAAGAGTTATCTTGAGAATCCATTCAAACCGCTTTTCGAATGAGGTCACTTCTGCCATGCAAATGCCCAGTCCATCTAATGAATCACATATCTCTGCGACATTCATTTGGCTCTACTTTGGGACATTTATGTTTACGTCATATGGTTGGTGGGGGAGAGGAAGGATCAAGTGAAAGATTTTCAAAGGAGGGTGGTCGGGCTGCAGGATTGACTGGAGATTAATGAGAAAGAGGTTGAGTAAAGAGACTGACTGGAGGGAAAGTTCCAGGACATTTGCACACAACATTAATACATGGCTTCTTGTCTTTGTCAATGTACAAGGATGGCAGGAGAACGTGTCAGAAAGGCCAGAGTACATTAGAGTAATGTTTTTGTGGTTCTTTGTTTTGTTTTTGTTTTGCATACAAGATCGAGGCTCATAGAAGAGCAAGGTTTGGACCTATAAACTGGCAGGGTTGTGGTTATAGTTGATCACATCAAACAAGGAGATGAGCGGACAGGAAAATATGACCTAGAGGGGGGACAAGTACAGTTATCTGCAAGTAAGAGCATTGGGTTAGGAATGGTTAAATGGGTTTTTTTTAAAAAGATTGTGGGCAAGGATGGGGACGACATGAGATGGTGGTTGAACCACCTGCCTTGAAGTCCTGGAGGGAATAGGGGATAGAACAAACGTCTTTGGAAAGTGGTGTCCACAGTTGGGAGAAGTGAGGAAACAAGAGATGTCGACTGAATGTTTTTTTTTTTGTTTGTTTTTTTAATACGATGGAGGCTTTTATTTTTATTAATTATATTTATGAGTAAAAGAACCATCCTTATGGATATATACTATTTATCATATTATGACTTCTCGTACAGAGAGAGAGAGAGGAAAAAAAAGAAGAAAAGAAACAAAGAAGAAAAAGAATTGGGGTCCTCCCTCGACCCTGAACTCCTGGGACTATTACATTTTTTGCAGCCTAAAACTTTCCCGACACCACAATGCAACCATCAGTTTTCAAACTCATTCCCTCAACGGTTCAGGAGTGCATAGAAATCGAACACAGAAACAAACACAGACACTCTCCGAGTTATCGTGTGATCAGGATCTCACTTATTTCCTCGCAAAGAACTTCATGCAGGAGGATGCTATGAGGCTCATCAAAGCCTGGGCCAGTGGTTACCAACCTCCAGTCGTTTGTCCGTGCTCATCCTTTTTAAATGCTGAGCATCGAGCAAGGAATCAGCACGGACCATTTAATCCGGTGTGACGGACGCGTTGGATTGAACCGCCGACGTCCCAGACTCGGAGGCGGATGCTCAACCACTACACTACCGAGTTGTAAAAAAATAGTTTGCATATCATTTACAAGTTGTTTTGTGGCCTTTGACGACAAATATTCATCACTCTGGCTTCAACCGGTGTTACTTTATTCCCCTTTCCGCAAGTTAATTGGTGTTTCAACAAGAAACCACTTTCAACCTTCCCCTGTTCTCCTGGTGGTTTGATTGTGGCTTAGTATCATGTGGTCAAAAATTTACGATTACTACACAACTGCTACCTACAACCACTAACGACCTCCTTTTCTTCTTCTCTTCTTTCAAGTTATTCTTTTACCTTCTTCTACAGCCTCAATTATTCCCACCTTCTGTAGGGTAGCCAAGGAAAGTTTATTAGGCACAACCTTTCACGACCTGGCTGGCCGTGTGATGACTCACGTATTCTTCGGGAGGACCCGTGGTAAAGAGAGAGAGAGAGAGAGAGAGAGAGAGAGAGAGAGAGAGAGAGAGAGAGAGCGCTCCACTGCAAGCCTCATATCCTGTATAAAAAAACACAACAAAAACAAACACTCACACCCTCTGGAGACATGACTGTGCCTTGCGATTTGTTTTGAAGCATGTTTAGTGGAGAAGTAGATGAAATAGGGTGCATAGCATGTTTCTGAGGGTGTAAAATACAACACATGCAAATGTAAGGAAAAATTAGAAAGCATCTGAAAATGCAAAGCCCGTCGTGTCCGATTTGTATTCAGACTTCTTATTCTTCCGTAAGCTAAATATGACGAAAACGGCAAAAAATTAGAACGGCAGTCGGTTTCCGTTTCGACCCTCAGAACATATACCTCCGCCAGGCTGAACACTTTATGTTTTGTATTCCACTGATAGGCCAGATCTGGATCCGGACCTGAACCAAAATCAAATTGGCTTGTTCTCATCACCGAGCTAACTCATCCACGTAGTTTTGTCATAACTCGTCCACAACTTTTTTTGATATCGTGTTATATATCGTTTTTGGCCCCATCTCTCAATGGTGAAGAATCACTTAAACAATTTTAAAAATTCTCGTATCCAGATCCGGATTCAGATCTTCACTCAAATCTAATCCTTTAGTTCTCGTCACCCAACCTGTCCACCAAATTTCTTCCAAACCCGTCCACAACTTTATGAAATATCCTGTTCACAGACGGAAAAAGACAGACAGACAGACAGGAGTAAAAACATAAACTCCACCCACCTTTGGTAGCAGAGGTAAAAATACAAAACAAATTGACAATTTTATGCAACCTTGACCTTTTGACCTCAAAAGCAATCGGCTTCATTGACCCAATATGCAAAACTCTGCTCAAATTTCAAGTTAATCACATGGAAATTGATGATTTTGTGACCTTGACCTTTTGACCTCCAAAACATTTTAGCTTCTCGAGTTTTAAAGAACCAATTCAGTGACCCAGTATGCAAACCCTGTTCAAATTTCAAGTCAATGGGATGACAATTGATGACTTGATGCGACCTTGACCTTTTGATCAAAAAAACAATCGGCTTTCTAGTTTTGATTGGTGAACCAATTCAGTGGCTCAATATGCAAATTCTCTAAATTTCAGGTCAATTGGATGAAAATTGACAATGTTATGAGATGTTGACCTTTTGGCCAAATTATTCATTTGGCTTCTCCATATTCTCATCATAAAGCTTTGTTACCCTGTTCTCGCGAAGTGAAAAGCAGAGTTAAGCGATCGGTCGTGCACGTACAAATGTCGTACATACGTATGTAGTAAGTATCTGCATTTTGTTAAGAGCGTACATCGAAAACCATTCAGCAGAGGAAATTAAAACTTTACCACATGTTTTATGACCATGTGATATAGCTGTCGCCTCTAAGCTGTCTAGCCTGGGTTCAAATCCCGACCCAGCTATAATCTGTCCACCCAGTGTTTCCATACAGGTTGATTAATCAATGTGTGCGCCGTCTCTCGGATGAACGTTAAACTGGACGTCCCATTGCACACCAGTCTCTAAGCTATCTAACCTGGGTTTGAATCCTGACCCAGCTATGAGCTGTCCACGCAGTGTTTCACATGCAGGGTGATTAATCAATGTGTATACGCCATCCCTCGGATGGACGTTAAACTGGACGTCCAGTCGCACAATCGCCTCTAAGCCGTCTAGTTGTAGCCGGCACCTGCCGGTTCGTGAAAGACTTGGGTCAAACTTCCTTCGGCAGAACCTGGCCAAACCGATGAGAAAGTCGGATTAATGGTGGCCGTTAACACAAATATACTTATTAATGCTCCCTCGTTAATCCTCCCGAAATTTTTTTTTAAAAAAGTTATGAACCAATTTGCGACCTACAAATAAACTGATTTACCATCAGGGTTCATGTGATGAACAAATCAAATGTGAAGCTGCGATACTGCAGTGATATTTCAGAGTAAAACCACACCATTCCTGTTCATCAACATGTAAGAATACCGATGAAACGTCTCTCCACAACCCTCCCGTAACAGATTAGAGCAACTTATTGCCGCACAAAATGTCATTTTAACATTTATTTGGCTTTTTCAATGTGGGACGCGTTCACAATACCACCTTGATCCATGATGCGAGTCAGCCAAGTGGTGCTAACGAAAATGGTGCCGGTCACATGACCAAGAGCTCATGGTGATGAAACTTTTCACGGGGTATGAGAGTTCTATTTATTTTCAATGTTTTATATATTTTGTTGTTTTGGTATGGATTAAGTCCTTCCATGTTATTAAATTGTTTTAAGTAACATGGTTCATTGATTTGGGTAAAGGTTTGGATATGTCTCGCTTTTGGAATGGTTCTGTCCATCTCCCCCCCCCCCCACCGCCCCCTCACACGATCCTGGTCTGGTTTGGTTGAGTCCACATTGCATTCAATTTATTTTCCTAATAAAACGATTAATGTTTCATTTATTTTTAAATTTTGGGTTGCGTGCACTAGCCCAGAGACAAAGTAACTTCCTCGCATTGGAATCACCATCATAGCTTCAGCAGTTATTGAGGGAGTCGGGCTACAGTTTTACATTGCTTTGGAGGGAAGAACTAGAAGAAGTACAAATTGGTGATTTAGCGATCTCTCCCATGTGGTACTTAAGTGATGTATTTTGGCGTCTTTTTAAATCCTGGTCATTCAGAAAATCTCGAGAATAAAAATTATGGCTTTCAAATGCTTATGACTTCACTCTTGAAGAGTGCATGAGCGTATCATGTGTACACTTCATGATTCTATTATCATATATATATATATATATAACATAATATAATATACTATATACAGTATATATATATACATATACATATACATATACATATATACAGTATATATATATATATGAAATAAACCTCTTACCAACCACTGATTGACTCACTCAATGACTGATATTAAAGATCGGGACCTTCCGGGTGACGTAGAAAGCTGAAATTTTGCGAGCTGGTGGACATCAAAGCCGGTACACCAAGAAAAATCACAGAACCATCGAAAAGCATCCACAAATGAAAAAAAATAAATGAAAATAAATAAATGAAAAAATCAAATGCAAGTGAGTGACCCGAGACAACGGGGTTCGTTTGCTTCCACAATGTGTAAGCATACCCTGCTAATATAGGATGTAAAGCTCTTTCTAACCACTGACTGGCTGATATTAGAGATCGGTGCCTTCCGGGTGACATGGAAAGGTGAAATTTTGCGTGCCGATGGACATCGAAGCCAGTACTCCAGAAATAAATCACAGAGCCATCGGACAACATCCATCAATGAAAATATAAATAAAGGAAAAACAAATGCAAAAAGAAAAAGAAAAAAATGCAGGTGAGTGACCTGAGAATGGGGAAACATGGTTCGTGCGCTTACACAATGTGTAAGTACACCCCACCAGCAATATCTAAAGCTCTTTCTAACCACTGACTGACTGACTGACATTAAAGATTGGTACCTTCTGGGTGATGTAGGAAGCTGAAATTTTGTGTGCCAATGAACATCGAAGCCGTTACACCAGGATAAAAAAAAAAAAATCACAGAACTGTCAGAATGTATCCATAAATAAAAATATAAATAAATGAAAAAATAAATAAATGAAAACAAATAAAAATCAAATGCAGATGAGTGACCCAAGACAATGGGGAAGCACAGTTCGTATGCTTACAGAATGTGTAAGCACACCCCGCTAGTATGTATGTACATTGTACATATAATATATAATGCTTATCTCAGCCACTGTGGTTGCACAAGTTAGTGCACTCTCAGTGCCGGTCCCAAACCCGGATAAATGGGGAGGGTTGCGTCAGGAAGGGCA
>CM068953.1:51843776-51871568 GCA_035128595.1 Eptatretus atami
TCTCCTCGTGTTGTCGATCGATACTTTAGGCCTCAGTCACATTTGCTCTAGCGGCGAGGAACGGCGGCCGTACGCCCTCTGATTGACAGAAACGTGCGGCGGCCGCAGAGAACTGAGGTGGCCTCAGGGTGGCCCTACGCCGTATGGCTAGTATTTACAGGTCGTAAGGTCGCTCGTGGAATTATAGCGCGAGTTATAACTTTTTTCATTTCTACGTTCGCCGTAGAATTCGACAAAGCCGAAACAAAAGAACTGTAAAAAAAAATTAAAAAATTAACCCATTCGTTACCGTCCGTCTGGCCCGCACGTTTCGGCTTAGGGTCACCTGCGTCGCCTTGCGGGCACCTTGCCGTCTGCCTGAAAATTCTATGGCCGCCGCAGGAACGCCCTAAGGTCCACGCGTGGACAATCAAATCAAAGACCGTACGGGCACACCCATCGTTTTCGGTCTCCACAATTTATAAAATAGGCCGTGCGACTACCCGTAAAAATAAGCAAGGACAAATGTGTCCAAGAGCAGCGCTCCAAACCTTAAAGGTTTGTCGCTAAAAAAAAAAAAAAACCAACAACTTCCGATATTCGTCACGTTGTCTTCATTAAGCAAAGCGGAAACCCGTCATAATGTATTACGTATTTACGATATATCGTGTATTTACGAAATTACAATACGATAAATGGAATAATTTTAAATAGTAACGTCAACTTTTTTCGAAACTAAGCAAATGTCCGAATAATATTTAAAAGTCATGATAGATGCTCTCAAAGGGCAACGTCTATGTGAGGATGTGTACATGTGCTCAGTATTTAAGGCGATCCGGATCTTGTACATACAAGAGCAGAGTCCGAGAGATAAGGTTTTGTCTTCACAAGAAAGAGAAGAAGAAAAGAAAAGAAGAATAACAACGCCGAGCTCACTATGAGCAGCGTCGCTACGCGAGACGCTGCTAAAACATATGTGACTACTACATTGTGTGACCGTGGAAATACTGCGGCCGCTTATAATTGCTAGTGCCCGTACATTTTGTAGACCTCCCGCGCGAGCAAATGGGACTAGGCCTTACCTCGTGTTCACCTTCATTTGTGATGTTTGTTTTTTAATCATCTGTGTTTTATTAATAAAAAAAAGCAATCCGATCACGTGGTGTGACGGACTGTCGGCAAGGCATTGGAAATTTCACAGCAAACCAGTTGTAATTTGGAATATCCATGATTACGTCAGCCCGATGCGTTTGAATGAAAGTGGATTATGGTTTCTGCGGGCATCATGTTGAGTGAGCTGCCCTAAGGGCAGCTTCTCGCAGAGTGCGCGAGCGATCGAACCCAGGCCGGAGCTCGAGCCTGTGTGGACCTTTGGATGTGGTGATTTGTACCAGTTTTCATACAATAAACCGCACCGAAGGTCATTTACTCATCTATTTTATCTTAAAACAGGGAATTTCGTTGTTAAGTGGTCTTGACAAAGTGGGTTTTTCTTTGGGTCCCACGAATGGGATTTAATCAACTCCATTACTTCTTTATTGGAAAATATTTTTGGGAATCCGAACTTTTGCAAATCCGAACACCCCTGGAACGAATTAAATTGGGATTCTGGGGGCACCCACGGTATAGGCAACACCTATACTCCGATCTACTAGCGGTAGGCACGGTGGACGGCACGGTCGACGCAGACTGCCACGGAGGCCGTACGTAGGTGCACGGCGGCGTAGGGGAACCGTGCGTCGACCTGCTTGCCCGCAGGTATCACCGACGCATAGGCCACGCGTTACGGCGCACCGTGGAATAGTTGCGGCCGCCCGTAATTTTTTTGGGGGTTGGGAAAGTTCATTTTTCATTGAGCAGAGCTTACGGGCAGCCGCAACGAATAACGCAAGCCCACCGTACGCCATACGTACGTCGACGTGGAACACATCTAACGTCATTAACTTGGCTTGTCGAATTGTTAACGGCGAACGTAGAATGAATGAAAAAAAGTTATAACTCCGCGCTATAATCCACGGCGACCCTACGGCCTGTTAAAATATAGCCAAACGGCGTAGGCTCGCCCTGAGGCCACCTCAGTTTTCTCTGCGGCCGCCGCACCGTTATGTCAATTCAGAGGGGTACGGCCGCCGTATCCTCGCCGTAGAGCAAATGGACCTAGCCTTAAATCATTGAAACAAGATCAAGGCCTTGGGTGCTTCTAGACCTCAAAACCTTTGGCCTTCCTGACCCTCAACTTCCTGACCCCGACGCTGACCCTTTCAACAAAAATATGGCCAAGAAACAATGATTGCCCTTTGGGCAAAAAAAAGTGGGGGGGGGCTCATCAGGCATTGCTGCCCACACTGTTGATAGGAGGAAGAAACAGCTCACTCGGTCTTCAAATTACCCTTAAATCCTGGCAAGTATGAGGCACCGACCTGCAACATTGCAGGGGTCTGGCAAAGCTAAGTCCTGCAAGAGTGCCGGTTCATTGTTTGGGATGAATGTTACAATGCTCACAAAGCTGGCCTTCGAGGCTCTTGATCGGACCATGCAAGATCTTCGACATATGACAGAAGAATGGGTGGAGTGACTGGTGTTGGCCCGGGATTTCGCAACCTGTGTTGGGCTTGCTGGCTTCACATGGAACCAAAGCTATGAACTGTAGCCTGCCCTCAATGGCCAATACATTTGGAACAACATTCAGCGACTCAGCACTAATGACGCAACATGCGAGTGCTTCTGACAGGTGATTCATCTTGCTGTGGAGTTTGCTGAAGCCTGCTCAAACTGGGAAATGGAGCATGGCATCTGAAAAATTCAGATGGAACTATTGATTCGAATCGAACACATTGGGAAATCAAGTTGCCAACACTTCCAAGCAACTCAAGATGCAGTATTCCAATATTTGCACATAACTTCATGACACAAGTGACTGTGGCCAAAGAGCATGCTTGGCAGCCTAAGAATTGATGCTGCTAATTACTACAAACCAGAGGTCTTCTTAACAGTTACCTTCGGCCACTATGCAAACGCCCAAGTCGGTTGCAACAGTACCAGACAAAAATGAAGCAGTCCACTACCCACAGAATTTCTCACTCCTGGAACCACCAGTGTGCTCCTCACAATCTGGAGCTCAGATTGGTGCACCCATTATGCTTCGAAGAATCTGACCTACCAACACTCTGCAATGGAACATGTTTAGCCGTCAAGAAGCTTATGCCACGTGTCATTAAAGACACAATCATGACTGGCCATGCAGCAGGACAGGAATGTATTATTCCACACATTCCAATGATCCCATCTGACTTGCCACTTCATTTAGAAGGCTCCATTCCCTGTCCGCTTCAGTTTTGCCATGAGCATCAACAAGGTACAAGGACAATCACTTCAAAGTTTTGCCTCAACCTGCAAAGGCCATGTTTTTTCTCATGGCCAACTCTATGTTGGTTGTCTCCAAGAGTTGGCCAATGGCAAAAACTTTCATCTTGACTCCACATGGAGAAACATGCAACATTGTCTATCTGAAGCTCTACAAGGATTAAAAAAAAACAAAACAATGTCAAACACGTGATAAATGTTGTGAAATCCTCAGTGCTGAAGAATAAGAACAATGCTGGAGAAGAGAGGCAGAAAGAAGAAAGAGAAGAAAGCAGAAAGAGAAACACAGAAGAAGGAGAAGACAGAAGAATAATGAAAGAAAAAACAAAGAACAAATGAAGGAGAGCGCGATAGAAGAAGAAAGATACAAGAAGAGAACCAGCACAACAATCCCGCCCATTTAAGGCATAAAGTTATTTGGGGATCAACATTTAAATTTGATAACATCCTTAACCTGAATGTTGATTATAAGAATAGAATAAGGAATATTTAGTCTCAGTTTGAAGTCAATTAAACCATTTTGACGAAGTTATGACCGTAAAATGATTTTGACCTTTCAAGGCCACGTAAGGTCAAAGGTCATGGTGTCACATGAAAGCTAATAAGGACTTGATATACGTCTTCCATAGTAAACACGCATTCCTAACCTTTTTTGATTTATAATGGAAAAATATGTAATTTTTGACCGATGACCATGACCCCCAAAAACTTCGGACCCTACCGATCTTCACAAATATGCATTTTCACTATAGGAATGGTAGGATTATAAGTGACAAACAGAAAAGGTTCACTATAAGCTTAGTTTGAAGTAAATCAGATCATTTTTGAACGAAGTTATGAGCAAAAACGAATTTGATCTTTTCGTTTGACTTGACTTTTGATCCAATTGACCCAAAAGTTAATGGGGTCGTCCAAGTTCATTGCCCACCTGTGATTAAATTTGAAGTAGTGTTTGCTAAAGACTGTTTTGCGATAAGTTGTAACAGACAAACAAACAGACAGACAAACAAACCGGACGATTACAAACCCATCCCTCCCTCCGGGTGCGGGATAAAATACAGAAGAACAAGTCTGAAGACGACGATGGTTCACGAGCGGTATTTGACGATGGAGATTGTTTCAGAAGTCAAGGATGAGACAATGTGATAATGTTTGACACAGTTATAAAAATGATCAACATGATTGTGGTAACGAGTGACAGTTATTAGCTGCAAAATGTCGAAAACCCGGTTCGCTCAACAACTTTCAAATTTGACCTTCTGCATAACCTTTAAGGTCACAAAACAATGTTGTGGACATTAAAATAAGGAAACAGGATACGTGCTATAGTTATTGGAGTTAGTTCGTCGAAGAAGGTCGAAAACCCAGTTCGATTCCCACAACTTTGAAAATTTGACCTTTGCATAACCTTTAAAGGTCACAAAACAATGTTGTGACATTAAATAAGGAAACAGGATACGTGCTATAGCTTATTGTAGTTAGTTCGTCGAAGAAGGTCGAAACCCGGTTCGTTCCCACAACTTTGAAAATTTGACCTTTGTGACCTTTAAAGGTCAAAAGTCAAGGATTATGACCTTTGGTGCAAAACTTCCTCTGGAACATTCCAGGAACAATATAACGTCATATAGGCTATATGGCATTTCGCACTCATCGATTATCCATACTTTGATGAAATCAGCGTAAAAACAAACTTGAAGGGGCGCCACGGGCAAGGTGTTCGAGATAGAGAAAAATGGTTTCAAGACTTTAGGTGGGAATGACCTCAAGATTATCATAAAAAATATTGTCATCCTAGTTCTCAAAGTTTGGGCGGTCGATGATTTTTATGTCAAAATTCGCAATTTTCTAAGTTCGTGACCTTGTGACCTTGACCTTGGGAAGAAAATGAAAAATCGAGCTCCGTGGGCTATGCAGGTGCCATGGCTAACCAAATACGCGAACCCCCTGTCAGATTCGACAAAACCCTTAGGAGAAGATGCAAATTGAAATCGCTACCCCAAAAACACATGTTTTTGGGGCGTGGCTCCACCCATAATGGGCACACCATGCCCATTTCAGGAAAACACAACTAGATCATGATATAAACCTCCCACCAAAATTTCATCAGGATCGGATCAAAACCACGGAGCTATGCTCAGGACAGACAGACATACAGACAGACAGACAGACACACAACAATAACGAATATAGTGGTCACTTATTTTTTTCGTGAAAATATTTTTTTGTGAACCAACAGTAAGATAGAAGTACACAAAGATGACAAAAAGCAAGGAATAACAAAATTTCAGAGCAGCAGAAATGAGGCAACATCAAGAAGAAAGACAAAATGCGAACACAGCAGTAATGACGACTTCCAGAGCAACTGAAACTTCTAACCAGCAAAAAGCAATATTAGGGGTAAACACAGCAACAATGACTGCATTCTGCCGTCCCGTACCAGCGATCTCCCAGTCATTGTGTTGTGCTTCAGGTCGGTTGTATGGACTATCTGGTTCAGGGGGGACACAGTTCAAGCCTATGAAACCTTTGCTGCCCTGGTGTGAAGCAGGGCCATCGCCGTAAAATACAAAACACAGGAAATGGTGCTTTGTGTTGAGGTGTGGCGGTGATGGTCATGGTTAACCCTCGACCAGTCAAAGATCCCCAGGGGGGTTAAACACGGCAAGGTAAGCCTTGGACTTATCTGCTGTCTCCCACCTGTCTCTTTCTCTTTCCTCCCACATACTCCCCTTCCACCCTTCTCTGTCCCCCCCCCCCCTCTCTCACCCCATTCTCCCCTCCATCTCTCTGCCTTCTCTTAGTATTCCATCAGCGAAGAAACGAGTGGTATTTGCTGTGTGTGTGTATATGTGTGTATATATATAAATAAAGTTGAAAGTGTGTCTGTGTGTTTCTCTGTGACATATGAACACGAAAAGTACTGGACTGATCCTCACCAAACTTCACATGCTGACAGAACATGTACCCGGGAGTGTCCCGATGTAAAAGAATTGTACTTCCGACTTCCGGTTTCCGAATTATGACGTCATCACCTGATTTCGTAACGTTAATTTTTCAAGTTCGGCCGATTGACATGGGGCCAACGCCATATACAATATATCTAACATATGATTTTAAGTTTTTGTTTGTCTGTGTTTGTTTGTCTGCACGCGCTAATCTCCTGAAAGGTTAAAGATAGGAGCTAACCACTGAAAAAAAAAATGGTCGGGATGGGCCCCGGCAAGGTTATAGGCTATGTGGCAAGGCCCTCGGCCGGGGGGGGGGGGAAGGGGGTGTGTTTCCCTCACCAACCCCTTAGCCTATGACTGCCATGGCCCAATAGGGAACTGATACTGTGTCGCGTCAGACATATGTATAGAAGATTAAATTCATTCAAAAAGAACCCGGGCAGCGCCGGGTGCATTCACCTAGTATATATATATATATATACACACACACACACACGTATATATTGTGCAGGGTAACCCAAAAGTCAGGAGCCACAGGATTAATACTGTATTGTACAAAGTAAATTAAAAAAAATGCAACTAAGAATAACAAAAAACAATCCTTTCTGATGGGAAAGAGAATTAATTAATTAATTAATTGATTGATTGATTGATTGATTATCGCGCGAGATGAATTACCACTCAAAGTAAATTCCAGTAAACGTTCCAATTGTCGGCCATTAACTTGCAGGCACTTTTCGTTTCTCCCCACACATGATGTTTGGACATCGTGATGATGCGTGATGCACGCGGACGGTCTTGAACACCTCTTATTTATTTAAATCCCTCAATAATTTTCCAAAAGCTCCCCGAGTAATTGGAGCTCCCACTGACTATCTTTCATTGAATTCTGCAGCAATACGAGACTTTCCAAATGGTGTATGAATACTAAATGAGGCCATTTTCGTGCGTGCGTGCGTGCGTGCTTACACTGACTCAGTCCTGCTTGCCGGGCACTTTTAACCTGCTGTTGCTTGCACAAAATCTGTCATTGAAATTGTCTTTTAAACATAACTTTCAGCATTTATATGGAAGACTGGCTATTTTAAAGTAGTTAACCATAATTGTTCTGTTTCAACAGCACCATAGGGCAATCGTTCTACAGCCAGAGGAAAGTGAAACTCAAGCTGTCCTTGGCAAAAGTGGCACACAGCCTTCTCCCATCAACGCATCAGCTTGGCTCGCTCTCATTTCAGCCGTCAGCTCAGCTCCCAGCCTCTCCTGCGAAGCCTGCCCAGCCCTCATGTCTGCACACATTTTGGCCATCATGGCATTAACTTCAAGTCTTGGTGGCTCTCGGCTCTACTTCCACACTGGACAGATGAGAATCTGCAGCCTATTTATCTCCAGACTTTTGCGCAACATCTTGGAGATGACATAACCAAGTCGCTGATAGGGCTCCACAGCTTCACTGGATGGTGACTGTGTCAGTTCATTTTATGGCAAAGGCTATCAATCTGATTATGTACAACCCAACATTGTGTTTGGCATTTCAATCTCAAGGAGAATTGTTCACAGTCACTGAATACATGGTGTCAGACCTGGAAGTCTTTGTCTGCAAACTCGATGGTCAGCAGGGATACTCAAACATGAATGATTCCAGATGTGCAACGTTCTCCTTGGCAACCATGACGGAGAATGTTTTGCCACCAAATCGAGATGCCTTGCATAAGCATATTCAGCGAGCCAATTTCCAAGCTGACATTTACAAGCAGAACAAAACCACCTCCTGAACAGAACCCAGATATTCCACCTCCTGTTCGACAGGGATGGAAGCTGATAAATGATGTAGTTGATACCCTGGGAATTGACTGGATACAGATGCAATCAGCTCAAAAAAAGCATTCTTGACCATTCATCCTGTGCATGCAAGAAGTCCATGTGCAGAGTAGGGGAGGCAGATGACAAAGGCTGCGTGTCTTTCGGCATTCCATGCACAGAACTCTGCTTATGGAATACATGTCAGAATAAATACCTACCAACTCCCACTGATAACGATCATGTAGCATGTAGACTGTGATCCTGAGCACATGGGTGGAGAAGATAACAGGCTCGAGTAGTTGAAGATGACGACTTTCAAGAAGAGTCATCTTTCACGAAGTGTGGACAGTAAGTAAATGTAGTCAATGCACCGCCTTAAAGCTGGCGCCATCGTGCATGTTTGTGTTGGCATCCATCAGTCGCGGGCAACCAAATTTTTCATGTAACCCAAAATGATACTACAAATTTTGGGCATGAAGTGTGGGCTAACATGCAACTTCTGAAAGTGGGATAAATTAGAATAATTATTAATATATATATATATATGAGCTATACTTTAAACAATATTTCATCCTCTGCCAAGGAGTGGACCACAAGAATCATTTTCTGAAGGCAAGAACCTATAATGTAAGAGTTGGCTGGGCAAATCGGAGTTGGAGATGTGCAGGAGTCAGGGCAGTTAAATCCCAAGGCAGAAAATTCACTCACGGCCAGAGAGAGAAGTGAAACTCAAACTGTTGGTTGACAAAGAGAATCGAGCCTGCTCTCCTGGACGGTGCGCACCCCGCTCTCCTGGACGGTGCGCACCCCTCTCTCCTGGACGGTGCGCACCCCTCTCTCCTGGATGGCGCACACCCCTCTCTCCTGGACGGTGCGCACCCCTCTCTCCTGGACGGTGCGCACCCCTCTCTCCTGGATGGCGCACACCCTATTCTTCCAAGATCTCTCACTTCCCACGCTATTATTTTTTACTTGTGTATCCTACGACTCTCTTTGCCGTTGGTTGCAATCTGACTGATGGGTGTGGTGACTTTGCCATACCGGCAATGTCATGACCCACAACGTTCCATTGATTCTCCATTCTCCTCATGTTCCATTGATTCTGCATGAGCCATCTGAGATACAGTACCTATAGAAAGTCTACATCCCCTTTCAAAATTTTCACCTTTTGTTACCTTGTAGCCTGGAATTAAATTACATTAAATCAGACTTTTTCCACCTATATTTACACATCGTAACCCATAACTTCCAAGTGAAAAACAAATTCTACAAATTTCAGAAAATTAATTAAAAATTCAAAACTAGAATATCTTGGTTGGATATATGTCCACCTCCCTGAGTTAATACTTTGTGGAAACACCTTTGACAGCAATTACAGCTGTGAGGCTGTTGGGATAGGTCTCCACCAACTTTGCACACCTTGATTGGGCAATATTTGCCCATTCTTCTGCACAAAACTGTTCAAGCTCAGTCAAGTAGCGTGGGAAGTGTTGATGGACAGCAATCTTCAAGTCATGCCACAGATTTTCGATTGGACTTAGGTCGGGGCTGTGACTGGGCCACTTCAAAGAACATTTTATCTTTTTGTTCCTTAGCCACTCCATGTAGCTTTGACTTGTGTGCTTCAGGTTGTTGTCATGTTGAAAGGTGAACTTCCGTCCCAATTTCAGCTTTCCTGCAGAGGCAGTAGGTTTTCCTCTCGGATTTTTCCTGTATTTTGCTCCATCCATTTTCCTTCTATCCCACAAGTGCCCCAGTCCCTGCTGATGAGAAACATGCCCATAACATGATGCTGCCACCCCATGCTTCACAGTAGGAATGGTGTTCTTTGGGTGATGTGCTGGGTTGATTTGCGCAAACATAACGTTTGCTTTATGCCAAAAAGTTCCATCTTAGTTTTGTCAGACCCCAAAACTTTTTGCCACGTGGCTTCAGAATCTCCGGAGTGGGTTTTTGCATAACTCCAACGGGTCTCAAGATGGGCTTTTTTGAGTAATGGCTTCCTTCTTGCCACCCTCCCGTACAGGCCAGACTTGTGAAGTGCTTAGGACATTGTTGTCACATGTACACAGTGACCAATCTTTGCCATAAAGGCATGTAGCTCCTTCAAAGTTGCCATTGGCCTCTTGGTGGCCTCTCGAATCAGTCTCCTCCTTGTTTGACCATCCAATTTGGAGGAACGGCCTGATCTTGGCAGGGTCTTGGTGTTATCACACACCTTCCACTTATTAATGATTGTCTTCACTGTGTTCCAAGGGATATTCAAGGCCTTTGAAATATTTTTATACCCGTCCCCCGATCTGTGCCTTTCCACAACTTTATCCCGGAGATCTTTTGAAAGCTCCTTGGTGCTCATGGTTGAGTCTTTGCTGTGGAATGCACTACCCAGCAGAGGAAGTATACAGGAACAGCTGATTTTATTCTGAAATAATCAGAACCACTACAATTTAACACAGGTGTAGGCCAGTTAACTTGGTGTGTGATGTTTAAGGTGATTGGTTACATCTGGATTGGTCCTCAATGCCAGACAGGAAATCCGAGCCGTATCCCTGGATATATCACGTGCTTTTGACAGTCTGCGCACCCTGCCCTGCTCACCAAACCTCTTCCTATGGTATCAAGGCCATCTCCACTCATGGCTCGCAGACTTCCTCTCCTGTCACAGTCAACGTGTGGCCCTAAATGGAGTTCTTTCACCCTCTTCCCGTCCAGGCTGGAGTTCCTCAAGGCAGCGTTCTGGGCCCTGTTCTTTTTCTGGTTTTCATCAACGATCTCTCCGACTCTCTGGAAAATCCTCGATATCTCTTTGCTGATGACTCCACCCTCTGCCGTACCATTGTCATCCCTCAGACCAGCAAGCAGCACTTCTTCCCTCACTGCAGATCTGGATAAAATCACAAACTGGTCCACAGTAACATGTCTTTCAATCCAGACAAATCTCACACTCTCACTATGTCTCTTCGAAAGGACCATTTAGAAAACCCCCCCATCCACTCACAACAATCCTCTGGAAGAAGTCTTTTCTTTCAAGCTTCTGGGTCTCACTATCTGCCATGATCTTTCCTGGGAAAGTCACATTTCCAACCTCGCCTCAAAGCCAGTCGCGACTGGGAATCCTCCGTCGTGCAAAGTCCTTCCTCGGCCCTCTTGAGCTCCTGACCACTTACAAAGCTTTTGTCCGTAGCCTGATGGAGTACTGCTCTCCCATCTGGGCTGGTGCTCCTGCCTCTCACCTTTCTCGGCTTCACGCTGTAGAAACCAAGGCATTTCGATCATCGGCATCTCCCGCAATGAGTCTGAGTCTTTGGGCCTCTCACTCTCTCACCGCAGGCTGGTGCGGTGTCTTTCTGTCTTCTACCGTCTCCTCTCCAGCCTCGCCCCCCTGCTCTCTCTGTGATTTGTCCCCACCAGATTTCCGCAGGGCGCTGAAGGTCCGCCACACCCCCTTCTGGTAAAACTACCAAAATCACGGATCACTGCTCACCTTCACCCTTTCATTCCTCTTTTTCCCGCCTTTGGAATAAACTCCCTCACTCTATTCTTCCATTCTTCCCTCCAGGCCTTCAAAACAGCTGGACCACCACCTTCTCATCATCCCCATCCAAATCCTCGATCTTTTCTACCCCCGATAATCCACCCAAGCCCACTTCCTTCAATTCCCCTGCTTTCCTCCTGAAAGTCCCTGCAATGTCCATCTTCTCTTCCCCATGTTCCCCGTCCCATCCCTCTCCCTTCCACAGATCTCCTAATGTGTCTGTTCCCCACTGTTTTGTCCCTCCACTCTCCTCCCCTCCTGTCTCATGCCCCCTTGATGTTGTTGTGTGTTAGCTCTCACACGAGCCTCGACAAGGTAACAAAAAAAACAAAAAAATCTGAGCTAATTTACAATTCTCTTATAAGGGGGGGGGGGGGGTGAACACTTATCCAACCAAGATATTCTAGTTTTGTATTTTTAATTAATTTTCTGAAATTTATAGAATTTGTTCTTCACTTGGATGTTGTGGGTTACGATGTGTAAATAAAGGTGGAAAAGTCTGATTTAATGAATTAATTCCAGGCGATAAGGCAACAAAAGTTGAAAAATTTGAAAGGGGGTGTGGACTTTCTTTCGGCACCTTTTGATTTGATGGCCCTGGTTGGTTTTCCCGCCAGCCTCACACTGCAACGCTTGCTGTACGGATTAAAATAGCAAAGGACAAACAGAGGAAAGAACAGAAAAGATGATTTCACAGGGATGAAAAGTCTAGATACCGCCAATGGGAGGGAAGTCAAACCGTCTCTTACATACACAATGAATATCTATTGCACGAATATTATGTCATGCTTCCATGAAACAAACACAAGGAAATAAGTAACATTATACTAAAACTTTTTATCCCACAAATATATACATTTATAATGGTCCTCAAAGCCCATACAACTCCCACTCCCACCACACCCCCCCTATTCCCAAACATAATTAAAGCAAATATAACGATTTCAAACTTACCCTGTGCATTCACAAGCTCCAGATATGACCTTCCCATCAGTGTTAAGAAGCAACTAAACCAGATACGGTGTCTCCCTCTGGGAAGTCTACCTGAATGTTGGTGATGACGGCATCGGCTTTCCAATTGAAGATGTCCATTACAAAAAATCACCAAGGCTGTCATGCTCATATGAGGTAATCCCTCAAGATTCAAAGTCCACACACTGGCAGGGATGATCAGAGAGGTCGGGTAGAATACGGCCTTCCATAGCCCTTGCACGGGCCAACATGGTCGGGGATTTTTGTCGTCCGGGCTGCAAAATATCAACTTTTCGGGCGAGTTGATTAGAAAATTCTCCAAATGTTTCATTATACAGAGGCATACCACTCTTTCACAGGTACTTTTCCAAAGATGTTGGGTGCTTGCGTGATGTTTGCTCTGTCAAAGCCACGCCCAGCCCAAGCGGCTTGAAGAGATGGAACACAAGGGTGCTCGCAAGGGCGTGAGTACATCTCAGACTGCCTCTTCGGGAGATTGTCTGCCAGAGTGCTGATTGCATTGGACCCAACTGTGCTGGGATACGAGGTGTTGGAGCGAGTCGTGCCAAGGTCAGAGGCAAGCGGCGCATAAGCCAAGGGCACGGTGCAGTCCCCAAGGTGTCTCGCAGCTCCCTATACACTCACACCACATGCTTCTGACAACACTGACACTCCACAACCCAACCCCTCATCCCCCACCCCTCTCCTTCAATATTTGGAGACATAACCTGCATGGTTGCATGAGGTAATGGAGGAGTCATCCCCACACTACTCTGCTTCTTTCTCCTCTTCTTCTTCCCGGAATGAATGATGACGTCTGTCTGTTGTCTAAGTAAGTCTGTCTAAGGGAAATACATACTTGGGGTAAGTCTGCTCTTCCATATCTTTTTGCCTGCTTGTAAATACCTGCTTGATTAATTGCTTTGTCAATATGTGCCTCATAATATTATCACCTTGCGCACATGTAAATAAATAATTATTCTCTTTCAAATCTGCCTCGTTCGTGTCCTTTCTGTCATTGATCCAAATAGCGTGTGCATAATCGATAAGACGCGAAGTTATGCCCTACTGATTGGCTCTGTTGATTCGCCAACGCTGCACCCACAGTTCCGCTCAGCCGTAATAAGTACTCGGTGCGCATTGAGGGAGCAGACCTTTGTGGAGGTAATTAGGTTACTAAAAGGTAACACGACATAATAGGTGAGAGGACCCTGTTAGACCGAATTACCCCAACCGGCGTCCGTGGTTGTTTAACTCATCAGGCCGCGGAGTTATCCATGGCCTGCGACCTCAGAGTTAGAGGGTGAGCGGCGGGTCTGGCAACCACCCTGTGGACCGCGTCCGTACTCGAACCCCGACCCGCAACAATATATATATATTGTTTTTGCACTCTTTTTTATATTTTTATTTATTTATACACATTCTCAGGAAGGCAGCACAATTCAATGGTGTTGTGCTTGTATCTGAGCTTTCGGTTCTCAAGCTATCAAATTGTAATTTGTTCAGGGTGCCGGTGATAACTCGTCTTATCTTCGCAAAATAACCGTTGGATCTTTAACATCCACCAACAAATAATAGCCGATGGGACACCTGGCTTAATGTCCATTCAAGTGATGGCACGCTCACCGATGCAGCTCCCTGCTTGCAAATCACCAATCAGACATTTTATCGTCAGGTCAGGAATCGAACCAGGATCTGAGAGCTCAAAAGTAAGTGCGCGCGCTCCCTGTGTTGTGAATTGCAACCCTCTCAGTCTTCCATGATCTGCCTCAATGCAGTTATCCATAGACAGCAGATACTGAAGACCAATGCCCTTAACTTTGAGAGAGGAATATCTGAACTTCGATAGGCTATCGGCATCCACACCCAACCAGGCACAGCAGTACAGAGAAAGAGCCTCCCATGGAATCACGAGTTCTGGGAAATGATTTCTTTATGCCTTCAGCAGATAAGTTTCTGCAGTGTAACATTTCCAAATATGTGTTACAAATAATGATACATCACAGCCTCGTGATAACTGGTCATACGCAGACAAGAAAGAAAGGAAGAAAAAATATATCATAGAATCAGACATGCATACATCGCATGCAAACAGCAAGCAAGATCGAGCAAATAAACAGCAGGTGTTCCAACCTGAAAAGAAGCACATCCCATTGAGCACAAACAAATGGTTTGCGTGAGCAGAAAGTAGCACCAGACTGAATTCATTTGAAGTGTTCCAGCTCTTCCATGGAACCTTGCCTTTGCATACAAAAGAAAATTTAAAAAAAGGACATGCTGCATTGGTGCAGATAAACTGGAGTTTGACAAAGACGATGCGACGGGAAAGAAGAAAACTTTAAAAGGAAGGATCATCTTCGGCTTCTGACGTCCCACCTTGGCATGCACTGCCTGCCGCCATGTGTGTTCCCTTCCTGGACCGCATGCCCATGGAATAGTCCAGCATGATGCCGATGAGCAAGCGATATATTGTAAATGTGCAATGAGTGCAATGAGTGTGGGGGTGAAGCATTTGGGAAGCAATTTGAAAATTAAGGTACCACCCACCATTATATACATCTATGGAGCATGCAGGGCTCACATCCAATGTTTTGACCACAGGGTGGCCTTAATCTAACACTGTGCAGGCATCGTGTGCCAGGTGTGAAGTATCCTCCCATTCCATCCATCGGAACCATAATCTGTGCAGAGCGTCGGTGCTGCCTAAGCAGTCTCCGAGGCCATTGGGCACAATCCTGGACGGGTCGCCACTCCGACGCAGGATACTCGAATGGCTCAATCATCCCAGCAAGCTGGTACTCATTTTGCAGACCTCGGAAGGATGACAGGCCGAGTCAACCCCACCTGGTATTAATTCAACAGCCGAGCGGGATTTGAACTCAGCACCCTCGGATCCCAAGCCCACCACCCTAAACATTAAGCCAACACCAGGCATAAGTATCCTCCCAAGTGGAGATTATTGAGGGCAAAATGCAGTGGTGAGACCCAACGTCGTTTTTAACATCGGGTGTGGCCAAGGGGTACGTGGGTGGAGTTTTCTTCTTCTTCTTCTTCTTCTTTTTCATGATGTAATAAGGAAGCGCTTGCATGACCAACACAAACACCAGACTGTATTAAGTTATACGATGCTGCACTCACTACCTTGCGCTGCAATGTGTCGTCCGAGTGAGTGCTGAATGATGCTGTGTCGTGCTGCACTATGGTATAACATGCTGTTCTGTACTGATCTGTAATATATTATATTATTATATACAGTACTCTAACGTGTTGTACTGCTTTCGAAACAGGCTAAGCTGCATTATCCTATACCCTCACGCACACTCGAGTATAGAATATAAAACCAATATAAATCAAAAGAAGACATACATGAAGGATCAAAAAATTAATAGTACTCGGTTAGAGATCTATTGAACCTTCGCTTATCCTCCCTTTGCCCGAAGTATCCACCTCCGTTCCAGTGAGGCGTCACAATTCATGGAAAAGTTGTTAAGTTTTCTTGTTCTCAAAGTTATATTCCGAGGGCTCTTTTCAGGATCGTCACCGAGCCCCAGGCAGCTTCCAACTGTAGTTCATTTGTAGTAATATTCCCAAGGATTATTTATACCGGGCGTAGTGGCGTGCGCCTGTAATCCGGCTACTCGGAGGCTTGGGTTGGAGGATCGCTTGAGGACGGGAGCTCTGCACTGGGCCGCGCTATGAGAGGGTGTAGGGCACCCGGAATCATGGCGAAACCCAATCTTATCCCTGTGTCGTAAGAGGCGACCAGGGTTGCGTCAGGAAGGGCATCCGGCGTAAAACCTGTGCCAAATCAGTATGCGGATCATAACGATGATCCGCTGTGGCGACCCCTAACGGGAGCAGCCAAAAGACGAACAACAACAACATTCCCTAGGATTATTTAAAGATCTTTGTAAGGTTCTTTATTACCTCCACCACCGAAGGTGAAGGAGGTTATGTTTTCACCGCTTTCTCTGTCTGTTTGTTACTTGCAAAATCGAAGATTTTTCAAGTATATTGGTTCGTCGATTTTGTTATTCTGTGTCTGTCTGTGTCTGTCTGTGTCTGTCTGTGTGTGTCTGTCTGTGTCTGTCTGTGTCTGTCTGTGTGTGTCTGTGTGTGTCTGTGTGTGTCTGTGTGTGTCTGTGTGTGTCTGTCTGTGTCTGTCTGTGTCTGTCTGTGTCTGTCTGTGTCTGTCTGTGTCTGTCTATGCCTGTCTGTCGCCTACAGGTCACAATGTAAAACCGATCTTCACAAAACTTCACCACATGGCAGAGTTTATCATAAGGAAGAAGCCTCTTGTTTTGAGGTCAAAAGGTCAAAGATCAACAACTTAGTTGAGATTTCTAAAATCCTCAATTTTCATCCGATTGACTTGAAATTTGATGATTCATATTTCAGGTCACCGAGTTCAACTAGCCAATTACTGTTGAGGTCAGCATAAATCAAAAGGTTAACATAGGCCCAAGGTCAAAAACTAAAGTGGTATTTAGAAAATCCTCAATTTTCATCTCATCGACTTGAAATTTGAAGAGGATTTGCATATCCGGTCACTGAATTCAACGACCAATTATTTTCGAGGTCAACGTAAGCCAAAAGGACAACATAGGCCAGATTTCTAAAACTGTCAATTTTCATCCGATTGAGTTGAAATTTGAAGAGTTGCGTATTTGGTCACTGAATTAAACCAGCCAATTATTTTTGAGGTCAACAAAGAACAAAAAGTCAACATAGTCCCAAGGTCAACAACTAAGGTCGTATTTCTAAATTCATCAATTTTCATCCGATTAGCTTGAAATATGAAAAGGATTTATATTTCAGGTCAACGAATTCAACCGGTCAATTATTTTGGAGGTCCACATTGGCCAAAAGGTCAACATCGGCTGCATTTCTAAACTTGTCAATTTTCATCCGATTCACTTGAAATTTGAAGAGGAATTGCATATTTGGTCATTGAATTCAATCACCAATTATTTTTGAGGTCAAATTTGTTTTATGCATTTTGCAAGTATCATGCTCTGCACAAGGTGGTCTTGTTTGTTTGTTTGTCTGTTTACAAGATATCTCAAAAAGTTGTGGACGGATCCGGATAAAATTTTGTGGACAGGTTCGGAGTGTGACAAAGACGAACTAATTAGATTTTAGTGAAGATACGAATCGGACTACTAGAATTTTTTAAAATGATTCTTCACCATTGAGAGATAGGGCCAAAAACGATATTCAGCACGACATCTCCAAAAGTTGTGGACGGATTTTGACGAAACTTGGTGGACGTGTTGGGTGTGTGGCAGGGACGCAATTATTTGATTTTGATGAAGATCTGAATCCGAATCTGGAAATAAAATTGTTTGATTTTTAAAAGTGATTCTTTACCATTGAGAGATAGGGCTCAAAAACGATACGTAGCCTGATATTTAAAAAATGTATTGGGCCTGATATGATCTCTCGGTTCAGGCATTGCGTGGCGGAGGTATGCGCTCTACCGAGTTCCCTTCGAGTTATTCCTGTTTCTACAATTATCACTGGTACAATTTCTGTGCTCTTCAGCTTCCAAGGTCTTTTGAGTTCATTTTTGAGATCTTGGTCAGTGTGTGTGTGTGTGTGTGCGTGTGTGTGTGTGTGTGTGTGCGTGCACGTGCACACACGCACATGCGCAAGAGTACAAGACTATACAGGATTAACCTGTTGTAATGGAGTACAGCACGTGGAAGTCGATGATAATACACCAAAATCACAGATTGATGCAGGACAGTGCATGTCGGTAAAGGATAGTGTCCCACAACACAGGTGACTGCAGCATAATAA
The DNA here is from genome assembly GCA_035128595.1 of Eptatretus atami. Taxonomy (NCBI): domain Eukaryota; kingdom Metazoa; phylum Chordata; class Myxini; order Myxiniformes; family Myxinidae; genus Eptatretus; species Eptatretus atami. Next base: position 51,862,176 of record CM068953.1, read on the forward strand.
AACAGAATTTGTACAACAAAGCATAGCGGCTCAATCGCTGGAGCATCTGTTCCGAGTTTGGTAGGGTCGACGGTTCGAACCCGAGCCGAGTCATACCGAGGACTTGTTAAAAATGGTACGTGCTCCTTCCTTGCTTGATGCTCAACATTGAGAAAAAAAAAAGATAGAGCATGGACAAACAACCATAGGTTGGCAATCATAGTGCAGGATTTGATTGTCCGAATGACCTCCTCCTGCGTTGAAGTTTCGTGGAAGGGAGCATGTATTATCATTAACATGGTGTGGGTTAGTAGATTACATCGTAACATGCATAGTACAGCAAAGTGAAAGTTAATGCAGTTTAGTGTTCCTGTTTTGACGATGTGCCCTAGTCTTTATAATTATAATGAAAAGACAATCAAACTTAAATTGCACCCACGCATACCCAATATAAAGTGTGACGTGATGATGAAAATGCCGCATCGCACAGTCCCAGATGAAGACCTCTGTGGTCGAAATGTCGAACCTGACCCTCCCGTGCTGGGTGCCTCCATTTTTGGATTTGGATCTTCCATTGTACAATTGAGTTTTTGTTTGTATTCAGGAATGTCTCCATAAGTGATGGCGACATGAGATCTCAATGGACAGAAGAAAAAAAAAAAAAACCAATGAGGATGAAGAAAAGATAATCGATTACACACGTAAATTAAGACACCGAGAGACGGATAATTAAGTTCAAGTGAGATGGACACAGCTGGCTGATGATGAGGAATAGCAGTGGTGAGGAAGTGAGAGGTATGGATTAGACGAACGTGATTGGCAATTCTGCATGTCCGATGCATTATAAAAACGGAGGAACAGACCTAAACGAGAGGCAAAAGTACAAAGAGGAGGAGGCAGTGAACTCCACTCCCAAACGTCGACAGGATATGACAAAAATAAAAACATTTATTAATAAAAAAAATTATCTGCCTTGCTTTCTTGGCTCTGCAAAAAAATGGTTTCCTGGCTGCATCAAGCTGTCAGATATCTGGCTAGACCAGCAAGTTGAACGCAAAACAAGGAAACCAGGGCGCAGCTACCCTCCGAAGGCCCAACGCAATCTTGACAAAATGGCAAAGAGCAAGCACGTAAAGCCTGGCTGTGGAGCTCACCTGAGTCCGGCTGGTGTCCACTGGTGAAGTGCATAGCCCGTTGGTGGTGTCCGCTTGTACAGGGTGGGCTGTGCGGGTGAGCGGGGGAAGGGAGGAAGGTGGGAATGGACAGAAAAATGGAAGAAAGGTGAACGGATCAAGCGAGCAATCGAGACAAGTAGAAAGGTACCGAGATGAAATCAAACTGCAAAGACCTGCGAGCTATCTTTCCTGCACACCTGCTGGTGATAATTATGCCTTGGGTTTAAACTGCATAACCCCCCCTGAAGAGAGACCAACTCCTCCCCTTTCTCCAGCTTTCTGCCTTCCTTCCTCACACCCTCAAGAGGAAATATACACTTAAAGTGACGTCATGAGTTCAGCTGACACAGTACGCAAGGTGACACCCTGGGTCATCTGACGAACAACATAGATGGTACGCGTATTACGTAATAGCAAAAGGACCGAGGGAATGGATACCAACGTACATGGTTACGGGCTGTGATGAATTACCGTACTTCGAAGGATATTGGGTCCGATAGCAATTTCCTAAACTCGGCGCATCATGCTTTGGCCTGCGCACCGTTAAATCAGCACAAAATTGCCCTCAATCGACTAGCGCAGGTGCCCGGAGGACGACGATGCAACATCGCTTGCCATGCTTATAAATTCCATCAAGATCAACAGGATGTCATTTGGAAAGAAACCGAAGGGTGGATGGGGGGAGGAGCAGATGGAAGAACCGAGGAAGTAGAACTGGGGGAAATGAGATAAAGAATCGTTTCCCACATTCACTAGTTTACTATAAAACAACAAATGACAGGTTAAAAGAAAGCTGCAAACAGAAAATCAGTTTTAATTTGTTGTTGTAGATCGTAAGCGTCTGTTAACATTCGTTGTCGAACGTTGAAGATCCCATGGCGTCTTTCAGAAAAAGTAGACGAGTTATTGCCGGCACACTCGACAAATTCCAAAATGCTGCCAATGCCACCTCCAGTCGAGTGTCAGACCTGTCGAGCAAGTTCTTCAGACGTAACTCCAAAAGGTTCGTCCGGCCGACTCCACAAGAAGGTGGGAATAGTTATTATTATGATTATTATTTTTTTAATTTTTTTTTAACAAACAGTAGTGATAAATGAAACCCATTTCACTCCCACTTTGTACCAATTTCACTTTTGTAGATATGACATCAGCTGTAATAGTGCACCACCACTCAAGAACAAGTACAGGTGAATTCAGCGGTGGACTGTGTTCGACAGAGACTCTTTGCCCTCCAAGATGTTCCAGGGTGGTTTCAAAGTTGCAGCTTTGATCCATGGACGCGGGAAGATTTTCAAAGTGGTTAATCTTAATCCAAATTTCTAATTCCAAACATACGAGGGAGGCAGTGTGGTCGGGGGGTGTTGTCCCGCTGGTGGATCGAAGAGCCCTCGGTGGAGAATAATTCTCCAATGTCACAGGAGCATGTCTTTTTAAAGCACGTCCTTCTCAGAAGTTTGTTCCACTCATGTCTATTAATGTGTAAGACACCATAAAGGCTCCAGATCATTCTCGTTGAACTCGATTTTCAGTTTCCTGCCGATGACGTCGTTACCCACAAATGCAATCTCGAGACGGGCATTTCTCGTCAACAGTGGTTTGTTCCAAAGTGCAATAAATGTTGATACAATTACTTTGAACAAATTGATCAAGATTGCATCTGTGGGGAATGTTGTTCTTGTATCATTGATATAATTATAAAGCTCCAGTTCCTCGTTGGACTACGAGATTGATTGAACGCACCTTCCATTGCAAACACACAATGCACAAAACGATTTGCATTCGAGTACCCTTAATCCAGCCTGCCACGTCATCCTGGCTGGAAGAACCTTGCAACGTGGTATCCCACAATGCCAATCGGTGCTCAACATGACGACACATGCCACGGCTGAATATGGTAGTCTGCCACCTCGCTCTGTCGTAACCACCAAAAAAAAACCATAAACACAGACACGTACACATCTCACGAGCACAAACAGTGAAAAGTGGCACCAAAGTCTCGTGTTCAAATCAGTGCGCAGAGGAGAATCACAGTTCGGTAGACGAGTTGTTGACGATTACAACTTTGGCAGTGTTGGCTCACTGTAGAAGCTTGCCCCCAAAGGATGACAGACTTCAGACAAGGACGTATCATCATCAGCTGCAGCAATGTCAGCCTTACTCTCAACCGACTAATCCCATCCTCTGAGGACAGAATCCAAGCAAAACCGTGAAATTTTCAAACCAATCGACTTTTGCTTCAAGTTGGTCGAATCGTCAAACACGAGACGCGCTCACCAGACAGGAATCCACTTGCTGTGAATCGTAGAAAATGACAACGTGATTTGTCCACCCTCCATTCCTTCCCTTCCCACTCACCACAAACACCTTGCAATTCACGGCGTGCGATCTGAAGATTTCCGATGAAACAAAGATTTCATAATTATATATATTTCTTTAAGGTAACAGCACAACTGCAAGCAAGATGTACGAGTAGACGTTGCGTTGGTTACTTCATTGTAAACCAAAATATAATCCATCCAGGTCGCCTGCATGCCGCTCGTGTTGATTAGTTGGGTAATTGATGTAACACGCGTGCAAATGCACGCACAGTTACGGCAGTTCGAAAGTTCATGGATCGTGAACAAAATCGTGCCCGAGGCTCTGGCCGCACTTTCCTGTTTGATTTAAAATCGGTTGGAGTAGGGTTTAGTACAAATTGTTGGTTGGCTCGCTTTGCCGATTTATGAAGTATAACAAGCGTGTCACCTCGCCACACATACGCCGTTGATAATGAGCAAACATTATTTAAAAGAGGATTGTCCCATATTTATCAAACATTATAAATATTGTGACGGCTGTGACTTGGGGTGGATCTTATGCACCCCCCCCCCCCCAGCATCCCGCTACACACAACACACACACACACACACACACACACTCCACTTTCTATCTCTCTGTCTTCCATTTTCTATCTTTTCCATTTTACACCATTCGCTTTCACCCGCTTCAACACAAGGACTACTCACAAACCCATTCACTCAATGACACAACAACCACGGTCACAACCATGATCACAGGACGATATAGGCGAGGACAGAAAGTGATGGAGTCTTCTCGCAAGTTCCATCGTGTACCACCACACTTATGGTGAGGAAGATAATAGACCAGAGTGCAGTGATTTCTCTCCCCCCCTCTCTTCCCACCCCTCCCCCCCAAGAGTCAAAGAGCCTGTTTCCCATGAGATTTTTCCCGGGCGCAGTTTGAGTCCGCAGAACAGAGTTTCGCATATTCTCGCTTCGCTTTCGCACCTCACGCCTTTCTCATTCCAACACACATTTCCACACGTACGCTCCATCAGACCACAACGCTTCTTATTCCTCATCATTTCCCGACAGTCCATTCGCTCCGCAGCAGCTTTGAAATAACAAAATCTTGCGCACTATCCTTGACACCGGAGCCAATTCTGCGCTGCCTTCGAAACACCATAACTCACGTCGGTCAGACGAGACCTCCGAAGCCCTGCAGAGCACCGCGTGGTTCGGACGGGGCTGCGGCGGTGTTCCTGAACATCAGAACACTGCCGTCGAGTGGAGGGAGGAAGTGCGAGGAGCAGATTCGGGCACTGGGTCATGGCGACAGTCGCTTCAGCTGGAGTGGCCGCAGGTTCATTGGGGCATGTCCTCGTCTGCATTCTTTCCCCTTCCACCAAAACTCTCTGTATCATTCCTCGGGTGTCTGGATCCAGTAACGTATTTGTGCCAAGTGATTGTTGCAAGTTTGCCGGGGCAGAATGATCAGTTGGGGTAAGGGAAAATGTACATGTGTTTATACTGTATATGTGCTTTATATTACTTGTGATGCGGTATCCAATTTCTCCCACCATTTCTTGCAATTTGAATACTTCCTGCTATTTTCTCTCATTTGAATTTCTCCTGCCATTTTCTCTCGTTTATTTTTTCTCATCATTTCCTCAGTCATTTCTCGCTCTTTCATTCTTTAATAACCGGCGGAGTACCCACCCTACGGGCGATCTTGTTCCAAGCATGCAACACGTTTTTCTGATGCATACCTTTATTTGGGTGATGCAAAGGTAACTAACAGCTCTGTAGAGGCAAAAAAAAAATAACCCGGGTTACGTGCATTAAGCAAAAACATACCTGCTGCTTACAATTCAAAACACCTCACTGCACTGGAAAACGTGAGGACAGGAATACTGCACTGTAAATGGTGAAGACTCGTAATACCCTCCCCACATGGAGGCGGCGCTACACGATACACATTTACATAGAAAATTTGCGTCTTCCCCTTACCCCCTCCAAGACCACTGGCAAAGATAAAAACAACCGAAACATTAATTAGGGTCATGCTGATCCTATGTAGCAAGTATGGATATAATCAGCCCAGAACTGTAGGAGGAGTAACGTGACACACACACGCACGCAGCACGCACGCACAGACCACACAACAACACACACACACAACACACAACACACACACACACACACAACGTCATGAATTATAGTCGGATTCATGCAACTGTTGAATGTGTCCCGATTTATCCTGCTTGCGGTTGATCTGAAATAGCGTTCTCGAGGCGATTGGTCGAGGTTGTAATTATAATGGTAGCCCACATAATGCGAATGCGGCATTGGTTTGCTCAGCCAATTAATTAACCGCACATCGTCACCGGCACGGTTCCTATCTGCTCGTTCATCTCATTGGTACGGTAAACCAACTTTGACGTGAAATCCGGCCAGAATTGAGTGTTGCAGATGGCGCCGTGGTCTTCGAAGACACGCCGCCCTCTCGGAGTTATCTAGAGGTGACGTCTAACAATATATTAAATAAAAGGATCAAGGGCACGAAAAGGGTGGAATCCAAATCTCTCAACATCATTGAATCTCCCTCAATAAGGGCCAAAAAAATAGAGCCTCTTTCTCTTGCATCACAGACAGGAGGGTTAACCACCTCTCCCCAAGTCTTGCTCGTTCTGCTCTCACAGACAACTGACCTTCCCTTGCTCCTCCAATAACTACATGCTCTTGTAGTACCTCCCTCCTGGTTAGACTCTCAAAAGCTTGATGCCAACTCCAACTCTTCTGTTCCTCCATTTTTACCGTTTGTGGAACTATCTTGGCTTCCAGAGCCTGTTCCCCTTCACTCTTCCCGACAAAGGCTTCAAGTTTATGGTAGTACACTGCGACCTCCTGTGATCCTTCATCCCTACCTACGATCCTTTCCAAACCAATGACTACCTCTACGTACCCACCCATGCCTGCACACCCCAATACATTGCAGTTCAGCCTGTAAACCATACAAAAAATACCAATTTAGCCAATTAACTGATATGTACCAGTTTAGCCTACAACCTACACATAGCAGTTTAGCTTGCAATCTGTACAAAAATACCAGTTTAGCCAATAACCAACACAAACCAGGTTAGCCTATGAATCTATATACCCTAATTTAGCCTAAAACCTAAACATACCAGTTTATATATGCTGTGGAACCCCGACATTCACAGATTCAACATTCAGGGACTCCGCGTATTTGCGGTTTATAAAGTGATCTGCTTCTACATTCTCCCTTCGGGCATTCACGGTTTTATATTTATTCATTGCTAAATTGAAGATTTTTCAAGTGTCTTGGTCAGTCGATTTTGTTACTTGGCCAAAAATTAATAATTTTGACAAGCATGTTGATCGCCTCCGTTTGGTTGTTGGTTTGTTTGTTTGTTACTTGTTGCCAAGTATGTTGGTCTGTAGCGTTTGTTTGTCTGTCTCTCTGTCTGTGTGTCTGTCTGTCACACGATTTCGGCCACAGATATCAAGCAATCGTTCTGAAACTTTTTTTGTGTGTAGGTGACCAGCCAAAGACAGCAACGCTTAATGACTACCTCTTCCGAATCCAGATCTGGATACAATAATTTTTTTTTTTTAATGATTCTTCACCACTGAGAGATGGGACGAAAAACGATGTTGCACGGTATCACAGAAAGTTGGAGACGTATTCAGCCAAAACTTGGTGGACAGGTCAAAAGGTCAACCTAACATAGGCTAAATTTTAAAAATTGTTTCTAAAATTGTCAATTGTCATCTGATTGACCTGAAATTTGAAGACCATTTGCAAATCAGGTCACTGAATTCAATTACCAATTATTTTTGAGATCAACATAAGCCAAGAGGCCAATTTGGGCGAAATTTTCGAAAATCTTCAATTTTCATCCAATTGACTTGAAATTTGAAGAACATTTGCCAAAAGATCAAGATAGGCCATATTTTGATCACATTCCTCTTTTGATATCATGCCACATGGACTATCACGTGATTTGTTTGATATCGCGTGATTATTTTTAGATACAATGTTGAGGTTCGTATAAGAGCGAAAACACATAAAGTATAACAAGGGGAGCAGGAGACAAGAGGAGCGGAGAGGGAAGCACAAAACAGTGGGAACAGAGACATTCGGAGATCTGTGGAAGGGAGAGGGATGGAGTGGGGAACACGGGGTATACAAGATGGACACTACAAGGACTTTCAGGATTGAGAGCAGGGAATTTGGAAGAGGTGGTTTGGAGTGGATTAACGGGGGTAGAAAAGAACATGGTTTTGGATAGGGGAAGATAAGAGATGGTGGTTAACAGCTGCTTTGAAGACCTGGAGGGAAGAGTGGATTGAAGAGAGTGTGGGAGTTTGTTCAAAGGTGGAAAAAAAATAGGAATGAAAGAATGAAGATGAGCAGTGATTCGTGATTTTGGTAGTTTACCAGAAAGGGGTTGCTGGCAGACCTTGAGTGCCCTGTGGAAATATGGGAGAAGGGGGGGGGGACATATCTCAGACAGAGCAGGGGGGCGAGGCCAGAGAGGAGACGGTAGAAGACAGAAAGACATCGGCCTGCCTGCGGTGAGAGACAGTGAGAAACCCAAAGACTCAGCCTCATCGCGGGAGATACAAATGATGTTAAAAGCCTTGGTTTCCACAGCGTGAAGCTGAGAAAGGTGAGAGGGGGAGCAGCAGCCCAGATGGGCAAGCAGTACTCCATCAGGCTGGAGATTAAAGCTCTATGTGGTCAGGAGCTCAGGTGTGTGAAGGAAGGACTTTGCACGACGGAGAATTCCCAGTCGGTAAGTGGCTTTGGATGCCAGCTTGGAAATGTGGCTTTCCCAGGAAAGATCATGGCAAATAGTGAGATCTTGAAGCTTGAATGAAAGGACTTCTTCAAGAGAATTGTTGAGAAAGTAGATGGGGGGAGGGGGGGTTCCAGACAGTCCTTTTGTAGAGAAATACCATGAGAGTGTAAGATTTGTCAGGATTGAAAGACATGTTCCAAGTGTTGGAACAGCTTGTGATTTTATCCAGATCAGCAGAGAGTGAAGAGGCTGCCGCCTGCTGATGTGAGGGATGACAGATGGTACGGCAGAGGGTGGAGTCATCAGCAAAGAGATATAGAGAATTTTCCAGAGTCGGAGAGATCATTGATGAAAACCAGAAAAAGAACAGGGCCCAGAATGCTACCTTGAGGAACTCCAGCCTGGACAGGAAGGGGGGATGAAAGAACTCCATTTCGGCCACACATTGACTGCGACAGGAGAGGAAGTCTGCGAGCCATGAGTGGAGATGGCCTTGGATACCATAGGAAGAGAGTTTGGTGAGTAGGGCAGGGTGCCAGACCGTATCGAAAGCACGTGATATGTCTAGGGAGATGGCTCTGATTTCATGTTTGGCATTGAGTATCTCCATCCGTTGTTGGGAGAGCAGGAGCAGCAAGTGCAGGTTAGAGTGACCTGGTCTGTATATAAATTGATGATCGGAAACCAAGCTATTGGAGCACAGGAAGGATTTAATGTCTGAAGCAATGATCGATTCCAAAACCTTGCTGATGATGTGGAGAAGGCCTGATTGGTCACTCAGATTTTAGGAGACTGTTTTTTGCACCTTTTATGCAGAGCGGTAATGTTGCTGATTTGAAGCAGATGGCAATGACCTTGAGAAAATGAGAGAACAGAGAGAGGGTGAGCAGAGTGCAGCAGAGCAGAGTTTCTAGGAACTAAGGGCTGATGGCATCTGGACCGGTTGCAGAATCTGAGTCGAGGTTTGACAGCAAAACATCCACCTTGTCGGGAGAAAAAGACACAATGTCCAGGAACAGCTGGGTGTGACTGGGTAAGGTGGGTACAGAAAGCGATGAGTTTGGGACACAAGATTTAGAAGAGAACACAGAGTTTAGGCATTCAGCCTTTTCAAGTGCAGTGTCAGCTGTG
>CM068953.1:51877305-51895748 GCA_035128595.1 Eptatretus atami
AAGGAGTCCGAGTGTATCAGGCTGAGATATCTCGATGCTAAATGCGTCGTCTGGATGCAATGGACAAAAGTACCCCATTGCTAAATTTGAGAAGGATCATCTCAATCAGATATGAAGGAATGATGTACGATTGCAATTGATGAAAAGTAAAGAAAGAAAAGAGAGGGAAGGGAAAAGAAAAGAGGTAAAATCATACACCTCCCCCACTCTCGCATGGGAGACATGATAATAATATAATAATAATAAACCAAAGCAAGAACAATAGTCTCCCAGCTCTACTGGATTGGAAGCGGAAACATTTGAAAAAAAAAACCTTGTACCACGAATCAAAGACAGAAATGAACATCGCGCGACGACAAGAACAAAGGGATTTAAAAAAAATGCGGATCGCACTCGAAATGCCAGCGAATTCAATGGAGACAAATGCAAAATAGAGTGACAAACAATGGTTCCATCAACTTACCGAGCGGTGCGAGCAGCGTTTCATCAGATGTCAGCATGAGCTCCATATCCTCGCGAAGCTGAAATCAGAGTGAAACAAATCCCAGATGAAGCTTTTGTTAACAAGGAGCTCGAGAAAGAGCTCATGTTCGACACCGCATCACAAATACAGGTTCAGAAAAGGCAGCCATTTGTACGCGGCTCTACAGGGACAGATAAGAAAACGTCTCAATCGGCTCTTTGCACGGCCCGCTTTGTCCTCCCAACTGAACAACTTCCTTACGATTGCTGCAAGCCAAGGTTCCATTCCCATGTTCCATGTTTACTTTTCCATTGTCTACTAATTGATGACAAATTGATCTTGTCTACACGGACAAGATGACTCAACAGACTTAGACACTGCACTGAAAAAGGACATTATTGTTACAAAGAATGAATAGACAGAAATTTGGCCTTTGGTACGATCATCAAACAAAATCCAGTGAAAAGGTTGACCCTCTGCCGCAAGAGAGGGCTGGCAGGAAATCCGAGAGGTATGCACGCTCGCGTTTGAGCCATCGAGCCTGGGTTCAAATGTCGACCCAGCTACAACCTCTCAGCCTGGTTTTTTTTGAATGCAGGGTGACGCATTGACATGTGTACACATTGGTCCATCGATTCGGTGGTTAAGCTGGAGGACCTGTCTGCCAGCACCGGCAGTTGATGGACGTTAAAAATCCATCTGTATAATTCGCAAGGAGTGGGTGAGTCATCGTCGGTACCTTGCACAAATTAGAAATTCCTGGCAATGGCAGCACGAACGCTTTGTTGAGAGTGTGGTATATTGATGATGATGTGCAGGAAGAAGATACATTCAAAGCTTTGAGCGCAGTTGTGGGCATCAGAACAATAAACAAAAACTTATCGTGTTCGAACGATTATGTCGGATGAAGATACAGAGAATGACATCAACACAAAGGCCCAAAAAGGCCCTCTACTTGGCTCCCGAAATATACTGCCGTTTCGACGTTAATAAAGACAACACAAGTATTGTTATGTCCAGCCGTAATTCCTTTACTGCGTGGTCTTGTAATCACATGAAGAGGGTTGGAATTATTCATGCCTGCAGCATTGTACTTATCGAGAGAGGCAGACAGAGAGGGGGCGGACGCACGCACGCACGCACACACGCACGCACACCCACCTCTAACTTTCTTGCTCACCTGTTTTGTTTTGATTATTTTTTACATCTTTTTATCATGAAGGCAAAAATATTTCTCGGTTTCGAAAAACAAAAACAAAAAAACCAGTTTCGCTACGCAACAAAAGAAATAAATAATTCGATACAAGAACAAGAGGGTAGAAACGGGAAGCAAAATGTGGTGGCGGGGAACGAGAGAAGATTGTTCTTTTTGGCAGGATCTCCACGGACAAAGTTTTGTCTCTTTGTCCAACGATGACAATTAAAGACAAGATATCCAGAAGTTGAGGAATGGAGAGGGAGGGGTGGTGAGAAACAGTGGTTGGGGTGGGGAAGGGGGGGGAGGGGTTGGCGATCCATCGACATAATACGTACAAAGATTCGAAAGTTGGGATTGAGAAATTCAAGGCAAGGAGTTAGACGAGGAAGGAAAAAGTAAAGAGAAGGGTCGGGAGTAAAAGGAAAACGGATGGTAAGTGGAGGAGTGAAGGAATGCAAGTTTGTAATTCCATTTTTGTGAATATAATAATTTAATGATTCTCATAAAGAAAAGCAACGGGGGTTGGCAGTTATTGAGGAGAGCAAACTGAGCAAGAGACAATAACAGAATGAACAAATTGAGCTTACTTGCTGAAGCAGTTGCTCAGCTTTGTTAGGAAGGTACTTGAGGCCATCGGATGAAGCGCATCAGAAGGACGTATTGCTGCTGCAAATCTGTGCCTAGATTGAAAGAGTTGGGGGGGGGAGGGAAGCTCAGTCCAAGGTCTCATCACTACATCAGCATGCCAGGGAGGTGGGGGTGGGGGGGACGAGAAGAATGGGAGTAAAAAGGGGGGCAAGGAACAATTCTACATGTGCGCTACAATAGATTATATTGTTTAGTCCAGAAAGATCCCCAAACAGCACCTAAAAGGAAATGGTGCGCTGACTTACGAGCTGGTATTGAAGAGGTTAAAACAAGTTATAACAAAATTAATGACGCACTGGAGCATATGTCCATGAAACATTGCTTAACAATGTCGATGGAAAGGCTGAGAAGCAAACAAGAGAGACGGATATGAGGAACAAGAGAGACGGACCTAAAAAATAAGACCGTCATTTCGACTTCAGAAAAACCAAATGAGCTATTCAATTCGATAGTGATCGATTCCAAGGTAAAAGCATAACAAACGTGCCAATGTGTACTAATCTGTAAGGTCATCTGACAGCACAGTACAAAGGTGTCGAACTTGCCATTGAGGCGTCTCGTCTGGGTTTGAATCTCGACAAGCTATAAACTGTCATCCTGGTGTTTCGCAAGCAGCGCAATGCATCAATGTGTGTGTGCCGTCTACCTGATGGACATCAAGCTGCGTGTCCCCTCCACTAGTATCAGTTGGTGGATGTTAAATATCTCACGGTGTCGTTCACAAAGAGTAGGTAAGTTATCACCAAGATCCTGAACAAATGTCAAATTCCTGCACCTTCAGTCAACCGTCAAGCTTGTCTTGCCTGATCATGAAAGACTTACACCAAAAACCTTCTCCGCACCGAGCCCAGAAGAATGTGGGAATAATTGGCACCATTAAACAAGAAGTAAACTAGAAGGGCACTCGGTAGAGCGCATACCTCTGCCAGGCTGATTAGTTGATGTTTTCTATCCCACTGATAGGCCGGATCTGGATTCGGACCTGAACTAAAATTTAATCAGCTTGTTCTTGTCACCTGACCAACTCATCCACCAAGTTTCATCCGAATCCGTCTACAACTTTGAGATATCGTGATACATATTGTTTTTGGCCCCATCTCTCAATGGTGAAAAATCACTGAAAAAAATTCTCGGATCGAGATCCGGATTCGGATCTTCACCAAAATCTAATCATTTCATTCGTGTCACGTACCCAAGCTCTCCAGCAAATTTCATCTGAACCTGTCAACAACTTTTTGAGATATCTTGTTCACAACAGACAAACAAACAAAAAAGAAAAAGACGTCGTGCAGAGCACGATACTGGCAAAATCCACCCCCCCCCCTCTCCAAAGGTTGCCATGGTTACATCAAATTGTCAATTTCATCAAGATTAAAATTGACAATCTTAGTCAAAGCGCAGGTCAATCGGATGAAAATTGATTATTTTTGAGATCGAAATTGATGATTTTATAAATTTGATCTCGAGTTGACATTTGACCTTTTGACCTAAAAAATAGTTGGTTTCCCCAATTCAGTGATGTACTATGCAACAGCTGTTTAATTACAAGTCAATCGGATGAAAATTGATTGTTTTTTAGATTGAAATTGATGATTTTATAAATTCGATCTCGAGTTGACATTTGACCTTTTGATCTCAACCAAATTCAGTGATGCACTGAGCAATTGCTGCTTAATTTCCAGGTTAATCAGATGAAAACTGATGATTTTTCAGATGAAATTTGATGATTTTTGGAAGCTTGACCTCGAGTTGACATTTGACCTCAAAAATAGTTGGTTTCCAAATTCAGTAATGTACAATGTAATAGCTGTTTAATTACAAGTCAATCGGATGAAAATTGATTGTTTTTTAGATTGAAATTGATGATTTTATAAATTCGATCTCGAGTTGACATTTGACCTTTTGACCTCAACCAAATTCAGTGATGCACTGAGCAATTGCTGCTTAATTTCCAGGTTAATCAGATGAAAAAAATGATGATTTTTTTAGATGAAATTTGATGATTTTTGGAAGCTTGACCTCGAGTTGACATTTGACCTCAAAAACAGTTGGTTTCCCAATTCAGTGATGTACTATGCAACAGCTGTTTAATTACAAGTCAATCGGATGAAAATTGAGGATTTTTCAGATAAAAATTGATCTTAGAAGTTTGACCTTGAGTTTACCTTTGACCTTTTGACATCAAATCGTTGGTTTCCCAATTCAGTGACGCAATATGCAAATCCTGTTCAAATTTCAAGTCAATCGGATGAAAAATTACGATTTTCTGAAATTTGACCTCAAGATGACGTTTGACCTCAAAATCAATAGGCTTCTCAGTTGAGACTTCCTCTGCAACTTGGTGAAGTTTCATGATGATCGGTTTAGAATTGCGACCTGTAGACGATAAATAGACAGACAGACAATAACAGACGATAACAAAAAAAAATCCGAGGTCGGATCTTCACCAAAATCGAATCAATTAATTATTGTCACACACCCAACGTGCCCACCAAGTTTCGTCCCGATCCGTCCACATCTTGAGCTATTGCGCTAAATATCCTATCTGCCACGATCTCTCAATGGTGAAGAATCACTTAAAAGTTTCTAGTATCTGGATCTGGATCTTCACCCAAATCTAATCAATTAATCCTTGGGTCACACACCGAACGTGTCCACCAAATATTGTCCGAATCCGTCCATAACTTTTTGAAATATCCTGTTCACAGACAGACAGACAGCGGTGAAAACATAACCTCCGACCACCTTAGGTGCAGGAGGGTTACAAATATCTGCACAAAGACAACTTTGAACTAGAGGGGGAGCACTCGGTAGAGTGCAAAACCTCCGCCGCCAATACTGCTAGGTCACTCAAAGTGAACCTGATATCCTATTCATTCAATTTGACGTCAACAGTGCTCACAGAGTTATAGTTTGCAACTTTCCCTTTTACTTTTAACTTTTACATACTCAATTCATTCGTCATAACTCGATTCCTTGAGACAGAAATTGATTTTACGTGGGTATATCCACCTAAAGTTCCAAAATCAGCCGCAATTATAATTTTGGCATGTTTTTTTGTTGGAAATCACTTATAACATGTAGAAATGCAAAAAAAAAAAATCGAAATTTTGTTGAAAAAAAGTTGCAAAAATTTTTTTTCCTCTAAATTTTTTTTTTTTGGGGGGGGGGGGGGGTGGGGGTTGGAAATCACTTAAAACATGTAGAAATGCAAAAAAAAAAAATTCAAATATTTTTTCAAAATGGCCACCATAGCGGCCATATTGGATTTTTGACCACGTCCAAAATCTAATGGCATGATCCTTGGACCAGACCTAACCCCCCCCCCACCAAGTTTCGTCGAAATCCGTCGAGGAGTTTTTCCGTAATACTGTTTCACGAACCAAACAAACAAACAAACAGAAAGGGGTGAAAACAGTAACCTCCGTCCATCTTCGATGGCGGAGGTTAATAACGGATTGGGGAGCAACGAGGCACTACATAAGGGAGAGTCAAAAAGTCGACCTCTCTCTCCCTGTCCCCTTTTTGAAACAATGAAGAAATGGTGGTACACCAGTGATACTCAGCACAGATGTTCGTCCATTACAGCACACAAGGTATCCAAACCATATCACACGTTCTTCCAGTAAGGGGGGGGGGGGGGTGAGAATTCTGATGACATTGAATACACGTCACGTCTTCCCCCCCCCCCCCCTCATACAGCCATATCAAAACTGTGCAATGCACAGGCCTCACCAGGAATAGCAAACAGTACTGCGAATGTCAAGTGTAACGCTCATGGTTATTATAGCTAATGCGACTGTACGTGCACGAATCCAAGCAGACGTCGTGGAAAAAGGGCACCCGGACTGAATTATTGATCCAAAATCATCACCACCAAACACCACGGTGATCGATTCAAAGCAGAATGAGGGGTCGCGTTGGAACAGCTGCGACTTAGCTTGCAATTAGCCGGTGTAGATGAGAACAAAAGAATAACTGTCATAGAGAACAGCAGGTGCCGAGTTGTGGCTTTCTGACAAAGTACGAACGACGGAAAAGATTTTTGGGTCGATAACCTCTGGCAAGATGAGGAACAGCAATCAACTGGAAAGTTTGGACAAAATGAAAACTAAATGAAAATCATGCGATGAGGTTGCCCAAAAGAGGTTGCGTGGGTGCGTGCGTGCGTGCGTCCGCAAGTTGCATAAGTGCCCCTTTTAAAGACCAGAAAATGCTGATAAATATAAAATATATATATATATATATATGTAGACACGTCAAACTTGAGCAAATGTGCTCAAAGCACTTGATGGAAGTAGAACATGATCGCTTCCTTGGATGCACAACAGTGAAGTACAAAGAGAACATCCTTTAATAAACAATTATACAAGTGCGGGACAAGTCCATCGCTCTGACATGTTGCCGACAGGTACTAAACGAGCACGTTGTTGGCAATGCATGTGCGTGCTTACGTAACGCATCGACAATTATAGGTCAATCCCCTCCCAATGGAGGAAAAGCCATGGATTCGTGAACAAAAAGTTTGGACATCAAATTACACTTTAATCTCTTCACTAAATGGATAAATATCGCATGGAGTTTGGAGGGTGCAACATTTCCACGCACACATGCATTAATTTCAGCGGATTTTGCAGCATTGGAAGAAAATGCAAAACTGACAAAGATCAAACGTGTCTTTGCGGAGAAGCTTATGCGTATATGAGGAGGACATTCACAGCCCAGAATACGGAGGCCACAACCACATCTCAGCACTCCCAGACGCTGCACGTTGTGCTGACGTTACAGAACTGGCCCCGGGGGATGAATTTGGCCGAGGCATCAGCACGCAATGGATTACCTTTTTCAAAAGATACAATGGGATCAATCGCGTCCGCGTCCTCAAAGCAGATGTCCCCCATCCGAAGGCCAGCGTGCTCAGGGATGCAAGACCACGTGCAGCGGCATTATCAGAGCGGCGGCTTGTAGTTATGTTTGATCCCATCGGGGATTAAACTCAGAACAGACAACTATTGCTCTGCAGGCCAAATTTTTACTTCTTCATATATGATTCACCCTGAGTCACTCACAGTATGTGATGGCAAGTAATAACACGTTTAAACACATTATTTGCTTGAACTCAAACTGAAAGTCGTACAAAACAGTGATCCCCAGCTTGTCGCCACCACCCCCCATCCCATGCCTACCCAAAGCTTGGAGCGCCATCTACCGATCCGAAACAGTTGCGAAGGTTTACAATGCCACAGACACAGTCATGGTACAGTGAGTGAACCGCACTCACAGACTGTTTAAAGCAGGTATTGCGCACCTGGATGTTACCGGATGTGATTAGCAAACCAATTCCCGGCTGCCAGTGCCTTGCTAAGGATTATGACCAACAGGCAACCATCTACAAGTACGTCTCCCTTTTTTAACTTCTCTATGTCCTCTCCTAATGCTTCCAAAAACTGAATAACAAATAAATAAAAACCAAAACCTTAGTTACATGATTATGACAGGTTTGAGCAATGGCATGACAACGAAACTTGAAACCATCGTTGCTGTTGATTAACCCACGGAAAGATAAACCATCCACGGCAGGTGGGATTCAAGCGAGAAGGTTGTGAACAGAAATAAACGCTCCGCGTGATGGTGCAGGCCTTACTGGCCCCAGGAGGTTTTTTATTTTATTTTTTTCCCTTGTGGACACAGAGCAGCGAAGGCGAATTGAAGTTCATGGATCGATATTCTCATAATAAAGAAGCGAATCAGCTTACGTTGTACTGTGTTTTCAAGGTGCATGCGTGTGTCTGTCCGAGTGCAGACGGGTGGGTAGCTCACCTGGCAGACAATGTGCAGAACATCGCATGCTGTGTGATGCCAAAGCAACAGAAGCGAAACGGTGGCACCGCCGGGTACAACCACACACAGCTGCTGCCCAAACGCATTTTGGTTCACTGGAGCACACCTGTCCACATACATGTCATGAATCACAAGACCATTACTCGTATTCACCTTCACATCGATATTGGCTCACGTGGTCACATCAATGGTTATGGTTATCCGGCTTCGTCAAGCATGCAAGGCAGTGGGATACGAGGCACGTTTGCTGCATTTTGGCAAAACGTACATCGGTTTACGTTGATGTGGCTGCTTGTTCACCTCTTGCAAAATAATAGCCTTCAACAAAATTAATTAAATCAAAGAAGTATAAACCACTTCCTGATGTCTTTGTTCAACAAAATAACTGCAACGAGAAGACAGAGCATTTAAGAGTGTACGACCTCACCAGATTACATAAATTACAGTAGATCTGGGAACCAGTGTGGACTCACTCACTCACGGAATGATCGGGGAACGGGTGCGGCTCAGAGGGAATGAATGGACCGCAATCACCGAGGATGGCAGCGGTTTTCAAATGTTTTTTGTCGAGGTGACACCTTTCATCATTTGCAGATAAAAACTCAGATTCGATTTTGAAAAACCTTTTATAATCCAGAATTTCATCTATCTATAATTCCAGCAATGTGTGTGTGTGTGTGTGTGTGTGTGTGTCTGTCTGTCTGTGTCTGTGACCGCTGTTTCTCGACAACCACTGGTCCGACCTAATTGAAACTTTCCAGGTATATTGCTGGGGACCTGAGTATGTGCCTTTTCAAGGTTTGATATTAATCGGACAAGTAGTTCCCAAGTTATGGCCATTTATTTACCAACCAATGAAAGGACACGTTGCTGCGTAGGTGTGGCTGTGTAGGCCGGTGTGCGGCCGGCCGACGATGACGTCACGGGCCGTGCCGGTTACGATGTGGAAAGGTGCCTTCGTTACCGTGGCGTAGGAGTGGCAATGGTCAATGGCAGCGAATGTCATGGCAAGCAAAGACAGGCGAGGTAAACTTGATTTTAATTTGGATTTTAATTAACTCTGTGTGTGTAAGTATCACAGCAGTTGTTACTTCAATGCAAGCGATAATTCGTGGAATACATGTGAACATTCCGACGGGCAGCACCACTCTCGCGATCGTGATGACTTACTGTATTCTAATAATTTCTCGATTTCTTATGCGCATTTATAGATAAACACAATGCCCCAATCCAGTCGTCATTTACAGAGCGAAGGAACGGACTTTGTGGTTGTTTGAAAGTTTTTTGTTGTTGTTTTTATTTGGGGGGGGGGTTGCACGTACAGGCACCATGTACGGGCACGCGAGAGCGAAGGAACGGCCTGTGTGGTTGTTTGAAAGTTTTTTTTGTGTTTTTTTTTTATTTGGGGGGAGGGGGGTTGCACGTACAGGCACGCATGTACGGGCACGCGAGAGCGAAGGAACGGCCTGTGTGGTTGATTCTGGCTCGTGGTTTGAAAGTTTTTTTGTTTTTTTTTCACGTACGGCCACGCACGTACAGGCACGCACGTACGGGCACGTACTAGTTTAAATAACACGAGTTCCCTTACAAAACAAAAAAAAAAACTTGGATGTAGAAGGAGGCCATCAGGTTTACTATCAAGCCTGCACAATGGTTGACACAACCCATGGTTGTTTTTGTCCCGTGCTCTTTAGTTTAAATGTTTGGCATCAAAGCCAAGCAAGGAAGCAGCACGTACTTCGGTCAGACTCGGGCAGGGTTCAAATTGCCGACCTCTCCACATCAAAGCAGACACTCTAAATATTACAACAAAAATAAAACATTATGAGGTTTAAATGTAAAATTTATAACGATATCTCACTGCTGTGCAAAGCTGCACGTATGTTCAGTAGTTTGTTTTTTTTAAAGCACTTTTGAATGTATGATGTAGATTGCATTAGGTTATCTCTAACTTAGACATAATGTACATATTCAAGCTTTAAAAATGAAATACTTGTATTTTGATTGAAGGTAATGATGTCTTAGTTAAATTAGACAACTCTGTGGAACCGTGCCCAAGTCCAAATGGGTAGGTCTTGCACCTTAAGCTACAGGTGGCACCAGAAAACACGCTCTCAGGAACAGGTGCGTATAAACCTTGAACTAATCCACATTCAAGGTACAAAAACAATGCGCGGTTAACGAGTGAGACCAATAATAATGATAATAATAATGATAACTAGAGTGAGTGAAGTCGATGGTGTGCCATCGCAAATCCCCACACTTCACACCTAAAGCAAATTTGAACGAGAACGGCACTCGGCAGAATGCCTCCCTCCGCCAGGCTGAATAATTCATGTTTAGTATCTCACTGATCGGCCAGATCCAGATCGAATCGGCAAGTTCTTGTCACCTGCCCAACGCGTCCATCAAGCTTTGTCACATAATTTGTCCACAACGTTTTGAAATATCGTGGTATACATCGTATTTGGCCCCATCG
The DNA here is from genome assembly GCA_035128595.1 of Eptatretus atami. Classification (NCBI taxonomy): domain Eukaryota; kingdom Metazoa; phylum Chordata; class Myxini; order Myxiniformes; family Myxinidae; genus Eptatretus; species Eptatretus atami. The sequence goes on from CM068953.1 coordinate 51,887,935, forward strand.
CTCAATGGCGAAGAATCACTTTAACAATCAAAACATTCTTGTATCTGGATCCGGATTCAGATAGTCATCAAAATCGAATCAATTCGTCATTGTCACACACCCAACCTGTCCACCAAGTTTTGTTCGAATCCTCACGTAACTTTTTGAGATATTGTGCTATATATAGTTTTTTTTTTTTGCCCAATCTCTCAATGGTGAAGAATCACTGATAGAATTCTCGTGTCCAGATTCGGATCTGGATCTTCACCGAAATGGAATAATTTTGTCCTCGTCAGAGATCCAACTTCTCCACCAAATTTTGTCCGAATCCATCCATAACTTTTTGAGATATCCTGCTCACAGACAAAAAGACAAACAGACAGGGGTGAAAACATAACCTCTGTCCACCTTTGGTAGCAGAGGTAAAGATGGCAAAAAAGTCCCACCAGGAATGACCCAATATCAAAGTTGGAGTTTAAAAAAAAAAAAAAAATTCCCGTTTTGTCCCGTGTGACCCAAAGTCCCCATCCCCTGGGGCACAAACCCAGGAGTTGAATCCCCAAAAAAATCGTTACATATTTCCTGCATCTCCCAATGTTGATTGTATGTGCAAAGTTTCATTAAAAATGTTTTAAAATGTGCCTGAAATTGCAGTTTTTGGTATTTGACCTTTTGACCACACCCCAGAGCTCGAGAGGGAGCAGGGCCAAAAATGATACTACTCTCACACCTTCTTGCCATGTGATGATCATAACTACCAAATTTAGTGAATTTCTGCACAACCGTGTAGGAGGAGATAGCGTGATGGACAGAAAGACAGACAGACGGAGCCAATTACAATAAGTTTTTTTAAGATTACAAAAAGTTGATTATAAAAATTACCCCCGTGCGGGAGTGACGGTCATCTCTGCGAGAAAATATATAGCCTCCTGAAGGTAGGGCAGTTTTTGCAAACTTTGAAGTCACGTGACGCGAAAACGAAAGCGAATATCAAAAATCCGGCCTGACCAAATTTAGATATTGTCCCATAGATTCATATGCCACAATCAAATTCAAGATCGCTTGAGAAATGTAGGAGGAGATAGATTTTGAAAATCATCATTTTCGCATGAAAATCGTCATTTTCGCATTTTTTGCCAACTTTGAAGTCACGTGACACGAAAACGAAAGGGAATATCGAAAATCCGGCCTGACAAAATTAGATATTGTCCCATAGATTCATATGCCACAATCAAATTCAAGATTGCTTGAGAAATGAATGTAGGAGGAGATAGATTTTGAAAATCGTCATTTTCGCATTTTTTGCCAACTTTGAAGTCACGTGACATGAAAACGAAAGCGAATATCGAAAATCCGGCCCGACCAAAATTTAGATATTGTCCATAGATTCATATGCCACAATCAAATTCAAGATCGCTTGAGAAATGGCGGAGGAGATAGAATTTGAAAATCGTCATTTTCGCAACTTCAAAGGCCTCGTGACCTTGACCTTGACCTTCGGTGACCTTGAAAGTCATACCATCGTGTACGTCTCATCGACCTCTATCAGGATCACTAATGACCAGATCTCCCGCTTCAACTTCATTGTGGACGGACGGACGGAACGGACGGATCGTCACCTCTCCTCTCAACACCAATATTATTAGGTCATGCTCGAAGAGATGACCTAAAAAGCATGGGGATAAACAATAACAAGTTCGAATTGCGAACATACCTCGTGGGAGTTCATTCGTACAACTCTCAGGTGAGCGATAGCACGGACGACAGATAGTTTTGAAATTTGGTAAGATTTTCATCGCATCAGAAAAAGAAACCAGAACACCTCACGAGAGTGAGGCTAGTTTCATGTCATCATTTGTGACTTAATTGATGCCCAACGCATTTAATTTTTATTTTTTTAATAACAATTTTAAGAAAATGGGCCGAAAGGGCCGGAATCACACTTTGGGCTCAGTTAATGCCTGCGCATATGTCTAGTATATGCCTGTCAATTTTCATCGAATTCTGTTCACGAATAATGGAGAAATAGACGTTCAAATGAACTGTACACAAGAAAAGAGAGAATGCGAGCGGCGCTTCGACCCCGTGGGGTAAAAAATAATTAAAACTGCGAGCAGTGATGCCGGGGACTGAAACACCCCACTTCGATCGGCTGAGTGAGCGACGACGTCATTGAAAATGGCAGCCCGGACGCGATTATGCAAAGTTTGAACTCAATCGATCGAAAAATGGAGATTCGTTTCAAAGATTTTCATGAAATGCAATATGGCCGCCAGGTCACGTGACCTACGACGTCAACCTTAGGATACGCATCAATTCAAGTGGAATACTATGGGTGGTCAAAGTTTCAAGTTTCTCTGATCAACGGTTGGACCTGCAGGTTGATGCACCGTTCATGGAATCATCATGTTAATTTTCGAAAAATGGCCACTGGGCCCTGGCCTAATGTGGTCACCCCAAAGTTGGCGGCATTATTACTGGTGAGTCTGGAGAAGAAGATTTTTGAAGGAATTTACGCGATTTTCCGAAAAATTAAGGAAGTCAGCTGTTTTGACACTTCCAGTTATGTGGTGAGCATGACCTCCAGTTTTTAACATCCCGACCCTGGCCTAATGTTGAAACCCAATTTTGGTAGCATTCTGATTGGTTGGTCTGGAGAAGAAGATTTTGGAAGGAATTTACGTGATTTTCCCCAATAATTTATCAAGTCTGCCATTTTGACACACCTCCGGCCGCGTGATCGGCATGACCTCAGCAATTTAACATTCCTACGGCCTAATGTTGGAACCCAGATTTGGTAGCATTCTGACTGGTGGGTCTGAAGAAGAAGATATTTGAAGGAATTTACTAAGTCAGCCATTTTGACCTACTTAAAGTCGAGTGACCGGAACGAGCTTCGCAATTCCTGTTACCAGTCAGGAGAGGAACGTTGCTGCCAAATTTCAGCCGGATCGGCCCAGCGCGGTTTCACCGGAGAAGTCAAAATAGTAGATGGACGGGACTGACGGTGCACGATGACAATACCTTATTTGGAATTCAAATTCCAGATAAGGAAAAAAAAAACAACTGCTGATGTCAGCATTTTGAAATTGGTCTGTGGCAGGCGAATTTGCATGAAATAATAAAAAAAAAAATTGGAGAAAAGTGCATTCTTCACCCTGAGACGGACGATACGCATGCGTAGTTTGAACTCAATCGATCGAAAAATGGAGTAGAAGCAGTTTAACGGATTTCATGAAATCCAATATGGCCGCCAGGTCACGTGACCTATGACAACATCCTTAGGATATGCATCAACTCAAGTGGTATCCAAAAGGTGATCAAAATTTCAAGTCCCTCCGATCAACCATTTTGACCTGTAGGTCGGATACAAATTCCATAAAATCAGAATAAATATTAACAATCCGAACAATTTCAAAAGGGTACCTATCGGTCCCATAATAATAATAATAATAATAATAATAGTAGTAGTAATAAGTTCCTCACATTGATGATCCACTCAAGGAAGCGCCTTCTGTGAAGTCGTCTTTATCATGGTTGTCATCAACAGCCTGGCACGTGCAGAAAAGAAAAAAACACAAACAAAATCTTACAATTTTCAACCTGGTGTTAAAAACTAAATCGAGTAGCCGAGTCGGTTCCCGAGACCTTTTCACATTCTTGTTGTGTTCGTCCCACAGGGTGTGTGTTATTGCCCCCACCGCACTAAGTTCGCTGGAGCGCTCGAGTTAACTTGAATGATGGGGAAAGGTGATGCGTGCAGAAGGTGGGGGGGCGGGGGGGGGGGCCCATAATAATCGGAGGGCCAGCAGGCAGCCGTTGAGGGAAGGACGGAAGCCTACAATTTACCAGAAGCCGTCAACACCCCCAACCGCGTTTCACACAATCTACATGACACGAGGGTTTTATGCCCAACAGACGCCCCTCGAGTCCAGGCGACTCAGACTATTTCAGACAGTTATCTTATTCTGAACTATCAAAAATAAACAAAGTTGATGCATTTTAACTCTCCGTAGGGAAATCTCACTCATGTATTTCAGGGCTTTGCAATCGCAAGATACCTGGCTCATATCTCGGTTGTCCAATGGATCTTCATCTCCCCTGAAAATCTGGGGGGGGGAGAAAAACAACAAAACAAAGCCAACATGTACTGTCGTAGGAATACCAACCTTTCCATTCCAAATTCACTACATCAATGAAACAACAAAACAATCATTATGAACAAGCACGTCATACGCACTGCAGCAACACCCCCTTGAAAGATAACCGAAGTGGCCTTCAACAGATGCAGCCCATTTGGAAGACGCACCGGTAAACCTTTACCATTCATCGGTGACCGCATAAAGGGACAGTTGGGCGAAGGTCTTCAACACCGAAAGGATATTGCCTGGCCCACGTGATTTCTTCAGTTACCTTCAAGAGATCATCATCATCATCGACGGTTCCTCGAGTCAGAATGGTTTCATCAATTTGGAACAATTTATAGGGGTTTTTCCAGTTCCAGTTTTCCATCCAGGGGAGGATAAAGCAGGAGTTAACAAGACATTGTCTAATTCCCAGATTTGCGTGTTAGTTTGAGATTAAAAAAAGGATTCTCTGCTGCAGGCCGCAGGCCAGTCTCAGCCAGGAACTGGCACTCCGAAGCATGTCGAACTCCCATGATCAAGTACAATGAGATTACACAGCTGGGACTTCGCAAAATATAATGATTTAAATAATTCAAACATTGTATTCAAAGTCCAGTCGAGCAAAACCCATTGGCCTGCCAATATGCAGCGGCCGTTTGGCACAGCAAGTGAACAGTGCCCCCACTGACTAAGGCTGCGCACGACAATGCGATGGTTTCAGTCATTGCGTTGTACCCCTAAAAATAATCGTTTGTGTCATTTTACAGAACGCTTCGTTAATTTAATTATCGTCATCGGTCATCCACTTCTGTGCACAGCGAGACTCATCAGGGAACGGTGATCCCGTGCGGTGTGAAAACGCCGGAGGACCATTGATTCCCGGGAACGATACATCGAAGCGTCGCGGCGCCCAATTTAAAGCACCTTCATGATTTACACATGCATAACTGGAGTCAAAAACCGAGCTGACGTAGCAGGAGAGGGCAAAGAAAGGCACGGCAGCCTAAAGAAGGGATGTAAAAAAAAAGCGTGTATGACCGCATGCTCGGAAAGTGCCATTTCCCTTCCCTGGAAACACCTGTACAGGTTCCCCACGGTCACCGTTTGACGAGTTCGTTGGCAGCGTACCGTGGTAACACGAGGATGGGCAGCTCCCTTCTCCCCGGCTGCGTTGAGCCCACGCAAGGAGGAAAACATGCTCCGTTTCTTGTGCAACAGTGAGTGCGAGAATGTACGCTGACGGGAATTGGCGAATTCCTGCGTGGACACCTGCACACCCACGCACGTCGCACAGCCATCACTTTTCCATATCCCGAACAACAGGCGTCGACTCAATGGGTGCTTCGGGGCTTGAGCAGCCACAGAAATGCTTAGGGAGAGAGAGGGGAATGGGCACTTCACACTCATCACGGAGTTTGAGTTTAAATAACAACCTACTGAGGCGGAACCTTTGCCTGAAAATCAAAAGGTATGCTGAAATCGTTTTTGTAAATACCCGTTCCCTTAAGAGGTGAATTATGGCATCAGTGAAATATCTTGCACAATGCCACGTGTGCGGTGCCCCCCCCCTTTATAGATACTAGTGGGCTCATTGGAGCAAATTTTCATCGGTCTTCGTGGCCTTGGAGCAGACCTGCCTGCTCTGCTGCACTGCTTGAGAATTGGCTTGCCTTTTCACCAAGTCCAGATGTGTTTGCGCCAGGGCGGGGGGATTATACGTTCGTTGTTGTTATTGCCAAATTATACTACTATTACGGTTGTTACTATTAAGTGATATTTAATATATCCTTTGTTACAAGGTCATCATTATTTTTTGTGATTTATTTTGTAATTAGAATGCCATGCTGTGGAAGGACCTATTAAGCTGCTCTAGAGGCCTGGTGTTGGATTCGTGGTTAGGGTGGTTGGTTTGGGGTCTTAGGGTCCTGAGTTTGAGCCCCATTTGCCAATGAATTAACACCTGGTGGGGTTGACTCAGCCTGTCATCCTTCTGGGGTCGGCAAAATGAGTACCAGTGTACTGGTGTCAGGGCACAGCATCAGCGGCACAGCCGCGTCCCAACAAATTGACAGCGATCCGGCAGCCAAGCTACCATACGTAAGAAGAAGCTGTTCTATACACCTTAACATGGCGTGTGTTTTAAACATGGGAATTCTTCCAGGAATTATTTCAGTGAATCACATTTCACATTAAAAAGCTCTAGGAGAACTCCACAAAAAACATGACGCGCGCGCGCACACACACCTCATCTATTTATCGTCGATTCTGATTGTGCCCCCCTCCACCTTTTATACAAATTGTCATTGCACCCATTGTTTAATTCAGCTTGCACCCTCCCCCCCTCCCCCTCCCGGTTTATAAAAATTTGATTGCAACTATGAATGCGAGTTTACTTTGAAAGTTCACCTAGGCATATACGCAGACATTCCTCGAACTTTTGTCTGGGTCATTTGCCTGACCTTTAGGAGGTACGGGGCCAAATTCTGCCATGACTAGCTCACATGTATCAAGGTGGACATTGACCAAGACGGTTTCAATTCTACAAGGTGTGTGTATATATACAGATATATATATATATGTATTCACACATTTTGTATACCTTGTCGAGGCTCGTATGAGAGCTAACACACAACACACAGCAAGGGGGGCATGAGACAAGAGGGGCGGGAGTGGGAAGGACAAAACAGTGGGGAACAGAGATATCAGGAGATCTGTGGAAGGGAGAGGGATAGGACGGGGAACATGGGGAATACAAGATGGACATTACAGGGACTTTCAGGAAGGAAAGCAGGGAATTTGAAGGAGGTGGGCTTGGGTGGATTAACGGGGGTAGAAAAGATCGAGGATTTGGATGGGGGATGATAAGAGGTGGTGGTGAACAGCTGTTTTGAAGCCTGGAGGGAAGAATGGGATTGAATAGAGTGAGGGAGTTTATTCCAAAGGCGGGAAAAAAGAGGAATGAAAGAGTGAAGGTGAGCAGTGATTCGTGATTTTGATAGTTTTAACAGACGGGGGTTGTTGGCGGACCTTGAGCGCCCTGCAGAAATGTGGTGGGGACCAATCGCAGACACAGAAGGGGCGGGGGGCTAGACCGGAGAGGAGACGGTAGAAGACAGAAAGACCACCGACCTGCCTGCGGTGAGAGAGTGAGAGGCCCAAAGACTCACCCTCGTTGCGGGAGATGCCAATGATCCGAAATGCCTTGGTTTCCACAGCGTGAAGCCGAGAAAGGTGGGAGGCAGGAGCACCAGCCCAGAGGGGAGAGCAGTACTCCATCAGGCTGCGGACGAAAGCTTTCTATGTGGTCAGGAGCTTTAATATCGGCAGAGGGTGGAGTCATCAGCAAAGAGATAAAGAGGATTTTTCAGAGAGTCGGAGAGATCATTGATCAAAACCAGAAAATGAACAGGGCCCAGAACGCTACCTTGAGGAACTCCAGCCTGGAGAGGAAGGGGGGATGAAAGAATCCATTTAGGGCCACATGTTGACTGCGACAGAGAGGAAGTCTGTGAGTCATGAGTGGAGATGGCCTTGGATACCATAGGAAGAGAGTTTGGTGAGCAGGGCAGGGTGCCAGACCGTGTCAAAAGCACGTGATTTGTCCAGGGATATGGCTCGGATTTCCTGTCTGGCATTGAGGACCTCAATCCATTGTTGGGAGAGCAGAAACAGCATATCCAGGGTAGAGTGACTTGGTCTGAAACCAAA
>CM068953.1:51901122-51921251 GCA_035128595.1 Eptatretus atami
TATACCCGAGTGGCCGGTTTACCAGCCGCTATATTGTTGCGGGCCGGGCGTCGGCCACGAGCACGACCGCTAGATGGAGCAGTAGAGTCGGCTCGACCGATCGCCCGGAATTTTGATCGTACCTTTTTGGAAAACTCCGGAAGTACGGGTCCCTTATCGGACCGTGAAGCGTCAATATTTCTTCTGCCATGTGGTACAGGGTTATTGCCAAATTTTCAAATACCTAGATTTCCACGTGGTGATTTACCGAGTCTCCACACCCTCGACACGGCACCGTACGGAACGAGACGCTCGGCGACTCGAACCGTGTGCGACCCAGCGTTGATCGCCGAGATCCTCGGTCCAAATGTCCCATTACAGCGGCACACCTGGCTATTTCCAACAGCAGCATGCTAAGCCATTGGAGGAAGGGACACGAACGAGCGGATACATTTCACAAATGGGGCTGTTATTTAACAATAGGCAGGAGGGGAACACAGAAGAGCAGAGTATCCGAATATTAATAAGGCACGTATGTACAGCAAAGGCACTTAACAATTCATTACTTACTATACTGGCGCCACAAACACACATACGCACACACCCAAAGAATTGGACCAAAATAGTCTTTATTGAGGCCTCCAGCCCAGATGGAAAGGACGAGCTGAAGAGCAGATTTTGCCTTGGACCTGTCCACCTCATGTGGTCTTCGCATTGTTCGAACCGGGCACCAGCGAGGGCGAGCTGAATCCAGACACCGGCGACGCGATCAGCTTCCCGAGCTCCGGCGGATCCTCTCGCGCTCCAGAATACTGCTGGTGAAGACGAGGCGCCGATCCTTCACAATCCGCTGAGTCGATTCAATCGAAGAACCACCAACCACCTTCCGTGCTCTCCGAACAACCACCAATCAAGAACCAAGAACAAGAACCCAGAAGAGCCAGAACCACCAACAAGAAGAGCAAAGAACAAAACCCACTTCTGTCTCTCCGTTCCCTTTTTATCCCTCTGGTGTGCGGCTCGCTTCTGGCGTGACTCTTCGCCGTCGGTGGGGGCTGTCGCCTCCCATTTCTCGAAGTGCCCAAGCGAACCGATTAATGTCCATATTAGGAATGGAATTCAGTTCGCTCATCGTTGGGTGGGGGCTGTCGCATCCCACCTCTTGAGTGCCCAAGCGAGCCGATTCATGTCCATATTAGGGAATGGAATTCAGTTCGCTCATCGTGGGTGGGGGCTGTCGCATCCCACCCCTTGGAGTGCCCAAGGAGGCGATTCGTGTCCATATTAGGGAATGGAATTCAGTTCGCTCATCGTTGGGTGGGGGCTGTCGCATCCCACCCTTGGAGTGCCCAAGCGAGGCGATTCGTGTCCATATTAGGGAATGGAATTCAGTTCGCTCATCGTTGGGTGGGGGCTGTCGCATCCCACCCTTGGAGTGCCCAAGCGAGCCGATTAATGTCCATATAGGGAATGGAATTCAGTTCGCTCATCGTTGGGTGGGGGCTGTCGCATCCCACCTCTTGGAGTGCCCAAGTGAGCTGATTCATGTCCATATTAGGGAATGGACTTCAGTTCGCTCATTGTTGGGTGGGGGCTGTCGCATCCCACCTCTTGGAGTGCCCAATGAGCTGATTCATGTCCATATTAGGGAATGGACTTCAGTTCGCTCATTGTTGGGTGGGGGCTGTCGCATCCCACCTCTTGGAGTGCCCAAGTGAGTGATTCATGCCAATTAGGGAATGGAATTCAGTTCGCTCATTGGTGGGTGGGGGCTGTCGCATCCCACCTCTTGGAGTCCCAAGCGAGCTCGATTCATGTCCATATTAGGGAATGGAATTCAGTTCGCTACCGTTGGGTGGGGGCTGTCGCATCCCACCTCTGATGGCCAAGTGAGCGCGATTCATGTCCATATTAGGGAATGGAATCAGTTCGCTCATCGTTGGGTGGGCTGTTGCATCCCACCTCTTGGAGTGCCCAAGTGAGCTGATTCATGCCCAGATTAGGGAATGGAATTCAGTTCGCTCATCGTTGGGTGGGGGCTGTCGCATCCCACCTCTTGGAGTGCCCAAGCGAGCCGATTCATGTCCATATTAGGGAATGGACTTCAGTTCGCTCATCGTTGGGTGGGGCTGTCGCATCCCACCTCTTGGAGTCCCAAGTGAGCTGATTCATGCCCAGATTAGGGAATGGAATTCAGTTCGCTCATCGTTGGGTGGGGGCTGTCGCATCCCACCTCTTGGAGTGCCCAAGCGAGCCGATTCATGTCCACATTAGGGAATGGACTTCAGTTCGCTCATCGTTGGGTGGGGCTGTCGCATCCCACCTCTTGGAGTGCCCAAGTGAGCTGATTCATGTCCATATTAGGGAATGGAATTCAGTTCGCTCATCGTTGGGTGGGGGCTGTCGCATCCCACCTCTTGGAGTGCCCAAGTGAGCTGATTCATGCCCAGATTAGGGAATGGAATTCAGTTCGCTCATTGTTGGGTGGGGGCTGTCGCATCCCACCTCTTGGAGTGCCCAAGCGAGCCGATTCATGTCCATATTAGGGAATGGAATTCAGTTCGCTCATCGTTGGGTGGGGGCTGTCGCATCCCACTTCTTGGAGTGCCCAAGTGAGCTGATTCATGCCCAGATTAGGGAATGGAATTCAGTTCGCTCATCGCTGGGTGGGGGCTGTCGCATCCCACCTCTTGGAGTGCCCAAGCGAGCCGATTCATGTCCACATTAGGGAATGGACTTCAGTTCGCTCATCGTTTGGGTGGGGGCTGTCGCATCCCACTCTTGGAGTGCCCAAGTGAGCTGATTCATGCCCAGATTAGGGAATGGAATTCAGTTTGCTTATTGGTGGGTGGGGGCTGTCGCATCCCACCTCTTGTAGTGCCCAAGCGAGCCGATTCATGTCCATATTAGGGAATGGAATTTCAGTTCGCGAATGCATTCTGAACACACCCGCATTTCAGCGAGCGCGTGGAGAATGCCGGGAGCAGATGGTTTTCGTTGGTGTTGTCGTTATCGTTGGTGTTGTAGTCATCGTTGGTGTTGTTGTTATCATTGGTGTTGTTGTTATCGTTGGTGTTGTTGTTATCATTGGTGTTGTTGTTATCGTTGGTGTTAAAATAAAAGAAGAAAAACCTGACTATTAAAATAACTCCACAGTGCAGGAACATTTAATTACCCATTAGACAAGGGAAAAGGGAGCTATCTATCCACATTCACTTATTGAAATAACTGAGCTATAGGACCTGAATGTTGTGTGCTCATGGCTTCCAGATTCGCAACAAATAACCAAGCAGCCATTTTCCCAGCCGCTAGTCAAACCTCCCCATACCCGAGCGGCCATTTTCCCAGCCGCTAGTCAAACCTCATTCCTCAATATACCTGAGCGGCCGGTTTTTTTCTCCAGGGACCCCAGGGTGGGGGAGCTGAAAGTCCAAGGAGTTCAAGGTTCAAACGGTTAAAGAGCAATGCATTCTGCTATTATTTCCCCCCCAAAATGTGTGATAATGCAGAGCGACAGAGACCTGGAAAATGATCACATTGCCAACATTATTGCTCAAACACAGGACGAACTCTCTCCGCGGGTGCTCGGGACAGGCCTGGACCAAGGCCTCACTGACACCGAGTACAAACTTGGGTTCTTCGCTACCTTCAGGCCTCCTCTCGAAGAACTGCAGGCTGCAACCTGTGGTCATGGGAAGAGCAGAGAAAAATAGTTCACGGTTGGTGGATAAAAAGTACCCCGAGTATTTACGGGCAAGTGACGCATCAAAATGTTGTGGTTGAAGGGAAACGAATTGAAGCATTTCTTTCTCGCATGAATAAAAGAATAAATATTCTTTGTGACAAAAGCCTCAGAGTGTGCCATTCACTTACCTCTCAGTACAATCCAGGAGCGCCTCCACTTCCGCCGAGGCACAATTTCAACCTTCCGACCCTTGCAATGGAGCAAGTGCTTGAACCAAAGCCAGCCGGTCTTGCGAACACCACCTCTTGGCACTCGACAGTCTGCGACCACCTCGGTTATCGATTCCCCAGATTCACTGGGGATCGTACAATCACCCAACAAGCAAGGCGCATCACCATCTTCTCCCCAGTCACTCAAGTAGTCCCTCGAGTCTGATCCTCCCTTGGACCAGGTCGAACTGCGATACAGACTGAGGGAGTGATCATCAAGCCAGCCTCGAGAGGATAGATTCCAGGCTAATTGTGAAGGGGGAGGCGGCGGCATGATATCCAGCACATTCTCCGGCTCGCCGGTGTTTGCAATGCCACTGTCTGCTCCATCGCTGCCCTCAGTTGGTGGAACTGGGGAGGGCTGGAGGAAGCAAAGAGATAGGACAGCAATGTTTATATGGCATGGTATTAGATGGTAACCAGGGTTGGTTCAATAATTCGACTTTGCAGTTGGCTGTCCGAGGTTGCCAGAAACATAGATAGAGCAAACAAAGCCTTTCAGCTGAGACTGCACTTTAACTGTCTGGTTAGCGCGAGCAGTTTGTAAAGCAACCCGGACCATGACCAGGGAGGACATCTCGTAATCAAATAATAGATCAACAACAACAACCTCGTATTGTTGTACGGAGAAGCAGAGTTAACAGGTATTGCATCGATATGCTATATTCAGCTTTGCTTACCAAACTTGACAGGCAAATGCAATTGAAGCATCACAAGGATGGCATAAGTGCTTCGGATCTTCAATTTATTGAAAGCCTGGTGTTGGCTCGTGGTTAGGGTGGCGGCTTGGGATCCTAGGGTCCTGAGTTCAAGCCCCGTCGGCCGCTGAATTAATACACCAGGGGGTTGACTCAGCCTGTCATCCTTCCGAGGTCGGCGAAATGAGTACCAGTTCCAGTGTGTGTGCTAGTTGAGGGGCACTGCATCAGCAACACAGTCGCGCTTCAAGAAATGATAGCTACCCCGGCAGCTAAGCTGCCACTCGACCACCACCACAATTTATTGAAGAAGAAAAAAACAAAAACAAAAGAAGGAACAATTGCAATAGAGGAAGTCACAAAATCAAATTGAATTAAAATCGCATGAAGCTTAATGCGAGCACCGGGGTGCCCCGCTCGCTACAAGCCGTTAATGTTTCTGCAGCTCAGAGCTAACCGTGGAGAGTCTGCCCCCTTCGTCGCAGGGGGTTGACGAAGCAGCCCCAGAGCGAGGAAACACATCGAGAGGCTTTGCCTTTTACCTACTCAGTGGGCCTGGGATTTGAACCTGAAATTACGGGATTACTATACAGGAGCTCAGCCAGTTGAGCCAAATGGGAACCCTCGCCCTGAACAAAGCAGCCTTCCAACTACTGTGCCAACACATTAAACCGAATGAAAGCACCGAGCTTCGCTTGAACCTCAGATCCAAAATGGTATTTTACCATTTTGAAAATTCTAATCTTGTTCAAAATCATTCTTCTTCTTGTGTATGGCAGCTTGGCTGCCGGGTGGCTATCATTTTGTTGACGAGCGACGATGCCGCTGATGCTGTGCCCCTATACCAGTACACCGGTACTCATTTCACCGACCTCGGAAGGATGACAGGCTGAGTCAACCCCACCTGGTTTTAATTCAGCGGCTAACGGGGCTCGAACGTAGGACCCTAAGATCCCAAGTCAGCCGCATGATGTAAGCACGAAGCAAACATCAGGCTTACTTCAAAATAATTGAAAGGATAGCTTCGAAAAGCAAAAAACCACCAATGATTCTGCCTGTAGTGGAACCGATGCGACCCCAGATGTGAGAGCCTTCTCCAAGAGTTCAGAACATCTGAAACATCTCAGTGTTTTTATACAACTTTCCTGCAACGTGCAATTAATCAATGTGCAATTAGGCAGGAGAGGCAACATCTCAACCATTGGCACTGGGTCTTGAAGCGGTGGGACTGTAAAATTATACGCAGGTGCATTTGAAACATGCAACGCAGAAGTACCTGAAGAAAAACAGAGAAGTGGGGGCGAAAAGGTCAGGTGTGCAATAGAATAAAGAAAGAAAGAAAAAGGAAACGAGCTGAGGTCCAAGCAAACTGAACTGTGCGGATGGTACTGTGGACGTCATGAGCGTTAGCCACAAAGAATAAACAAACCTGAGCATTTAAGACCGAAAGGTAACGACGTAGGTCAACAAAAAAATGACATCTGAAAACTTCACAAACCGCATCAGAGATAGAAAATTGACACTTTCACGTTGTGAAGGTCATTCACCGATTTAACAATCGTCTGAACCCGACTTTAAACCGGAGGGCTGGTGCTTCGCGGACGGGGGAATTGCATCACAAAGTTATTGTCCCTCGGACGGACGTTAATCCTGCCGTCCCATCTGCTGGCGTGATTGGTGGACTATAGGATAAATTTGAGAACTAAAGCCTGAATAAGTCTTAAATTCCTGCTCTGACCGGATCGACACGAACATCAGGAATGGCCAACAGGTTCGTGAAAGACTTGAGCCAATCTACCTCCTGTGGCTGACCTCATGAGAGGGTGGGATTACTTGATGCCATTGAAGAAGTAGCAAACGGGGAAAAAAAAAAAAATGTTTTTTTTTAAAAAGGCACAGACAGACAGACAGACAGACAGACAATATTGGCTTCACAATAGTAAAATTGCATCTGTATAGTTTTCAGACATTTAACAAGGTAAAGGTGAGCGAGTGGGTCAAGGATGCCAAACTGATGAAATTTTACAAAATGATTGAATTATGAGGCAGGGCAAGTGCGTCACGCGTATCTGAAGTCACATATGCTTGTGCCCTTGAATAAGGCAAAAACAAGCAAATGCATGAGAAACAAGAAGGTCACTCGGTAGAGCGCACACCTCCGCCACGTAATCCCTGATCCACGAGAACATATCGGGCCCGTTACATTTTTGAAACATCATGCTATACAGTGCTATATCGTTTTTGGCCCGATCTCTCAATGGTGAAGAATCATTAAAAAAAAATAATAATTCTCGTATCCAGATTCGGATTTGGGATCTTCACCAAAATCGAATCAATTCCCGTCCACCAAGTTTCGTCCGAATCCGTCCACAACTTTTTGAGATATCCTGTACACAAACAGACAGACAGACAGAAAGGGGTGAAAACATAACCTCCTTCACCTTCGGTGGCGGAGGTAAAAGTAAATGTACTCGTCATATTGTCCCCTCTGCGCACGTAATGTTGGAATAAAAAGAGTACGGCACTGATTTCAACGTTGCTTCGAGTTGAAAATTCCACGTTGCTTCCGCAACACAGTTTTCTAATCCAATGCTATCTCTTTCAAAACCGAATCAAACATCTCACTATCATTAACCAGACGCAATGGTGTAATGAATTGTCAGAGGGTCCGCTCTAAGTTTGGGCCGTCGAGTGGTTCAAACCCCTTGCCTTAGTCATATCAAAGACTTCAAAAATAGTACGTGCTGGTTCCTTGCTTCATGCTCAGCATTTAAAAAGAACGGAGCACGGACACACAACCATAGGTTGGCAGCCATTGCACACTGCACAGGCTCGAAGGACCGATTGGCCTCCTCCTGGTTTGAAGTTCCTTTAAAGGGGAATCGCATTATTATTATTATTAGTTTCTAGGAATAACCTACTTTTACCATTTAAAACTTTCGTATTCTTATCATTTGGGTTACCCTCTTAAGTTTTTCCTGACCTTGCAGTCAGAGATTTACAATTCCCCCCCCTGATAATGCAACTCACACTTAGGTCCATCAACAAGTCCCTCAGATAGCTGGAAAGTCCCACTTTTTGCACGCCGTGCCCTCCAGACCCTGTGAGCCTTTCGGCGTAAAGCTCGATCTCTCCTGGCAATGGACCCCTTGCCCCGACAATAAACAGAAACAATGTGAATGACTTCTTCATACATATCCTGACTCGTAAAAGATAAGAGATTTCAGCCAAACGTCTCTTTTCTTGCGAAATAACGCCGAACTATATTTGTGAAAAAAAAAACAACACTGTTGCACAAAGTCTTCCTGAGAACATCCCGATTACCAAATCAACACCGACACCAACACTCACTCAACCGATTGGAACCAAACTGCTCGGTTATAGTTTCCA
Source organism: Eptatretus atami (assembly GCA_035128595.1). Classification (NCBI taxonomy): domain Eukaryota; kingdom Metazoa; phylum Chordata; class Myxini; order Myxiniformes; family Myxinidae; genus Eptatretus; species Eptatretus atami. Next base: position 51,909,144 of record CM068953.1, read on the forward strand.
AGATCATTTTTTAAAGTAATTGTTTGTTTGTTATTAAATCAAAACCTCAGTTCAAGCCAAATTAACGGACAATGAATCGAGTTTACAGAAAAAGACGAACACCACGTTGATTGTCGCTGCCCTCCGTCACAGATGAGTGGAACACATTTCGTAGCAAGATTCTTCGGATGGGAAGATCCATTTAAAAAACAAACAAAAACATCTGTGTTACGGAATGACAGATCACGTGCACAATGAGACAAGCCGGTAGGCGACGTGGGTGGTCGCTACATAATTGCATACTAGTCATACAGTTTTTGATGGATCGGGCTGAATTTTTTTTGACAAAGAGGTTGATTATAGTGCGCATAAAAGCCTGGAAGCCGATTTTTGATTTTCGAAAAAATTAATTTTTTACGATTTTGAAAAAATTTCAAAGTCCCGTTGCTAGGCAACGGTGGCGTCCATAGCACGGTGCTCAAAAGCATAGAACTAGATCCTGGTATGAACCTACCTGTCAAGTTTCATCAAAATTGGTTGACTCCTCTGGCCTCCAGAGCTGTCCATTACATACAGACAGACGGAAAAAGTGAAAATAAGGGTACTCCAGCGACTACCCAACAAGCCGGTAGGCGACATTGGTGGTTGCTACATAATTGCATACTAGTCATACAGTTTTTGACGGATCGGGCTGAAATTTTTTGACAAAGAGTTGATTATAGTGCGCATAAAAGCCTGGAAGCCAATTTTTGAAAAAAATTGATTTTTTGGGATTTTCAAAAATTTCAAGTCCCGTTGCTAGGCAACGGTGGCGTCCATAGCAACGGTGCTCAAAAGCATAGAACCGATCCTGGTATGAACCTACCTGTCAAGTTTCATCAAAATCGTTGACTCCTCTGGCCTCCAGAGCTGTCCATTACATACAAACATACAAACATACTACAGACAGACGGAAAAAGTTAAAATAAGGGTACTCTAGCAGCGACCACCCAACATGCAAGGTTGTGTGGCGTCGGACCAGATGCAAGTTGAAGTGAAACGAGAAAGAACAACAAACAAGCAAGTTACAGAAGTGAGACAAGGTGGAACGGGTAGTGAGCAGATTTGCATGTAAGGGAGGAGATCGTGGGAGGGGAAAGAGTGAAAAGAAGAACATGACACTTCCCCCCCTCCCCATCCCCATCCCAACTCCCAAACAAGCAGACAGCCAAAGTGAAAAACCATGGAGCAATTTGTAGCAAATTATTACCTTTGGTACCCAATACCTCAGTAAGCGTGTAAAAGCTTTAAAGCAATTGAAACAACGTCAGGAGCCAATCAAAACTTCATAATCAACACATACATGCCTCCGAGCTGTCTCGTCTGGGTTTCAATCTCGGCCCAGCTGTAAACCACTACCCTGGTGTTTCGCACGCAGGGTCATGCATCGACGTGTGTGCCATCCCTCGGAAGGAGGTGAAACCGATTGTCCCATCTGCCGGCGTTAGTTGGTGCACATTAAAAAATACCATGGCGTCCTTCGCAAAGAGTAGGTGAGCTATCACCAGCACCCTGAAGAAATTACCGATTCCTGCCACACTCGGTCAAGTATCCGGTGTCAGAGCGGCGATCCGGCCAGGGAACTGCTTCGGCAAAACCGACGCGCCGTACGTACCACCCGACATGAATGGCTGAAACAATAGGGAGGTAAAAAAAAACTTTTTAAAAAACTATACATACATAAACAAGGACAAATGTGTCCAAGAGCAGCGTCCTAAAGGTTTTGTCGGGTAAAAAAACAAAAAAAAACAAACAACAACTTCCGATATTTCGTCACGTGCCTTGATTAAGCCAATAGCGAGACCCGTCATAATGTATTTACGAAATAAATAATGTATTTATGAAATTACAATATATTAAATGTAATAATCTTTAAATAGTAACGTGAACTTTTCGAAACTTTAAAGCAAATGTCCGAATATATTTAAAAGTTCATGATAGACGCTCTCAAAAGGCACCGTCTATGTGAGGATGTGTACAAGTGTTTAGTATTTAAGCAGATCCGGATCGTGTATATGAAAGAGCCGAGTCCTAATATAAAGGTTTTGTCTTAAGAAGAAGAAGAAGAAGAAGAAGAAGAAGAAGAACAACAACGCCGAGCTCTCTTAGAGCAGCGTTCGCTACGCGAGACGCTGCTAAAAATATATACATTCTGCACTGCATAAGACTCTCAAAAAGATCAACACTCAATAAGCTGAATTTCAATATGACGAATGCAAAAACATATACAGTACTAGAGCAGCACTCTGTGGAGCGTATACCTCCGCCAGGCTGAGCAGTTCACATTTTGTATCCCGCCGGATATGGATCCGGATCTGAGGCCAAAATCAAATTGGCTTGTTCTTGTCACCGAACCAACTCATCCACCTCGTTCTGTCAAAACCTGTCCGTAACTTTTTGAGATATCGTGCTACATATCGTTTTTGGCCACATCTCCATGGTGAAGAATCAATTTTTAAAAATTATATTCTCGGGATCCGGATCCAGATCTTCAGCAATATCTAATCAGTTCTTCCTTGTCACACACCCAACTTGTCCATCAAGTTTCGTCCACATCCGTCCATGTAACCTTTCGAGATATCATGCTCACAAACAGACAAACAAATAAGAAAGACGTCGTGCACAGCACGATACTTGTGAAGCCCATAAAACAAATTTGACCTCAATAACAATTGCTGGTTGCATACAATAACCAAATATGCAACTCCTCTTCAGATTTCAAGTCAATGGGATGAAAATTGAGGATTTTAGAAATTTGACAAATTTGTTCACCTTTTGACCTCAAAAACAATCGGCTTCTTGCTTACAACTGACTCCACCATGTGGTGAAGTTTTGTGAAGATCGGTATAAAATTTGTAAGCAATAAACAAACAAACAAACAAACAGACAGACACAATGAGGAACGCAACTAACCAATAAAAGACAGACAGACAGACAAACAGAGGCGAAAGCATAACCTCCGTCCACCTTCGGAGGTAGATGCTATATACCAGTAATCAAGCAATCCCAGCTATTGTAAACATTCCTTAGGATGCATGTTCTGTCGAACAAATCCATTCACCTTAGTATATACCGTGAATATAATCTGCCTTCCCTTTTGCCCAAAAAATGAGGAACCTCTCATGCGCTTGCAACATTGTTTTGCAGCTGTCTGTGCCAGAGCATTTTTGATTAACCACATCCCCATCGTGAGCATCTGCTGCGGATCCTGCCTCGTTCGCAGCCTTGTACAACATCTTGCATTCATGTTCGAAACCAATAATTGCTTTATAATTACAATTACATGCTTTGTACAGGAAATAAGGGCATTTCATTATCTTACTGCAGCAACCTTCAACCCCACATCACCCACCGCTCTCCCAAAACATCCACAAACCGCCAAAACCCGACACAGAATCTCGGCGTACTCACCCTCTGCATACCCAGGTTCACGCTCACCTCGCCTGCGTCACTTCCTCTCCAACCGATCGAGGTCGATGGGGCCATGCAGGACTGAGATGGCAGGCGTCCTTGTATCAAACGTTTTCCAGTCCCCCACGACTTGCATCCCGCCCCATCATCCGCTGCGGCGATCACAACATCGGGCACACTCCTTGGCACAGCATTGGCACACAATTCAGTGATACCTTGCTCTTTGGATGGACGGTTCGATCTCGGCAGCGTTACCCTCTCCTTGTATTGTGCATCGCAAGACACCAATGTCGGGATGCCTGGGCACAGTTCCACAGCTCCAGGACTTGTGGCATGTTTGTGGTAGACGGCCTGCGCGTTCGAATTAAGCCGTGGAATCAACTGTGAGCCGACAGATGCTCGGTGTCTCCTCAGGTTGCCGTGAGACATCACAGTAGGACGACGGTGCATGTTGGTATGGTGTAGTGAGGTGGTTTGCCCAGATCGAGTGAGGCCTGCTGGTCCAGCCTCATATTGGAAACTGCTCTCTCTGTTGCCCATACTCTTCAGCAGGATGACTTTTGTGTGATCAAGCAGTGAAGGGCTGGAAACAGTCGATCACCATTATGCAAGCTCGGGTCTGTACAGATGGGGTGGAGAGAGGAGGGTTGGTGGGGGGATGGGGTTGGATTTAAGTAACATTGAGACAAAGCAAAAGGGTAAATTGTCAAAATAAATATACAGTAACTAAGAAAGTAGAAGGGGAAGGGTTAACGGAGCAGTGCAAAAGCACAACTTAAAATATTTTAAAAGAGATTGTCATGACAATTGAAAAGTGACAGTGGAAGAAATTTGGGATTAATTATTTTATTTTAAGGGGAGACAGGAAGGGGGAATTGAAGATAGGGGGGGTCAGGGTCAACGATGAGGTCGAGGACGAGCACCCCAAATGGAAATTGATAGACCAAATAAGCAACCTCCAGTTCTATTCCTCGAGAACTCGCCACCCCACTTCTAACCTTCCATTCACAACTCCTCATAACCCCAAAGGCAATGAATGGAGAGATTGTTGAACAACTTAGAACATCTCTCAGTCAAAAAAAGCTCAGCAGCCCAGGGGCAAAACTGCTGTACATGGAGGGCAGAGTGAGGCTTCACAGATTCCAATAAATGCCCAAAGGAGCTTAACCCCGATGCCGACTGAGTCATCAACTCCAGTGGTCCATTCGCAGACCAATTGCCAGCAAGATACCAAATACCTCAAGGCCAAATGCCACACATACCATTCGTGGTGGTAAGTTTGCGCTTTTCACTTCTTGCGGTGCATGTGTTAGGCCTACATATTTGGACGGATGGAGTTTTGGAACTTTGGCAGAGATCATAGCACAGGGGGTTTTGAACCTTCTTACCTTGCCATGCAATAGGTGGCAATAAAACGAAGTTTGGCGACGTAACTAGGAACCAGAAGCAGATAAGTGCAACAAAAGTCAGGTCTGTGCAAATAACACTGATCGTGCCACGTGCCACACAGAGGGGCATGAATAATCAAAATTAACCAAAACGCCCACGAAATGTAAATGACACATTGGGCAAATATCAGAGTAGCTGGCATACATAGGAATGAAACCAGAGAGTTGGTGTCAAAGCCACCAATGCTCCCTGTTTATACATTTATCGTTTTTAAAGACTGTCTAATAATAATAATATTTTTATAAAGCATTGCAGTGAAGTCTGATCCTAAATATTTTAAGCAATAATGTATTTGTATATTGTAATCAGTAAAAAATAGTGCGGTAGATAAAAACATTAGAAAGGAAAAAAACTTTAACGTTGATGTGCTACAAAAAAAGTGTCAAAACAGTCAAAAAAAAATTGAAATTATTTTTTAATTTCAACTTCACTACATCAATAATATACCCCAAAGGAACCTCCATGCCAAATTCAGCATCCTAGTACACATATTAAACCAGAGAGTTGGTGTCAAAGCCACCCAATGCTCGCCTGTTTATACATATCGTTTTTAGAAAACTCGTCTAATAATATTAATATTTTTATAAAGCATTGCAGTGAATCTGATCCAAATAATTTTGAGCAATATATGTATTTGATATTGTAATCAGTAACAAGAGGGCAAGTGAGCACATATATGCCCGAACAGGAAGGTATATACAGAATTGTGCTACTACATGGAAAACAGCATCCTGGTTGCCATGGCAACACTTTAGATGACGAACGTATGTCGCGACACACCGTCTCCACAGTCTGTACCTATGTACCAAATATGAAACGTGAAAGTTGAAAACTTTGGAGTTAGAGTGCGGACAGGAACGGACGGACGGACAGACAGACAGACAGAGACAGACGGACGACCGGTATCACATAATATGCCCGATTATATAATTATATATATATATATATATATATATATATATATATATATATATATATATATATATATATATATATATATCGGGCGTATAAAAAAGTGTGGTAGATAAAAACATTAGAAAGGAAAAAATAACTTGCACCAAAAACTTAAACATTTTCACGCTCACGCTGACGCTCACGTCGGGGGTATCGTATAGCTCTCTGTTCTTCGAACAGGCGAGCTAATGAATGGCAAGCTTCTAAATAACTTGCACCAAAACTTTAACGTTGATGTGCTACAAAAAGGTTAAGTTCAAAACAGGTCAAAAATTTAAAACATTTGAAATTATTTTTTAATTTCAACTTCACTAAATTAATTATAATATACCCCAAAGGAACCTCCCTGCCAAATATCAGCATCCTAGTACACATTAAATGAATGGCAAGCTTCTAAATAACTTGCACCAAAAACTTTAACATTTATCACGCTCACGCCGGGGGTATCGCTATAGCTCTCTGTTCTTCGAACAGGCGAGCTAAAAAAAACGATTATCCTGTAATGTACGGCTCCCCGTTGAAATAAGGTAATCGGGTAGCTGGTCAAACTGGACTACACTCGCATGTCCGCAGGAGCTAACCTTATCGAGGGAGGCCTGAAAGCATGCAAGCTCTCGGTCATTTTTAGATACAATGTTTATTTTAAAAAAACTCTTTAATCTTTCCAGCAGTTAAATTGGGAAAATAAAGGCATAAATGTCAACAGAGAAGGACAGCACCACCACTTACGATTTGCAAACGACATTATTGTCATTTCAGACTGCACTGAAAGACTGAAGATCACAATGGAAGAGCAAACTCTGAGAATCAGAAGATCGGACCGAAAATGAAAATGAATGCGGATGAAGATAGAAATCGATGTTTAAGCACGATGACAAAAAAAGAAGGTTTCCAAAAAAAAAAAGAGAGAGGAAGAGATTCAAATTGTTCATTGCAAAACTGAAGGAACCAATGATTACATTCACTTCGGCCAACCCATGCAAACGGATACGGATCAGTATGAAGAGGAGAAGAGATGTACCAAAGCACGATGGGCATGTTTTGGAAGAATTAAAAAGTTTCACGAAAAGCAAACTGTCTTTATGTCTGAAAAGGTAAGTTTATAATCGGTATGCTCTCCAGGCAATGGATGTATGGCAGTGAAACATGGTCTCCATCAGAGATGGAGACCTACTCGAGCACCACCACACAATTTTATCTCCTCTTTGAAGGAAAGATGCCATTTTGGTATCACAAAAGGAAAACAGAAGAAGCAAATGGATCAGACAGAAAACCAAATTAGATGGAAAATTGTTCGTTTCATGAAACGGAATTGGGTGGACACGTACCAAGAAGAACGGACAACTTTACCCCCATTAACCCACCATAACTCAACCCCTCTTACTTACCCTTTCCTCTCTTTTTTATTTTTTACTGTCCTTCATTCCCTCGATTGTGTCCTCCTCACCTCCACTCATTTGTTCCTCTTTTTTTTCTCACCCGTGGAACAAATTTCGACATTCTTTTCAATCTCATTCATTCCTCCAGGTCTTCAAGAGAGCTGTTCACCACCATCTCAGATCATCTCCCATCTGAAGCCGTTATCTTTTCGACACCCGTTAACCCCCACGCTGCTCCTCCACAAGCCAACCGCTTTCCAAATTCCAAGTTTTTTTTTTCTTCCTGAGAGTTTGCTTCTGGATACATCTTGTCCACCCTGTGCATCCTCCCCTACCCCTCATTCTTCCCCACCTCCCTTATTCATCCGTCTCCCTCTATTTTGTCCCTCAACTGTGCTGTTGGCATACCCCCTTTCTGCTGCTCCTTTTGTTCCGTTAGGTCCTGATGTGTTCTAGCTCTTCCACGAGCCTCGACTCTGCATCCAAAAACAAAACTGCAGCGCCATTGCCTCATCGTACGGACATTGCATGATTTACCTTCAGTCACATCATTCCTTCATGAGCCGAGATCTTGTATGAAGTATTAACTGCTGGACCATGATCATTACAAACCGGGACTCGAGAGATGGACCTGGAGGAAGCAGAGGAAGACCAAAAATGAGATGGAGGAGGACAGATAAAATGGAGAAAAAAAATTGCTCGAGTGAATGGCCCCAATGCAGAGAACAGAAAAGACTGGACCATGAGACGGGAGATCTTCATCCTGCACTGGACTGATATCTTACAACCGTGTCAACTGAATGTGGAGAAGAAATGAAAGATAAAGCAATAAATCGCTGCTTTCAATGGTACCGACAGTGAATGCAATGCATTGTGCAGAAAAATATCCTCTACATAATGGACAAACAAAAACCGAGTGGCTCAAACATTGCAGAAGGTAAATCTATTTATGACATAAAACAGATATTTCAGAGGTTTTGACTGCCGCCCCCCCCCACCCCTCAACTAACTAACAATGAGGTAGGTCTTTAAAAAATAAATAATCATAATCACAATGAAAATACTAAAACAGCACTCGGAAGAGCACATACCTACGCCATGCTGAACAGTTTACGTTGTGTATCCCATTGATAGGCCAGATCTGGATCCGGACCTGAACCAAAAATTAATCAGCTTGTTCTTGTCACCGAACCAACTCATGCACCAAGTTTCGTCCGAATCCGTTAACTTTTTGAGATATCCTACTCACAGACAAACAGACAGTGGTGAAAACATAACCTCTGCCCACCATTGGTGATGGAGGTAATAAAGACTTCAGTATAAAGTATATGAGCCCAGGGGAGGGAAGGGTAAAGCCATTTTGAGAAGGGGAATTTGAAGGGGAGAGTGGAAATTTGGAGGAGAGAGGGGTAGGTCAAGGATTTGGGGGGATTTATGTGGATTTATTTTGCAATGCCTGCGAAGGCGCTGGGATTAAATGAAGCTTTGAAATCAATTACAGTGTCCCATTGGACATCCAAGGAGTGGCACATTTAAAGAGCTGATTGGTCAACCGACTGGTTTACATTCCATCACATCCAGCCCTGGGGTAATGATGGATTGCTCGTTGTGCATACACACGATTATATATCTATATATGTATATACACACATACATATACTCTACCGGTCTGAAGTTTTAGAACACCCCCATTTTTCCAGTTTTTACTGAAATTTAAGCAGTTTAATGTTTCAATGTACTCTGAAATTAAAGCAAAGAACAAATAAACAATTTCAGAAAAAAAAAGAAATCATGGAATCGTTTTGTTGAACAAAATTTAACTTAAATTTTTGACTCATCAAAGTAACCACCTTTTGCAGATATAACAGCCGAACATACTCGTGGCATTCTTTCTACAATGGAAATCAAATATTGTTCGGAAAGTTCTTCCCAACACTGCTGCAGAAGTTCCCACAAATGTGTTGCACTTGTAGGTTTGCTTTGCTTTCATCCTTCTGTCCAGTTCATTCCAAACCAGCTCGATGGGGTTTAAGTCTGGAGACTGTGTTGGCCATTCCATGATTTGAAGCCTACCGTCTTGTTCTTTTCTTCTAAGGTAGTTCTAACATAGCCTGGAGGTATGTTTTGGGTTGTCATCTTGCTGGAGGATGAACCCCTGACCAACTAGGCGTAGACCAGAGGGTATTGCAATTGACCCCTCCCCAATTGTTTATATAATCAATTGACCAATTGTTTATATAATCCTAGCCACCTGGGTCTAGTTGATTAGGCGAGAGCTGATTGGTCATTCCATCCATTCACACGTGATCGATGTTGGTGGGTCTTTATTTATTTATATATTGACTGCTTTTGACGTTTGCACGTGGTACATGCTTGGGAGCCTCATCGGTATGCATTACTGTCTGCACTATCGCTGATGATTCGCCAATAAGTGATGAAACTGGTCCAGTAGCTGATTCTCGTGTGTGTACTGTGTGTGAACATCTTTGTATTTGTTGAGGAACTCTGGGAAGGATTTCAAACAGCATAGCGCTTACCTTGTGTAGGTCTTCTTAGGTTGCTTTATGCAGCTTCTTTGGCTGGTGGAGTGTGGAAGGGGTCAAGAAATATATATATATATATATATATATATATATATATATATATATAAATATATAATCACGCGTTTATACAAGACGTAATGCATTCTCGTGCTGTAACGACGTTAAAATGACTTTTAAAAACTTTTTGAAACTCGACCAAACCAGCGATGTTGGGACACGGTTATTTGACTGGCGGTTCTTGTGGGAAACACTTTTTAATATCAGGTTAACAATGTGCATTGTGTATCAAGCAAACAGAAATTCCTCTTCACCAGATTGCACGGTGCAGGCAGTGGGGAGAATGGAACCAAAAATGCTGTTACTCACGGTCGAGGATGCTTCCAGACCCAACAGCTTTGGTTTTAACAGAAGCACATGTTATGGACCCCATGTCGCCTGCTCACCCATTTCACTTCCCACCCCTCATCTAATCCTCCCACCTTACCATCCGCACTCCTTCCCACCACCCCATCTCTCCCTCTTGCCACAGCCAACATCCCCACCTTACTCACAAACGCAACACCCCTTTCCCCTTCACCACCCACCTTCTCACCAGCCTGTGACCAACCTCCCCCTCATCTCCCACCCCAACATCCCCATTAAGTGACCTCATAGCCTGCATGTGTGGCAACGCTAAGCCGTCCTCCAATTCATGCACACCCGTGGTGGACCATTTGTTCCACATACATTTGGCAAACAGACTGGCAGTTCTACTTTCCATAGCGCAGCTTCGGGAATTCTTTTGAACCAATGAAGGCTTTTCGATTTCAGTTGCAGCCCTTTGGTAACAACAACAAAGTAGCAGCCAAGTTCGTGCGTAACCTACTTGGTCTGCCAGGAACACCGAATGGCGTCCATAAATGGGCAGTTGGGTTCACAGGGGTGAGCCCTTGTCGTGTGGGTGAAATAAGGCGGCAAACTTTGCCGAGTAACTCAAGGTGCCCCTTTCAAGGTGTGCCATTGAACATCCCCACATCGGGAAGGTGTTTGTCGAGCCGGCAAAAAGACCGAGCCTCTGCAAGCACCGAAGACGCACACAAACACACAATGGCTGGTTAGCTGCCGCAAATGAGCGTCGGAGTTGAAGAAAGTGCAAATTGTAATCGGCCCCGGCCTCAGCTGGCCATGGACACAAGGCGAGGTTTCATGCGAGCGCACGGCGGAGCGTGTCGCAGCTCAGGTTTCGGGGAAACTGCGCTTGGCCCTTTGGATGCTGCCTGCCAAACAGAAGCCCCTGGGCACGCAGGCCTCGCAGTCTGGTGTCGGCGTCTCAACACACGGTCCTGTGTCCATGGTTTCCATGGCTGTCGCAGGGCACCATCAATCGACCACCTTGTACGTCTGTTCAAACTCGGACCGACGAGTCGTTCTTTAGCAGTTACCCAAACAAAAACCTCTGCAAAGAAACAAGTATTTCATCTTTTTTTCCAATCATCAAGTCATCGCATCCTTTTGTTGCCATTTGGACATCCTCGGCAGACGGGCCGAGGATGTCCAAAGCCATCTTGTGAATGGAGGTCAAGTGCACAAATCCAGTACCGTTTGCAGCGTCTTCCATGTAGGAGAATCCATCAACGGGTGCGCCGTCCCAGGGTAGGACGACGTGAAGCTGGTGGACCCATCTGCCAATACCGGTCATTATTGGACGTTAAATATCCCATGGTGTCTTTCGCCAAGAGTAGGTGAGTCAACGCCGGCAGCCTGAACAAATTACAAATTCCTGACACCATTTAACAGATGAATGTTAGGCCTGGCCAGCCGATTCATGAATGACTTGACCCAACAATTTTTTCCCAGCTAATGTAGGACTAATTGGTTCTGTTAAAAGTGAAGTAGAAGTAGTAGTAGTAGTAGTAGTAGTAGTAGTAGTAGTCATCTCAATGAGTAACTCTAAAACTTAACTTTTAAAGAGTAACTTGAAGAGGGGTCTTTTTGAATAGTAACTACAATACAATGCCTTAATTGAATGGAGTAATCCAACAGTTGTAGATCACTCAAAAGTAGTTTCACGTCATCAATTCCCCCAAAAATTATGTCACCATACATGACTGAAGTCAGTACGGCTTTTTGTCACGAAATCCTGAACATCAGTAAGATTGTTCCAAAAGTCACTTTTAACTCGCAAAACTCCAAGACCGTCGCAGACAATTGTTAAACTCTGATGACATCATCACACATTTTTCTGAGCGGGTGTTTCCCACCAAGGAGTCAGATTTATCTCAAAACTATCATCTATTCCTCAAAAAGCCAAAAAGAAAATTTATCCTTGGGGGGGTGAAAGGTCACTTATGATGGCGGATTTTGAAGGAGGAAA
>CM068953.1:51946090-51957761 GCA_035128595.1 Eptatretus atami
CCTGGCACCCCTCTTTTGCTCCACCACTGCTCTCTCCTTGGCCACCCCTGCTCTCTTCCTTGGCCACCCCTCTTTTGCTCCACCCCTGCTCTTTCCTGGCCACCCCTCTTATGCTCCCCCCACTCTCTTTTCCTTGCCACTCCTCTTTTTGCTCCACACTGCGGCTCTTCCTTTGGCCACCCCTCTTTTGCTCCACCACTGCTCTCTTTCCTTGGCCCACCCCTCTTATTGCTCCACCACTGCTCTTTTCCTGGCCACCGCCTCTTTTGCTCCACCACTGCTCTCTTCCTTGCCACCCCTCTTATGGCTCCACCCACTGCTCTTTCCTTGGCCACCCCTCTTTTCTCCACCCACTGCCTCTTTCCTTGGCCACTCCTCTTGGTTGCTCCACCCACTGCCTCTTCCTTGGCCACTCCTCTTTGCTCCACCACTGCTCTCTTCCTTGGCCACCCCTCTTTTGCTCCCACCACTCTCTCTCCTTGGCCACCCCTCTTATCTCCACCCACTGTCTTTTCCTTGGCCACCCCTCTTTTGCCCACCCACTGCTCTTTTCCTGTGGCCACTCCTCTTTTGCTCCACCACTGCTTCTTCTGGCCACTCCTTCTTTTGCTCCACACTCCTCTCCTTGGCCACCCCTCTTTTGCTTCCACCACTGCCTCTCTTCCTTGGCCACCCCTCTTATGCTCCACCCACTGGCTCTTTTTCCTTGGCACCCCTCTAGCTCCATCACTGCTCTCTTCCTTGCCACCCCTCTTATGCACCAGCCCTCCCACATTCACAGCTATGTTAGAAAACGTGCAAAGCCGTGTGACCATGACGACTTCGAAAAAGAGTAGGTCTTTGAGGTGTGCAGCGGTCTGGTCGAGAAAATAAATAAATAAAACAAACAGACGAAAACGTCCACCCAACTACTGTGAAACGAGTCTCTCCTCGTTCGGTCACCGTCGTCATGAGCATGGTTCAGTAGGTATGTGATACTGAATCGAATCTTTACAAACCAAACCAATTGTTGCCCTTCTGACAATGGTCCACGGTTCTGCTCCGTCGCCAGCAATCTGCCGAACGGCCACTGCCATCTCTTTCCACACAAATACGTGCAAGAAATCATGTTCGCAGCACCGGGCTTGATCAGCAGGGTGGCGGGTGTGGCCTCAGAGTGATGGATTCCGATCGTCACGGCACTCTCGATGCCGGTCAACATTTGTTGCCGTCTCGAATTTTAGGGTTCACGACCCATGACACCCAACCAATGGAATAACCTCGTGTGCAATACCCTGATCAAATTCCAAAATGGCCTGCCGATCGAACCACCACGAGGGCAAGGAAACCACTCGAGACCGCTCCGGCAGCATCGATTGTCACAGAAAGTTCTGGCTTCATGGAGTACGACTTCGAAGCCTACAACCTGCAAAACCACGAGCTTGTCCGTCATACAACGTCGCAAATAATACATTCATCTCAGTTACGAACACCACGTTCGGGTGTCAGCGTTTTTTATTGAAGCAAACATGGCCAATTACACAGGAACCAGACGGGCCACTTTGTGTTTACAAAATTTACAGGTGCCCCCACTCCGGCGAATATATATATATAATATTTAAAACAACACAGAAGAAGTCTACAAGTCATAATACATTCTCACTCCCCCCCCCCCCAAACCCCACACTCCCACCGTGTTTGACCCATTTGACCAGGTCCGAACCAAACCCAACCCCAGTTCATGCATTTTAGTACTTCATCTCGAGATGAATTTTGTGCGAAGGTCATATAATGAGCGCGATACATAATTAAGGTGCCAGCCCAGTAACGCGCGGAGAGAGCTGTGGCCGGATTCGGGGAGAATTTGGTAGATTACAGATCCCATTCAAAGTGTGTCCACATCTGCATTTGCTGTGACACTTCCTCGGTTAAAAACGCACATTATTCCACAAAAGAAAAAAGGTTTGAAGCGACCGACCTTGTGATTCCAGGAAACTAGAGCTCCCTGGAACCCGGTAATTGACAGTTCGACGCACCTGAAGATCATGAGGTGATGCAAACATTTTCAGGTAATAATTCCTTTGGCTATGAATAGGAACCGCGTGGTGGAAGTGGTCGAAAAGCTCAGGATATGGCCATTCTTGATCGATGTATACCCTCTCTCTCTGCTCCCGATGCACAAATCTGCCACACTCCTACGCACATGTCCAGCTGTCTCAAAATTCACCTTCGGGAGGGCTCCACCTTCATCATCTAAAAACCATTTAACCCTCTTCAGCATGCCTCACTTCCTTTCCCCCACCCCTCCATCTCTTCTCCAAGCTTTGTGTCCTCACATCCGAATCCACATCACCCCCCCCCCCAGATCCGTCCTTTCCATCACACCCATGCAAATTCCTCAACTTCCATTTTCCAAAATGTTAAAAATTAGTGTTTTTTTATAATGACTCGTCAGTTTAACATCAACAGAAAAAAAAAATCTCAACCAAATAGACCACATTGACAACCACAGAAAGGGTGAAGCACCTTAGGAAAGTAAGCCTTGTTCAACAGAGGTTGAAGCGCTACAACCAAAAGGTACTTTCACGTCTTGCCCAGGGTGGTTGCATATCCCTACTCAACATTGCATTGAGAGAATTCTATATTCTCCAGTGTATGCCGGCTCGGTCTCCTCAACACACGCATCCTCTTTACATCCGTCAAATGTCACCCCACACAAAACCTTCACACTTACCCACATCCTGTATTTCTATCCAAAACACCTTCACCATTCCGTTTCTCTCACGTTAATCTCAGAAGCTCTGCATGCACAAATGTCACACTAAATCGTGCCTTTTGTACGTCGCTCTTCCATTGTTATACCTTGCCTCTGCTCTCACATTACTTTTCTTTTCATCTTTGAATGCAGCCCACACAATTTGGTTTATCCTAATAAACTCAACCTCCTCCCTCTCCCCGTATGTACAGTGTTTGGATGAGTACCTTTCATACTGAAGATACGTTCACTCAGTTGCGCAAGCTCGAGTTTCTTCGAAACAAAAAACCTATTTTCATCGATTTTAAAAGACACAAGGATATACAATGCAAAACCGATGGGACAGAACTGCTGCAACCCTTTATGTCGCACAACCCAGAACAGAACACTGTAACAGCACGGTGGAATTGGCAGTGGCATGATTAAAATGGCACTTAAAAAAAATTCAAAGTTTAGTAAATGCAGCAGGCAGCAGAACGCTTCTCAATGGAAAGCCTCCTTGAGGACCACCTTGCTGTAATTTTCCCTGATGCACAATGAAGTCACAATTTGCTCCCCATATACTCAATGAACACGATTACCAGCACTCGTCAGGCCCAAGAGATTGCCATTCCCATTTGATGACGTCATAATCGAGCAATGTTGCCGCAGTATCTCACAGCCCACGCTGCCAAATCGGTGGACAATCTGACAATGGGAAGGTGATTGTAGCACTCTCAAACATCCCGTGAAACCGGTTACACCACCATCATTTGTTAAACGTAGGAAGAACAGTGATCAAGAATAAAAAAAGAAGAAAAAATTACAAAATTAAAAAAAAAAGGAAGGAAATAACAGCAACGGTGAGAGGTAAAAACAAAAATGACGCAAGTTGGCGTTACCAGGGCATAGTAAAAAACCACAAACGCCATGTATCGAGTGTTAAAGCAGCAGATAGGAAAAGAAGGACGTGGGGGCCCGGGGGGCGGGCTGGGATGGCGTTGACACAGGGAGAGGCGACTGTAGCAGAATAACCTCACAGCAGGAGTGACAGTATCACCGATACATCGAAATTCTTGTATCGAGTAATTCAGTTAGAAACACATTAGGCACAGTGAGGTTCTTCTTAGAGGCAACAAGTTACTTGACGTGATCTCCCATCCAACCCCCACCGTTCCTCTTGCTGGTTTCATCCCTCCCTCTCACTATGGTTTCCGGAGCGATCCCGAGGAGGCACATCACAGTCACCACCGCCGTTTGGCATTAAGTCCACAGAAGACGCAGGCAAAAGTGCAAACAACTCATAACTACACCGCGCACCCAATTCTGTTGGGATTACATGGAATTTTAAAATACGAGCGGATTCAAAATGCGTTGAGCATTACAAGGTCGGATGCTTATTCAACTTACAATTTAAAAGCTCTCCCGTATGTGTAAAAAAAAGAAGAAAGCTTTTTTTTTAATGTCACTGATGGGCAGCAAGCAAATGCCAACTTGCACTAATTTTCGGAGGGTGCAGCAGCGCCAACGTCTTGTCCACGACCACGAGGAAACCTATGGCCACGTCCACGTTGCAACCAAAGGGGCGGGGGGGGGTGGGGTGTGCAAACGTGATGTCCAGTGCATTCTCCACTCAGTCACGTGTTCGTGACTGACCGCTGCGCAGAAATTCGGGGGAAAACAAAAAACAATTAACGGCGAATGTTTCCGGTCAATTTTTAAAGGGATGCAAATGGAAAAGAAAAAAAAATCCGAAAGTGAGCAAATCTGTCGACAAATCCGTCCACTTTAGATTCTATGGACCGACAAAAAAAAAGCAGATATTATTTTACAGGAAGCAGGACAACTATAAAACAACCAATGGAGAGCAAACGATCAACTCTAGGGAGTCGCCAACCCCGACATTTTCTGGAACACGGAAGTAAGGATAAAAAGGCACTTGCGATATAAAAAAATTGTATTGGAGATCTAAAATGGGTGAGTAAAACATAAAAACCATTTTAATGGACACCAACAGGAAATGGCCAGATTTCAAAAACCCCTCAGTTCAGCCGGTACAGGAGCACACGAACTGGTTAAAAATAATTTTCCAAACATGCATACCTTTAGGCCATCACTTTAATATCCGATTTTTTTTTTCTTTAAAAACCTTTCCAAAGGGCAACATTTTGCAACAGTACATTTTAACATAAAACACATTGGCTAAAAAAAAAAAGAAAAAAGAAAATACAAGACAACAAAACACGTTCTCCACTCTCTTTCTCTCTCCCACAGACTTCTCAATTTCATTATCACCCAAACTCAGGACTGCAAGCCCACGGGACGTTGCAGCAGCATGAAACTCCAGTCAGAGATGCCTCCTGCTAAATGCAGCATTGGGGCACCACCAATGTGATGCAAAATGGACAGGGGTCAAGAGGCGAAATGTCACGCCTTTAGTCTTTCACCGGTGCTTCCAGCAACTGGTGTTGTAGTTACGTCATCATGCTGTCATCACGCCATCATGGCAGGTGAGGCGGCACGTTGCCTCAGGTCAAGCACATTCCTCGGCAAGCACATGCCTCGGACGGCACATGCACTCAGTGGCACATACCTCGCGGCACATGCCTCGGACTCCTGCTGTAATGTTGGGGTAGGACGTCGTGCCCACTAGATGGGAAACCTCAGATGTATGGTGCTCAAGCTACAGGGTTTACTTTGCATGCATGCTGTTGCCTCACCATTGCGCGTTGAGAGAACCTGCTTCGTCTTGGCGACATTCTGGCTCCCCAAGGTTTCTCTGCGGTTGCCAATTGGCTCAAAGCAGACGGCGGCCCCACGACGTTCACCTGCTTTTGACGGTGTTTCCCATTCACGGTGATTGCCTATCCCGGTCTTCTCTTGATCACGTTCAGATTCCTGGTCATTGCCCAAGGTCTCGGTTTCCGTCCAAGTCTCGTTCCGTTCCAAGTCTTCGGTTCCGTTCCAAGTCTCGGTCCGTTCCAAATCTCGGTTCCGTTCCCAAGTTCGGTGTCCGTTCAAAATCTCGCCGTGTTCCAAGCTCGTTCGCAAGTCTCGGTTCCGTTCCAAGTCTCGGTTCCGTTCCAAATCTCGGTTCCGTTCCAAGTCTCGGTTCCGTTCCAAGTCTCGGTTCCGTTCAAAGTCTCGGTTCCGTTCCAGTTCTCGATTCCGTCCAAGTTCGTTTCCCTCCAAGTCTCGTTTCTCTTCCACATCTCGTTCTCTTCCAAGTCTCGTTTCTGTTCCAAGTCTCGTTTCTTGTTCCAAGTCCACGGTCCCGCCCAATTCTCGATCTGTTCAAATATCGCCCTCACGGAACAAAGTCACGATCTCGTTCAAAGTCCCTGTCGCGCGCCAAACTTCTCGGTCAGGTCTGAACTGCGCGATCACGACCAATTCCCGATCACGCACTGATTCTCGGCTCCCGACCGAATTTCATCGACGACGGGCAAATTCCGGCCACGGCAAAGGTCCCAGCCACGGCCAATTCCCTTCCGCGCCAAATTCCCTTCGCACGCCCAAATTCTCCGTCTCCCGGCAAATTCAGGATACAGACAAAATCTCGGTCAGGGACCAAAACTCTCATCATCTCTGGCCAAAACCACGATCCCAAGGCATCTCCCGACCTCACGCTCAAAATTCCACCTCTCTGCAGTGCCTGATCCATGGTCCAAACCTCTTCCTCTCCATTCTTGCTGTTCCCCGTCTCTGAATCGCAATCTCGGCCCCCCGAGTTCTTCCACTTGAAACCTTCATGATCAAAGGACGTCCTGGGCAAACGAATTCACCTGCCGAATCCCCGGCCCAGCACTTCCACGGCCACATAGAAGCCAAAACGATTTCCAAAGGGATCACGGTTCGCCAGTACCTCGACCAATCTCCTGACTGGGAATTTCATCGTTTGGAATGGGGAAATTCCTCAGGAAATAAATCGGTAATCCTGGTCACCTTCCTGTGAGGCCTTTTCTTTTCCAAAGCTAGCCGCTGACACACTCCATGGCGTTGCCACCCTCAACATTCTCGGCAGCTTCTTCCCTCATCAGTGCCGAGAGAGCGACCCTCTCTTGAGGAGGAACTGGTACAGGAATGTCGGCAGACCATTGCTCTCCCAGGAACATCACATCATGTGGGAAGGTGGGCAAAACTGTGGTGGTGGCAACATTGCACCAGTGCGTGGGCCCATCATTTGGCTGCAAGAGGTGAGGAGGTGGCGGACAGGATGCCTGCCAACAAACCTGGCCTGAATCATGTCCAGGCTCTAAGAATGCCAGGTGGAGAGCCGATGAACCAGAGGCAAAAGGCAGCAAAGCCGTGTGGAGGCGGTGCTGTGGTGGATATGTCAGGCGGTTGGTCCAGTAAACCCCATACCCAGTACAACTTCCAGGTTGTGCAACTAATCGAGTGGGTTGGGCGCACTTGCGGATGAAAGCAATGGTGGCCTGACATTTGACTCTTCACCACATACTGAGGTCCCTTCCTTTGAGGATGTTAAGCACGAACCAGGTCGGCCATACTGCAGAGGTAGCGGCTGCAGCTCCAGCAATGGTGGCCCTTGGAGTCATTAAACCAGACTGAGCACACACCAGGCCTCAAGCTGTCAAGAGATTCTGGTTTACCAGGTATTGTTGGTATCATGGAAGAGCCAAACTACCTATAAAATAAAGAAAAAATAAGGAAAGGGAGAGAAAACTGCTGTCAGACAAACAATATAATACACTTTTTCAGTCCACAAACGATGAAAATGTGCAGCCATTAAATTCGTGCATAACAAAGCCATACCTTTGACACAGTCACCTGGCATTGCTTCAAAGGATCCAATGATCCTCTTGGTTGCCATTCCCAACAGACAGGTGGGGGTCCAGGTGGTCTCAGGCCAAATGCCTCTCAGTCAAGGTGTGGGTAATCCAGTGGAAGAGAAGGCTGCAGAGCGTATCCGCGCCATCACCTCTTGGGTAATTCTGACCTCGGGTAGCTTGCGGTGCCTGCTGGGTCTGCAGAAGCTAGGGTTACGCAAAGGCGCTGCGATGGTCCGCAAGACCCTGCATGGCTTGTTGAAGCTGCAGTAACTGTGAGGCTGGGAAAGGCAAGGTGTTGTGTTAAAATATAGTTGGAACATCAAGATTGCAAAGTAACTCAGATTAAAAAACAGGAAAGCACGAAGCCAACATCCCATCAGGATGGTAAAAACTCATGTCAGACAAAGCTAAACATCCCAAAGGGCACAACGAGTATGTAAAGTAATCCACTGGCACATCTGCAAAAGCTTCAATATTCCAATCACAGAAAACTCATGGAATCATGAACCAAAGCGTAATTGCGAACAAGGAAGTGGTAATGCTCACGTACGACCTTATATCCCATCGAGCATGAAGATAGAAAACCAAAGCATTGGACTGGTATAGATTTAAGTATAATATAAAAAAAAAAACAACAAAAACGGCATTGCTAGAATAGTTGTTAAGACCAGTGATTTTGCCTAAACAATGCAGAAATCAGGGAAAATGAAGTGAAAAAGATTCCTGGAATCTGAAGAAGCCAAAATTGCACCAGTGATCATGGAGCAACGGATGACGAAGAACGAACCTAAGAGATCTTAAAAACCGTTCCAGGGAACTATACAACAAACAAACTGCAGTTGGGAAGCTGTTCATGGCTCAGGGACAGATCCATGAAAGAGCCCTCGAACAAACTTTGAGAACAACACAACTTCCAGCTTGGTCATTAAATCACGACACCACCCCCCTCCCCCCCTTTACCGAAATGGAGGTGTGATACTTCGAGAAAAAAGGAGACTTTGTGTTCCACCCTCTGAAACCCGCATATGGAGATAACAACTAACAACACAAAAATGAAAGTTTTGCCAATAGCGTCTAACGGGAAACGTCGTAACCACAGCATTAGCATGCGAATGATACCTCATTTACATAGCTCTTGTGTCAGACGGTGGACTGCAGAGGTTTACAAACAATCGATATCCAGCCAATTTGAGTTATATTCATTTTGTTGCACATCGTGGTAGCATATACTTAGAGTCGTTGGTTCGTACACGAACCGGAAAAGAAACTGGAATGGCACTCTTCAACGTCGTGACGTCGCACAGATATGGCCTCTGCCACATTATACATACATCCATAAATTTACTAAGTTTGACTTGATCCCTTTCAGCCATTTTAATTATCGTGGTTGCCGAAAAACCTACACGACACCACGGCTGGAGTGCACGGACAGTCGACGGACAACCTGAGAAATAATTGCCTGCTCGGAGGAGGTTCCGTTCCAGTCTGTAGCTGAGAGAAAAAAAACAAAAAACATATTCTGTCAAAAAGAAAACCCCAACCTTATCTCATCAATTCTGTCAATGTATCATCTCCTTCCATCAAGTTTAACTTTACGGAAGAACCTGATTCTCAGTCGAAACAGTTAATGCTTTTATGCTGCCGAAAGAAGATCACAGCAAAAATTTTTAGATCCTCGTGGAGGATTCTAATCTTACTCACGGTGTTGTTCTCGCTTCTTCTTGTGGACTTTTTTGCACGCCTCAGTTTCATCGAAACTTCCTAGAACTGGTAATATATGTAAAAATACCCTGCGCAGACAGTAACCATCTCCGATTATGAAAATTCTCCTAGAAAAAAAAGTATCATGACGATCAAAAATCTCCGCTAATGGAAATCGCCTAAAAAATTATCTCCAGAAAACTAGCAAAGCTTTTTGAATGCTGTTTCAGCGGAGAATCGAACAGGGGCATTAGCAGAGATGAATTACCGCACATATGATGCCATTCACTATGACTGTCATATTGCAAGTTTTATGACTAATTCCTATTTTTTTGACGATTTTTGTTTGCACAACCAGAGTTTTCATCAGGATCTTCGTGAAACTTGCCATGTAGAATGCAGAAAGCCCAACGCGCACAGGCAGTAACCATCTTCCGATTTTGGAAATTCTCCTAGAAAAAAAAGTTGACGTCAAATATTCGCCGCTAATGGAAATCGCCTATACCATTTATCTCCGAAATAGGCAAGCTAGTTTGAATATTTGGTTTGCGGGAATCAAGCCGGGCATTAGCACAGTAATTTATCGCATAACCTGATACATTCGAATGACGTCATATTTCGTTTTTATGACTATCTAAGGAGGACAAGGATTCTTAGCTCATTTGAGCTGTTTAAATTAATAAGTGAATTTTCTAATTCATTTACAAACCATTCTCTTACAAATGGAAACTGGATCCATACTATATTTTCCACTATATTGTTATCATATGTTGTGAGGCGTACAAAAGAACGCTTGACGATGCCTTTGCATGTGAGTGTAAGCATGGCCATGAAGTTTGACGGTTGGTGTATTAATTCCCAGTGTGGCAGTTCACTCAAAAAAAGTTCTGTCAAGGCTGTGAACGTTGGAATTATCTTTTCATCCATTTACTCACCAAGAAAAACTCAATTTATTGGCAAACGGAACACATTGCTCACTCCAACGGAACACCTTAGAACCGTTACTAATGCGTTCCACTTACTTTGTGCATATGTCAGCAGAAGTGTGTGTGTGTTGTTGTGTGGTGTGTGTGTGTGTGTGTGTGATGTGTGTGTGCGCGGGGTCGCCGCGAGGACGACAAATACAAGACCTCAAAAATGAAGTGAAAAATCTTGGAATCTGAAGAATGCAAATCTGATACCAGTGATCATTGAAGCAACAGAGAAAGATGAAGAAGAACCTTACAGAGATCTGAAAAACCATCCCTAGGGCGTATTACAAACGAACTGCAGTGGAAGCTCTTGGGCACCGCGCATATGCGCGTGCCGCACGCAACGCCACACACAACGTGGCCAAAGTATGTGGCACACTGCTCGTGTCCAGCATCTCATTCCAAAATCATGGGCATAATATGGAGTTGGTCCACCCTTTACTGCTATAACAGCCATCCACTCTTCTGGAAGCGTCCTTTCCAGACTAGATGTTGGAACAGATGCTGCGGGGATTTGCTTCCATTCAGCCACAAGAGCAATTAGTGAGTCGGCACTTGAGGTTCGGGCGATTAGGTCTGGCTCGCAGTTCGGCCGTTCCAATTCATCCCAAGGTGTTCGATGGGGTGAGGTCAGTCTACTGTCCAGGCCAGTTCAAGTTCTTCCACACCGATCACAACAAACCATTTCTGTAAGACCCGCTTTGTGCATGGGGCATTGTCATGCTGAAACAGGAAAAGGGCCTCCTCAAACTGTGGCCACAAAGTTGGAAGCACAGAATGTCTAGCAATGACATTGTTATGCTGTAGCCATTAAGATTTCCCTTCACTGGAACCAAGGGGCCTAGCCTGAACCATGGAAAAACAGCCCCAGACCATTTATTCCTCCTCCACCAAACTTTACAGGTTGGCACTATGCATTCGGGCAGGGTAGCGTTCTCTGGCATCCGCCAAACCCAAATTTGTCGTCGGACTGCCAGAGATGGTGAAGCGTGATTCATCACTCCATGAGAAACGTGTTATCCAATGCTCCAGCAGTCCATTGGTGCGGAGCCTTACACCACTCCAGCCGAAGCTTGACATTACGCATGGTGATCTTGGCTAGTGTGCGGCTGCTCCGCCATGGAAGCCCATTTCATGAAGCTCTCGACAAACAGTGCTTGTGCTCACGTTGCTCCCAGAGTCCGTTTGGAACTCTGTAGTGAGTGTTGCAACTGACGACAGAAGATTTTTCCGTGCTATGCGCTTCAGCACTCGACGGTCCCATTCTGTGAGCTTGTGTGGCCCACCACTTCGCAGCTGAGCTGTTGTTGCTCCTGCATGTTTCCACTTCACAATAACAGCACTTACAGTTAACCGGGGTAGCTCTAGCAGGGCAGAAATTTGATGAACTGACTTGTTGGAAAGGTGGTATCCTATGACGATGCCACGTTGAAAGTCACTGAGCTCTTCAGTATGACCCATTCTACTGCCAATGTTTGTTTATGGAGATTGCA
>CM068953.1:51958845-51974246 GCA_035128595.1 Eptatretus atami
GAGAGATTTGTCCACATACTTTTGGCAATGTGTATGTTTGTATGTCTATCTATCTACATGTCTGTCTATCTGTGTTTGTCTGTCAATCTATTATATATCTACGTCTGTCTATGTGTGTGTGTGTGTGTGTGTGTGGTGTGTGTGTGTGTGTGTGTGTGTGTGTGTGGCGTGTGTGTGTGGTGTGTGTGTGTGTGTATCATTGCGTGTGTGTCTATGTGTGTGTCTGTCTGTATCTATCTGTACCTGTCTCTATCTATGTGTATGTTTGTCTATCTATCTATATATCTATTGTGTCTGTCTCATATATTTGTCTGTCTGTTATGAGAATGCCCTTGTGTAATGTCTGTATCAAGCAATTCTGTGTTGTGTCTGTCTGTCTGTCTATCTATCTGTCTGTCTGATGTAGGAATGCGTTCACTTTTGAGGTGTTGTAGTGGGAGTGGAGGGGTCGAGAGTTGAGTTGGGGGTGGGGGTTGAAGGCTTGGAGTGTGGAGGACAGAGGGGGTTTTAAGCCTTTGGTTGGGAGTGGAGGATTGTGGACTTGGAGTTGGGCTTGATGAATTGGGTTTGCGGGAGACTTGAAGGCTTGAGGTTGAGGATTTGAGGATGGAATGGGGGGAAGGGGTTGAGTACTTCAAGAAGAAAGGGTTTGAGGACTTAAAGTCACATTGTACATTACACGGCATTTTCACAACTCCTGTCATTATGCTGTCAAAGGGCAATTCCTACCAAATTCCGAAATAATATTCCACTCTGGCCTTAGTTATTTATAACTTGGTTTACAGATCCGCCGACGGTAAATCTGCCAAAATGAATATAAATATAAAACACATTTTTAGCCTTTTATATTATACATTTTCCGCCGAAGGTGCAAAAGTTTCAAAACCCGAAATGTAAACGCCGGCATTTATTTTCAAATATAATTTCGTGCGCGCGTGCCAAAATACTGAGTCACTTTAACCAAACTGTGCAGTAGTCTTCGGTCATGGCGTCTGAGCAGTGGCCAGCGTGGTTCAGATTGACTGTGGTTTTGGGGCGACAGTGATTGTTAAGAAGTATGTCAGCGGTATAAATTGGAGTGACTGTATTGGTGATTTAATCAACCAACATCTTGACGACGAATATTCTGGCCGAACTATTGCATCAATTCAGAGCAGCAGCAGGGATGATTCGCAGGCTACTCTCGATCGTGCCGATTTTGTTTCCATCGAAAGTTGTACACCGCTGTTCGTATTGAAAGATTTCGGTGCCAAGTACGTCAAAGTTTCCCTGCGAGATGCTGATATTCAGCTTTCAACAGACCAGAAATCAGCCTTTGATGTGCTCATGGGGATGGGGAGATGGTACGATCAGATGCCCATGAAAAGTAAGAGCTGGTTATGGCTCTGATTGACCGTTTTGAGCGTGTTGTCTCCTAGTAGACACCTTTTTTTAATCATATCCAACACTATGCATTGGTGTGCACACACACATCTATGACTAGGACAGTAATTTTCTCAGCATTGTTTCCATTTGTTTGATGATCCAACAGGTTTCTATAAGAAAAACATGCCAGACTATATTGTAAAACAAGTTTTAATCCTTCTTTATTGTTTTTCACATCAGATTATACAGTGAACATGGGCATCCTGCATTTGAATGGTCTTCCATCTTCAATGTTTCCTTAGATCCTCCTGGTCCGGGATTTATATTTATTCCCCCCCCCCTACCCTTGTCTTTTCCATGGAACATCCGGAAAAAATCATAAAAATATATATATTCTAAAAATTGAAATTATATTTATATTATATTTCGACCTACCGACCCTACATTTTAGCTGAAGAACTGCGTAAACCAAGTTATAAAATAACTAAGACACTCTATTGGAAACTAATTCCCTTACAACAGCCCGGGGGAACTGGGTTATCTGTTCGTATATATACAAATGCAAGTTGCTTGGTTGTGTCTGAACGGGGTAAACATCGTAACCACAGCAAGTACAATGCTGAAGGATACCTCATTTAAGAGCTCTTGGGTCCAGACTGTGCATGCGGATGTTTACAAGTTTTTGATATTCATGCAATTTCGAATTATATTCGTTTTGTTGTGCACGTGATTAAGATATATGTATTTATCCGAAATATATTATCCAAAACAATCGTTATATTAAGATATATGTATTTTCCTTCATCCAAATCACTTATTACTGCTTGTGAGGAGGATAGCTCATAGCATTCTCATGTTTGACCTGTTTATAGTCTGGGTTTGATTCCTCGCTTGACTCCAAACTGTCACACTGGATTATAGACCCTCTCACAGACATCACCAACACCACACATGTATCCACCCATCTGAAATCTCTTCTTCTGAATTCTCAGGCTGTAGCATCTCATCCAGTCACTGTCCCTTCTTCTGAAAAACTCTTCTATTTTCTTTATATCCTTCATTATCTTAAACATCTCCGTCAGATCACCAACTTTCTAATGCAGAAACTCCTCTTTCCTTCAGCCGCTCAACCCCCCCCCCTCCCCCTCCACCTGTGTATACACCCCAAAAACTTATTAGCTTTACTCTACTGCTTGGCACAGCTGCATGCTTACTCCCCCAATATACCTCACCATCCCCTGATCCTTCTCCATGTCACATACTCCAAGATGTTACATAGTTACCAAAACATGCCAAGTACATACTCCATATTTCTTAATGTTAATTTCCCAATCTTTTGTCAAATCTATGAAAGAATCTCGATTTTCGTGAATCGGATCACCTCTCTGATATCTACATTGCCTTCAGAAAGTATTCACACCCCTCGACTTTTGTCACATTTTGTTGCGTTACAGCCTAAATTTAAAATGGATTAAATATAAAGTTTGTCACCGATCTACACAAAATACCCCACAATGACAAAGTGAAATCACAGTTTCAGAAATCTTTACAAAATAATTAAAAATGAAAAGCTGAAATGTCTTGCGTCAGTAAGTATTCAACCTCCTGAGTCAATACTTTGTAGAAGCGCCTTTGGCAGCGATTACAGCACAGCTTCGAGTGTTCTTTGGTATGTCTGCTTTGCACATCTGGATTTGGGGATTTTCTCCATTCTCCCTTGCAGATTTGCTCAAGCTCTGTCAAGTTGGATGGGGAGCGTCAGTGAACAGCAATCTTCAAGTCTTTCCACAGATTCTCAATGGGATTCAAGACTGGGTTGCGAGACCACTCAAGGATTTTTTACGTTCTTGTTCTGAAGCCATTCCAGTGTTGCTTTAACTGTATGCTTGGGGTCATTGTCTTGTTGGAACGTAAATCTTCGCCACAGTCTAAGGTCTTTTGAACTCTGAAACAGGTTCTCCTCAAGGATTTGCCTGTATTTGGCTCCATTCATTGTTCCTTCTGCTTCAGCTGAGAGTATCTATCAAGGAGGTGAAGGAGGGCTTTTACAGAAGATCCAGGTTGGAGTGGAGGAAGTAAAGGAAAAGCTCGGAAATCAAAGAGTGGATGAGGTTCCGGGGCCAGATAATATGCACCTGAGAATATTGATGGAGGTGGCTGAGCAGATAAGTGAGATGTTAACGGATATTTTCAATAGCTCACTGGAGTCAGGACAGGTACCAGAGGATTGGAGAGTTGCAAATGTAACACCATTATTTAAGAAAGGGTCCAGAGAATAATTGGGAAACAATAGACAAGTTAGTTTGACTTCATTTGTGGGGAAGGTGTTGGAGATATTAATTAGGGACCAGATGAGGAACCATTTAAATAAATACAAACTAATTAAAAGGTAGTCAGCATGGGTTTACCAAAGGTAGTTCCTGTCGAACAAATCTTTTAGAGTTCGATGAAGCCGTTTCTGATTGGGTGGATGAGGGAAAGGCAATGGACATAGTATATCAAGACTTAAAGAAGGCATTTGATAAGAATTGAATACCACATGTGTACACCACATTGGAGGTTGTTCGTCAAATTGAGCACTTGTGCAGCAGCTGGTAGGTTAGCTAACTGGATTGGAAACAAGAATAGGGATAGGAAGTGAAGAGTAGCTGCGAGTTTGAGGATGTCTGGCTCTGAATAAGTAAGTAGCAGAGTTCCTCAGGTATCAGTATCCATCCATCCATTGGGACCATACTCTGTGCAGAGCGTTGGTGCTGCCTAAGCAGTCTCCTTGGCTATCGGGCACAATACTGGACGGGTCGCCACTCCGACACACAGTACACCAGCATACTGGCTCTCATTTTGCCAACCTCGGAAGGATGACAGGCAGAGTCAACCCCACCTGGTAATAATTCAACAGCCGAGTGGGATTTGAACTTAGGATCCTAGGATCCCAAGCCCACCACCCGAACCATGAAGCCAACACCAGGCATGTTATCAGTACGAGGACTATTATTACTCATAATATTAATCAATTATTTGGATCGTGGGGTGAAGAGTAGGCGTTCCAAATTTGCAGATGATACAAAGCTCGGAGGTAAGGTCGATAGCAGAGAGGGTGGTGGTCAGGTTATGAAAGGAAATTGGATTCACCTGAGCTCAATTTGGAGTGTCAGCAAAGGGGTTGAACACATTGATGCAAGACATTTCAGCTTTGTATTTTGAATTCATTTGTAAAAATTTCTAAAAATCTGTTTTCACTTTGTCATTATGGGTATTTTGTGTAGTTCGGTGACAAAAAAATTAAATTTAATCCAATTTAAATTCAGGCTGTAACAATAAAATGCGACAAAAGTCGCGGGGTGTGAATACTTTCTGAGGACACTGTACCTTAACCTCCAAGATTAGTGTCGTTAGCAAATTTGGAAGCCTATTCTTAAACCACCAGAGTCTTCGGAATCACAGGCCATCGCACACGAATAACTTCGTGACTCGATGGGTCGCTAATCGACCGTGAACGCCAATAACTCGACCACATGACTTAGGGTCCTCCGTCTCATAAATACTGATTACCTAATGGTCATGTGATCTAATTACCGGGGGACACGCCCTCACTACGCCTTGTTCAAACCGGATCACCTTAACGGATCAGATGCAGCCGAGCGTAACTGCCAAGGACGTACCGGTTAGGAAAACAGATCGTTGGGGGATAATCCCACTTGGCTCGGATACGAACCATGCTGGACCAATGAGGGAAAAGACGAAAACGAGCTGGGAACATTTCTATACAAAGCATTTATTTACCTTAATTTACAATCAAGCAAGGAAAGGTATGTGGCACAGTAAATTTGGGTATTAATATTATGAAGCAGGATAGCAAAATTGGTGGGGTGCAACAAAAGACAAGCAATTTACAAAGCAGACACAGAGCAGACTTATCTGTTAGCACTCTACAATCTTAACTTGTGCTAGACAGGCACCATACACACACACACACACACACACACACACACACACAACAACACAACGGGGGAAACGGCCTCCGCAAAACCTGGCACGGTCGGCCGACCAATGCAACCAGTAGGCTTTGGCGAATGGTAGGGGGTTGAAATACTAGTGTCTAAGGTGTGGAAGTGGGAGGAGTGATGTAGTGCAATATGGGGGGGTGCGGTGTCGTGCCAGAGGAAATGTGATTGCGAGCAGCAATGGATGCTCTTTTGTGCGTCCAAAGGGGACGAGATAGAGAGGTGGAAAGAGAGAGAGAAGAGAAGAGAAATGCGTGAGGCGACAGATCCCGAACCTAGTCATGCATAGGTCTGTGAGTGTAGCGTGTACCTCCATGGGCGCTCCGCTTGGGCATTCCACCTCGAGAGTTGACATGTTAACTCTGGCTTTATCACTTTGCAGGGGCTCGTGGCAACGTGCACCCGCACTGTCCTCCGGAATAAACAGTCTCAGTCGCACACCACAACCGCAGGTAAAGAGCCAGCACAGGGCAGAGCCGAAGGAGCAGTGAAGAAGAGGGCAAAGCAGAGAGGCAAAGGAGAGGCAAAGGAGAGGGAGAACGGCTTCGCGAGCCGCCTTTTATAAGCCCCGGGCGAAGGGTGGGTGACGATCCAAAGCGACCCGCTGTGACCCGAATCCCGCTTCTCTATTGGGTCACAGCAGCCAAGCCATGCCCTGCCAGGCTCCTGGGGCCGGAAGCGGTCTCATTCGCACAGCCGGCGTGACACGCTCCATACCAACTCCCGCGACCCCCCCCCCCACCCCCTACCACCCCTCCGGCCTCCGGCGACGGACGAGGGCTGCATTCAATCTCGGTACGCCCCGGCTCGACGCGGCTGGTGCTTTCAACGTCGTTGCTCGTCCCGCACCACACTGCTTGAGCCCAGCCTGGGTTAATGCTGCACGCTCTGTTTTTTGGTGATTGTATCGATAAAGAGATGAGGAGGGTGCAGGAAATTTTCCCGTGTACGGGAGGGTGGTTCGTGGTCGAAGTGGTGAGTTTTGGTGAGCGAGGGTTGAGCAAGGTGCGAGCCGTTGGAAATTGGCGTGCATATCTGAATGAAATGGCGCGCCATGCACGTGCGTATTGCAGTTGTTTCTTTGGTGATTCTCTCACGGGAGTCTGTGTGGTGTGTTTGTTATTCATATCATGTGTGTGTTTGCTTGCTTGCTTGATTTGTACCATGGCTAAAAAGAAAGGGTTGAAATAGAAATCAGAATAGAAGATAGAGATATAGTTATTGAGACTAGTCATTAGACCCACGCAACGCACTTCGTCCTGTTAACCCACTAGACATGAGGGGAAGGTCTAACTGCACGAATACCAACGAAATACTGCTGGGGATCACTGTATGCTGGGTGCCATTGCTTAGAGGTATGCAGTTTTGTAGAACCGCAACAATATGATACATCCACTGCACTTCCATCATTCTACAATCAGAAACTGCTTCATGGAACTCCAATAAATCATGAAGCATGACCTCCCTTTAATCAGTGGGTAGTCGGCGTGCTCACATTTAGTTTAGTCCTATGATGTTTCGCAACACCTTCCCCACAACTGAAGTCAACTAATATCTATCGTTGCCATTCCCTCTGGATCTTTCTTAAATAATGTGCTTTATTTTTGATACTTTCCAAACCTGGTACCTGTCACGACTACAATGAGCTGCATCAGCTTATTTCTCTATACCTCCTAATCTTTGGATGCTATATTCTGACCGTGGAGCATTTGTATGCATCTAGCGGATATGCTTACACATTGTAGCAATAAGAACTGTGCTTCTCCATTGTCTTGGGTCGTCACTGCGTTTGATTTTTACATTTATTTATTTTCATTTACGGACGCTTTCTGATCTTGTCATTTTCCTGGTGTATCGGCCTCGATGTCCATCGGCAGGAAAATTACCGTTTCCCCATTGTCTCGGTCTCTCCCTGCATTTTTCATTTTTATAATATTTCATTCACAGATGCTTTCGATGGTGTGTGGTTTTCCGTGTAACGGCTTTGTTGTCCGTCAGCACTACAAATTTTCAGCTTCTCAGCAAACTTTAATATCAGTCAGTCAATGAGTCAGTGAGTCAGACGCGAGTCGGTGATCAGTGGTTCGAATGAGCTTTATATATTGG
This sequence comes from Eptatretus atami, assembly GCA_035128595.1. NCBI lineage: Eukaryota > Metazoa > Chordata > Myxini > Myxiniformes > Myxinidae > Eptatretus > Eptatretus atami. The sequence continues at coordinate 51,966,321 of CM068953.1, forward strand.
ATATAAGTCAACCCCCGCTTCATCGCGGTCACCTATCGCGCCCGGTTCATGCGGGTTTCTGACGTAACTAATTTTTCTGCGGATTCCCCGGTACTCGGTAATATGTATAAATATAATTATTTAAGCAATAATATAATGCGTGTGTTTCGACATCACACAACGCACAAGACAAAGTTTCGCTTGTGAACTTCGAATATTTTACGTTTTTCTCCAACCACGATGGCGCCAACGCCTGCACTTCGAAGGTTTCTGCAAGGAACCGAAGCGCCAGAGGTAAGGTCCTGGGACGCTCCAGGAGAAGGTTCAAGTAAGGTGCTCGATATATGCTTCGGAAGGAAAAAGGTTTGCGCCGTGGACGAGCATTGCTATACCCAGCACCTCAAAACCGATCCAGACAGACTAGTCCGATCTCCGGCACCAACCCAATATGGCCAAACCGACTCAGACCAGACAGTCGATCTCGGCACCTCAAACCCACTCACTGCAAACCGACCAGACCCGACCAGTACGATTCCGCCTCAAACCCACTCACTGCCAAACCGACCAGACCAGTCGAATCGATTTTTTTGGGAGGCGTCAGATTCATCGCGGATTTTCACTTAGCGTCGGGGAGGTTTGAAGTAACCCCGGAGAACGGGGGATTACTGTATAGTATTTTTCAATAGGGTTTAAAGCTCAGAGTAGCTTCAGCAGTTCATTGCACGCACATACAGAGGAATATATGAGACTACACGCATAGACTTCAGACAAACATAAGAGCTGACCTTGGGGGAAGTGACATAACTTCCTAGATCACTCTGGATTATGAAGTGACAAGGTGAGTGGGAAGTGATGGCATTATTATGAAGTAGCTTTCTTCTGCACTCAGTAAGACATTAAGGATAAACCCCTTCTTGGATTGGTATTCAGTCGCTACAAAATGTACTCCGATTTCGGGGAACCAGCTCGTCATAACCCTGGAGGAACCAAGACGCCGTAACCCGAGGAACCAAGACGCCCGATAACCCGGAGGAACAAGACGAATCCGGAAACCAAACTCCGTAACCCACCAGGACCTTAACCAAAATCGAATTGCTTGTTTGTCAGCTACCAAACTCATCCCAAGTTGTCATAATCTGTCCACAACTTTTTGAAAAAATTGTGCTATATATCGTTTTTTGGCCCCATCTCTCAATGGTGAAGAATAACTTTTAAAAAAATTATCGGATCCAGATCTTCACCAAAATCGAATCAATTCTTCACCACACCAATCTGTCCACCAAATTTCGTCTGATCCGTCCACAACTTTTTAAGATATCCTGCACACAAACAAACAGACAGGTGTGAAAACAATAACTCCGTCCACCTTCGTGGTGGAGGTAATAATTGCTGTCTGCTTATGCTTTAAAGCACGACTTTCTCTCTGCTTAACCACCCTATCTCTTTTTGTCTCTAACTTTATGCTCACTGGAAAAATACTTACTCTTTACAATGTACATTTTCTCCTTGGAGGCTGTCCATTTTAAGGATATCATCAAATGTTTGCAAAACATGCTCTAATCAGAATGAAAACACTACACAGTGATAGGTATTGCTAGTACAGGACAATAAAGTTCTTTACTACTGCCAGCATATGTTCTTCAAAGACTCAAACAGATGACACTTACTTGATGGTGCCATCTGCACAGGAGGAAGGCTGACAGGAGGTGAAATAGGTACAGACCTGGACCAAAAAGCCTACACGAAAACAAAAAGGAAAGCAAATGAAATCAATGAGCCTAACATGAACGGATGTCATCCTCAAGAAGCATTTCATTACCACTTCAGCCACCTACAAACCTGACATAAAAAAGGTACTGTGCAAGAACATGGTGTCCAGCGAGAGGGAGAGTGCAAATTATGCGCTGCAACACCTGCAATAGTCCAAAGCATACCAGGTGCGGCTGACTGGGGTTGAAGGGAGGTCGTGCGAATGCGGATGAGCAGAGATGGAGCAAATGGAGGAGCCACCATTGCTGGTAGGTTGGTGGGAAGCCGAGAGCTTGGACAAGGCCTAGTGGCACTGGCGGTACCTGGGGATGCAGGTACGAGTGCACATAATTTAATACTCATAAAAGGCACAATGTAACGTGCATGGACATCTATTAGGGAAAGTCAAACTGTATTCACGACCGCTGATTTCACTCGAGTTTCACACTACCTGAAGGTGCGTGTGATGGTGGGGGAGGAATGGGATTCACAGTTCACTGATAGTTGGGGTGGAAGGAGTAAATTCTGGGCATTCCCTCTTCAGACTTGATTCGGGACATCTCGCTCGGATGTAAAACTTTTTCACTTCCCACTCTGTGTGCAAAAAGATGGTAAGTGGAGGAGAAAAAGAAGATGGTGGGAAGGGTTGGGAGATGGGGGATGATTACAAATATCAATTGGAAATAGATGTAAGAATCATTTTTTTAAAAAGGGGTTGTAAACTCCAGAGACGCAGCACACAGACCAGCACCAGAAAGGGGCAGTGTGCATGGTCACATGGGTTTGCATCAATCAACTCCTGAGGCACTTTTGTGTTAGTCACAGGCAGACACACGTACTTTGCTGCAAAAGCACATCGTTCCTTCAAGTCACAAAAAGGAAATTTGAGGTCAAATCACAGGAATTCCTTCTTTCTCAGGCTCAAGTGGTTACACTTGCTGCACACAATTTCAACTGCTCTGCCACTACTTTACTTTTCTTTTCTTTACTTTTACTACTTTACTTACTTCTTTACTTTTCATCAGAATTCCCAGTGTGACATTATGCCAAGACTCCAAAAAATGAGAAGAATACAGAGAGTAAAATACCTGGATTCACACTGTCCTGATCAATAATTCCTCCATCCGTGAAAGTTTCCAACATTTCTGCCTTGACAGCTTCCAGGGTATAAAGGAAGCACCAAGGTCGACATCCCAAAACTTTTTGTGCTCACTTTTGACGCCCTTATTCAGTGCCCAAGCAATCTGTAGCAAACAGAGAACAAACGAATAGTGAGACCAAGTCTATGTCATGAGCTCCAGAAAAGGTCAAATATGAGTATTCAATCACTGTACGCATCGAAGGAACCGTTGAAGTAGAAAAGGCCATGGTGGCAGAGCACACTAACAAGCACCTTGATCATCTTTGAATGAATCTTAAGACCTTGCTGAGCTTGTGCAACGCACGGAGTGCTCGTGCGATGGTCATACACACGTATGCGCAGCCTCGTGGTGGGATCATCTGCAACAAGAGTGTGGAGGGGAGGAAGGGGGCATACGGCACATCTTAGTTAATCACACCAGCATTTCGAAAGATGCACACTTATAAAACATCCAAATGGTAAATTATGTTAAAAGGTGATCGTTTTAGTAACAAATACAGCTGAAAATAAAATCCATCACCAATCAGCCACGCAATGAGAATAGAAGAGGACAGCTCGACATGACTCAACTAGGCGAAAGATTTGCGCCCACAAAGTGCAACCTCAGCAAATACGATAGCTGAACATTTAATTCTCAAACTACAATCATAGTTCCATGATGAAACATAGTATGATGTAACTTTATTTTTTTTTTAAGCAAACTTTTAAACAATGCAAACTTTTTATACAAGCTCACATGCTGAGGGGTATGGTCTTGCTCCTGCACTCTCCACCTCTATCTTCAGGCACACACTTTCCTAAGGAATTGTCATCTGCTCACCCTCTCAAAGTCCAGTTGTGGTTAACCCACCTGGATTCATTAATCCCCTTATTCTCCAAATGTGCAATCATCTATCTCCCCCAGAGCCTCAAACACTGTATCCAACATATATATATTTTGTTAATCTCCTGCGTTCATTGTCTCGTCCTTCTCACTTCAGTTTTTCAAAGGTGCTGCTCATCATTACCTCAGTGTTCACCCATGCACATCCCAATATCTCTACACATGCTGATTATTTTCCCATTCTGTTCCTTTCTGGCACTGCTACTCGTTTTAATGTTATTCCTCATGATGCATGTCCATCCACCCACCCATACCCTTTGGTAGTTTGTGAACTTGCTGTCCTTGTCATTTATCCACTGCATCAGGCTAGACCTTATAAAAAAAAAAAATTCAAAAAAACAACTAGTATTGCCACAAAATTACTCAGATGAGCTTTACAAGGTTTTGTCTTGGTGTGAATTAACAAACGATATTGTACCGTTTTTAACTTGTGAAGATATTTATTGTTTGGTGGTGCAATGGATAACGACTTAATTAATGAGCACTGCAACGCCAATTCATTTCTGTGTGAGGGTATGAACTGGTAAGCCTGGTGTTGGCTTAATGGTTAGGGTGTTGGCTTTGGATCCTTGGATCCTGAGTTCAAATCCCCCTTGGCTGTTGAATTATTACAGGTGGGGTTAACTTGGCTGTCATCCTTCTGAAGTCGGAAAAATGAGTGCCAGCTGCTGATATACTGTGTCAGAGTGCCACCCGTCCAGGTTGTGCCCGCAATAGCCAAGGAGACTGTTTGGCAGCACCAACGCTCTGCACAGAGTATGGTCCCAATGGTGGAGAACTGGTATCGAATAACACTACGGGTTTTGAAGGCAAAAGGTGAACTAGAGCGAAGCCCATCTCAAAAACCCCATGTTCTCACATAAAACAAAGGTGGAAAGATGGCAAAAAGTTCCACCAAGAATTGCCCCAATATCAATTTTGATTTTAATCTGCTCCCCAACCGTGAATCAAGTCTCACCCCATGGGGCATGAACCGGGGATCGAATCAAAAAAAAAAATCATTCCACATTTCACGAATCCACAAATGTTGATTGCAAATGCAAAGTTTCATATAAAATGTTTTAAAAATGCAGCCTGCATTTGCATTTTTTGGAATGTGACATTTTCACCCCACCTCCAAAATGATACTGCTCTCGCACCTTGCCAGGTGGTGATCATAACTACCAAGTTTGGTACATTTCTGCACAACGTTCAGGAGGAGATACCGTGGCAGACGGACAGACGGAGCAGATTTACAATATCTCCACGTTTTTTTTTACAAAATGTAATCATTCCGAACACATGCTCATCAGCTGACGAACATTTTTCCATTATAGAGACTGTAAATGAAATTTAGATGTAACATTATGACGAAGAATCATAAATAAAAAAAAATAATAATAATAATAAGGTTCAGCAGAGAAATATATTGACTCTCCACTGAAAAAAAATTCCCATCCTATTTCACTCGGTTTCATGTATATTACAGGCACAAATTTTGCCAATAACCACTCCGATAACAACAGAATCATGCAATTTCACTCAAGAATGACCATTCTGACCCTGCCTAGTCACAATAAAATATTTCATGGAGTTTTAGCAACAGTACCTAATCTGTTTGAATAATAGAATAAATAGACAACTTTGCGGAAGTTAACTTGTTTGGAAGTGGTGTAATTGTTGGAGAATCCGCTCTGAGTCTGTGAGGTGGCAGTTGATTCCTATTGCCTCAATCCATACAAAGATTTTTCAAAATTGGCACGTATTGCTTCCTTGCTGACGCAGAGCTATTTAAGGAAAGAGCACGGTGAAACCCCATCGGTTGTCATCCATGGGAGGAGGTAATATCTCCTTAATTGCCCCACTGAGTGTGGCAAGAAAAAGTGACGTCATAAAGACGTCATCGCCAGGACCCGAAGATGCCCCGAGAAGTTACGTCACTTTCCCCAAGTTCAACGACTGCGTTGCCTGGAATCGAGTCCAGTGTGCTCCCATGTTTTTGTCTGCATGTATGCAAGATTGTGTTTCAGCTATTCCTCGAGCCTTAGACCTCGTAAAGATAGAAATAATTAAAAAGTCCACCGATTGTATGCATGAACAATGTTGTATGTTTAGATACGAGGGCGAGTCGAAAAGTATCAGCAATATTCTATTAAAAACGGTGTTGTGCTGATACATTGCTTATTGTACTTGCAGGTACAAGCACAAACTGTCTGCGCCATTGTGAAGCGGTTTCAAACTTCAGCCGTCAGTAGTTGTGTCGTAGGAGTAACATGACTGCTCCATGGTCTGTTTTGCACCAAAGAGCAGCAGCGTGCAGAGATACGATTTTTTGTGGACCGGAGGTGTACAAGGACAGAATCAATCGCAGACTTTCAGCACAACATGGGAAACAGTGCTTTACCGCAGCAGGGTGTGTATGATTAGATTACCATGTTCAAAATTGTCAGCAAGTGTCAGCTGATGGTGAACGATCTGGACACCCATCCATGTCCACAACAGAAGAACATTGAAGCGAGTCTGGTGCCATGATTCTGGATAAACGATGGTCGACTATTGACGAAGTGGCACAACATCTGAACATCAGTCATGCTTCTGCACAAGAAATCATCAACAATTGACTTGGTTTTATAAGTTTTCGCCAAGATTGGCCTCCAAAACAACTCACACAAGAGCGCAAGAGCAACTGTGTAACAATCTGCGAAAGCCTTCTGAACCGCTTTCAGTCATGAGGAATGCTTTTTTGAATGTGACGTAGATCCCACCATTACAACAGAGAGCAACGCCAGAGAATGGAGTGGAAACATCGACTATCACCAGTCAAAAGAAGTTCAAATGCACCCATCGGCAGAAAGTGATGTCGACACTTTTTTGGGACTCACAAGGCCCAATTTTGGAACACTATCAAAGGTGGGCACACAGGTAAACAGTGTCCGTTATTGTGAAATGCTCAGGGACGCATTGAAACCGCTATTCGATGGAAACGCGAGGGCTCCTGCCAAAAAGTGTTGCATTGTTGATGACAATGCCCATCCACACACTGCCACTACTGTAGAAAACCTCCGGTAAATTGAACTTTGAGTGTTGGAGCATCCTCGGTACAGTCCTGACCTGGCCCTTCGGACTTTCACCGTTTGGTGCACTCAAAGACACTTGAGAGGAGGCCGCACTTTGCCAGTGACCAATGAGTGAAAGAGCGGTGCATGTGTAGTTGTCACTCAGCCAAAAACATTTCTTCTGAGGGCAGAGAGGAGCTTGTGAACTGATGGACAAAGTTGTGTTGAAAGAGGGACTATGTGGAAAAACGATGCCCTTTACATCGCTCAATTGTAGTTACATATTTAATAAAAATATATTGCGGATACTTTTGACTCACCCTCGTACATATAAATTAACACGATCTTATTCCCAAAACAAATTATTCAGTTTTACTTTCTTAATACTGAAGGAACAAACATTAATCCGAGATAAGTCCGTTTCGCAAATAGCAATGTATTCCACTTTATTAGCTTATCAAGGCAGACAAACGTACATTGATCGACTCGATTGGCCCAAACTCCTGAAACATCGCCGCAATGTCCTGTTGTATGACTCGTTTGTCAACTGTCGCGACCCATAGCGTCGTGGACAAACTGCAAAAAACAAAAGGTCAAGTGGCACGTCCCTTAGGATGCGTATGCATGAGTGCAGAGACATTTCACACACGCACAAAAAAAAAAAAACTTTGCCAAAAATGCACAAACATATCATCAACAGGTTATCATAGTCTTGAAGAAAATCCAGGATGGAAGTATGCGCTCCAGTCACGACAGTGAAAATGATCTTCAGATCAACGATGCACAACTATCGAGCAAAAGATAAAGGGAAAATATGAAGTGCATGTGCACTGCACGATGACCTTTTACCAGATCGTATGAGACAGCAGACCGGGATGGCAGGATAGCTTAGAGGTAGTGTACTGAGAAACCAAATTTTGAGTGCAACTGACCATTAGTTAATGAATATGAGGTTGTCAGTTCAAGCACAGAACTTGCGGTCTGGTGTGGGTGGCACAGGAGAATAAAAACAAGAAGAAAATGGTCTATATATCCACCGTGAAAGATGAAAAGGTGTTTGACGTTTTCATTGTCGATGCAAGACAGAGAGAGGGGGTGGGGGGGGGAGAGAGGAAAGGAGAGCATGGAAATTGAAGTGG
>CM068953.1:51974909-51994347 GCA_035128595.1 Eptatretus atami
TTGCTCGTCCCCGCACCACACTGCTTGAGCCCAGCCTGGGTTATGCTGCACGCCTCTGTTTTTTGGTGAATTGTATCGATAAAGAGATGAGGAGGTGCAGGAATATTTTTCCCGTGTACGGGAGGTGTTCGTGGTCGAAGTGGTGAGTTATTGGTGAGCGAGGGTTGAGCAAGGTGCGATGCCGTTGGAAATTGGCGTGCATATCTGAATGAAATGGCGCGCCATGCACGTGCCGTATTGCAAGTTTGTTCTTTTGGTGATTCTCTCACGGGAGTCTGTGTGGTGTGTTTGTTATTCATATCATGGTGTGTTTGCTTGCTTGCTTGATTTGTACCATGGCTAAAAAGAAAGGGTTGAAATAGAAATCAGAATAGAAGATAGAGATATAGTTATTAGACCTAGTCATTAGACCCACGCAACGCACTTCGTCCTGTTAACCCACTAGACATGAGGGGAAGGTCTAACTGCACGAATACCAACGAAATAACTGCCTGGGGATCACTGTATGCTGGGTGCCATTGCCTTAGAGGTATGCAGTTTTGTAGAACCGCAACAATATGATACATCCACTGCACTTCCATCATCTACAATCAGAAACTGCTTCATGGAACTCCAATAAAATCATGAAGCATGACCTCCCTTTAATCAGTGGGTCAGTCGGCGGGTGTCCTCCCTTTAGTTTAGTCCCTCATGAATGTTTCCAACACCTTCCCCACAACTGAAGTCAAACTAACATATCTATCGTTCGCCAATTCCCTTCTGGATCCTTTCTTAAATAATGTGCTTTATTTTTGATACTTTCCAATCCCCTGGTACCTGTCACGACTACAATGAGCTGACATCACGCTTATTTGCTCTATCACCTCCCTCAATACTCTTGGATGCATATATTCTGACCGTGGAGCATTTTGTATGCATACTAGCGGGATATGCTTACACATTGTAAGCAATAACGAACTGTGCTTCTCCATTGTCTTGGGTCGCTCACCTGCGTTTGATTTTTACATTTATTTATTTTCATTTACGGACGCTTTCTGATGCTTGTCATTTTTCCTGGTGTATCGGCCTCGATGTCCATCGGCAGGAAAAAATTACCGTGTTTCCCCATTGTCTCGGGTCTCTCACCTGCATTTTTTCATTTTTATATATATTTTCATTCACAGATGCTTTCCGATGGTTGTGTGGTTTTTCCCGGTGTAACGGCTTTGTTGTCCGTCAGCACACAAATTTTCAGCTTTCTACCACCAAACTTTAATATCAGTCAGTCAATGAGTCAGTGAGTCAGACAGCGAGTGGTGAGTCAGTGGTTCGAATGAGCTTTATATATTGGATATACAAGTCAACCCCCGCTTCATCGCGGTCACCTATCGCGCCCCGGTTCATCGCGGGTTTCTTGGAACGTAACTAATTTTTTCTGCGGATTCCCCCGGTACATCGGTAATAATGTAATAAATATAAATTATTTAAGCAATAAATTATAACGCGTGTGTTTCGACCAGTCACACAACGCACAAGACAAAGTTTCGCTTGTGAACTTCGAATATTTTCTACGTTTTTTCTCCAAGCCCCCACGATGGCGCCAAACGCCCTGCACCTTCGAAGGTTCTGCAAGGAACCGAAAGCGCCAGAGGAAGGTCCTGGGACGCTCCAGGAGAAGGTTAAGTAAAGGTGCTCGATATATGCTTCGGAAGGAAAAAGGTTGCCGCCGTGGACGAGCATTGCTCATACCCAGCACCTCAAAACCGACCAGACCAGACTAGTCGATCTCCGGCACTCAAACCCAATCACTGCCAAACCGACCAGACCAGACCAGTCGATCTCGGCACCTCAAACCCACTCACTGCCAAAACCGACCAGACCAGACCAGTCGATCTCCGCACCTCAAACCCACTCACTGCCAAACCGACCAGACCAGTCGAATCGATTTTTTGGGGAGCGTCCATTCATCGCGGATTTTCACTTAGCGCGGGGAGGTTTGAACGTAACCCCCGCGAGAGAACGGGGGATTACTGTTATAGTATTTTTCAATAGGTTTAAAGCTCATCGAGTAGCTTCAGCAGTTCATTTGCACGCACATACAGAGGAATATATGAGACTACACGGCATAGACTTCAGACAAACATAAGAGCTGACCTTGGGGGAAGTGACATAACTTCCTAGATCACTCTGGATTATGAAGTGACAAGGTGAAGTGGGAAGTGATGGCATTATTATGAAGTAGCTTTCCTCTCTGCACTCAGTAAGACATGAAGGATAAACCCACCTTCTTGGATTGGTATTCAGTCGTACAAAATGTACTCCGATTTCGGGGGAACCAGCTCGTCCATAACCCTGGAGGAACCAAGACGCCCGTAACCCCGGAGGAACCAAGACGCCCATAACCCCGGAGGAACCAAGACGCCCGTAATCCCGGAGGAACCAAGACGTCCGTAACCCACCAGGACCTTAACCAAAATCGAATTGGCTTGTTCTTGTCAGCTACCAAACTCATCCACCAAGTTGTCATAATCTGTCCACAACTTTTTGAAAAATTGTGCTATATATCGTTTTTGGCCCCATCTCTCAATGGTGAAGAATAACTTTTAAAAAAATTATCGGATCCAGATCTTCACCAAAATCGAATCAATTCTTCACACACCCAATCTGTCCACCAAATTTCGTCTGAATCCGTCCACAACTTTTTAAGATATCCTGCACACAAACAAACAGACAGGTGTGAAAACATAACTCCGTCCACCTTCGGTGGTGGAGGTAATAATTGCTGTCTGCTTATGCTTAAAGCACGACTTTCCTCTCTGCTTAACCACCCTATCTCTTTTTGTCTCTAACTTTATGCCTCACTGGAAAATACTTACTCTTTACAATGTACATTTTCTCCTTGGAGGCTGTCCATTTTAAGGATATCATCAAATGTTTGCAAACATGCTCTAATCAGAATGAAAACACTACACAGTGATAGGTATTGCTAGTACAGGACAATAAAGTCTTTACTACTGCCAGCATATGTTCTTCAAAGACTCAAACAGATGACACTTACTTGATGGTGCCATCTGCACAGGAGGAAGGCTGACAGGAGGTGGCACAATAGGTACAGGACCTGAGACCAAAAAGCCTACACGAAAACAAAAAAGGAAAAGCAAATGAAATCATGAGCCTAACATGAACGGATGTCATCCATCAAGAGCATTTCATTACCACTTCAGCCACCTACAAACCTGTACATAAAAAAGGTACTGTGCAAGACATGTGTCCAGCGAGAGGGAGAGTGCAAATTATGCGCTGCAACACCTGCAATAGTCCCAAAGCATACCAGGTGGCGGCTGACTGGGGTTGAAGGGAGGTCGTGCGAATGGCGGATGAAGCAGAGATGGAGCAAATGGAGGAGCCACCATTGCTGGTAGGTTGGTGGGAAAGCCGAGAGCTTGGACAAGGCCTAGTGGCACTGGCGGTACCTGGGGATGCAGGGTACGAGTGCACATAATTTAATACTCATAAAAGGCACAATGTAACGTGCATGGACATCTATTAGGGAAAGTCAAACTGTATCACGACCGCTGATTTCACTCGAGTTTCACACTACCTGAAGGGTGCGTGTGATGGTGGGGGGAGGAATGGGATTCACAGGTTCACTGATAGTTGGGGTGGAAGGAGTAAATTCTGGGCTTCCCTCTTCAGACTTGACTTCGGTGACATCTCGCTCGGATGTAAACTTTTTCACTTCCCACTCTGTGTGCAAAATGATGGTAAGTGGAGGAGAAAAAGAAGATGGTGGGAAGGGTTGGGAGATGGGGGATGATTACAAATATCAATTGGAAATAGATGTAAGAATCATTTTTTTAAAAAAGGGGGTTGTAAACTCCAGAGACCAGCAACACAGACCAGCACCCAGAAAAGGGGGCAGTGTGCAATGGTCACATGGGTTTGCATCAATCAACTCCTGAGGCACTTTTGCTGTTAGTCACAGGCAGACACACGTACTTTTGCTGGCAAAAGCACATCGTTCCTTCAAGTCACAAAAGGAAATTTGAGGTCAAATCACAGGAATTCCTTCTTTCTCAGGCTCAAGTGGTTACCACTTGCTGCACACAATTTCAACTGCTCTGCCACTACTTTACTTTTCTTTTCTTTACTTTACTACTTTACTTTACTTTTCTTTACTTTTCATCAGAAATTCCCAGTGTGACATTATGCCAAGACTCCAAAAAATGAGAAGAATACAGAGAGTAAAATACCTGGATTCACACTGTCCTGATCAATAATTCCTCCATCAGTGAAGGTTTCCAACATTTCTGCCTTGACCAGATTCCAGGGTATAAAGGAAGCACCAAGGTCGACATCCCAAAACTTTTTGTGCTCACTTTTGACGCCCTTATTCAGTGCCCAAGCAATCTGTAGCAAACAGAGAACAAACGAATATTGAGACCAAGTCTATGTCATGAGCTCCAAGAAAAGGTCAAATATGAGTATTCAATCACTGTACGCATCGAAGGAACCGTGAAGTAGAAAAAGCCTATGGTGGCAGAGCACACTACAAGCCACCTTGATCATCTTTGAATGAATCTTAAGACCCTTGCTGAGCTTGTGCAACGCACGGAGTGCGTCGTGCCGATGGGTCATACACACGTATGCGCAGCCTCGTGGTGGGATCATCTGCAACAAGAGTGTGGAGGGGAGGAAGGGGGCATACGGCACATCTTAGTTAATCACACCAGCATTTTCGAAAGATGCACACTTATAAAACATCCAAATGGTAAATTATGTAAAAGGTGATCGTTTTAGTAACAAATACAGCTGAAAATAAAATCCCATCACCAATCAGCCACGCAATGAGAATTAGAAGAGGACAGCTCGACATGACTCAACTTAGGCCGAAAGATTTGCGCCCACAAAGTGCAACCTCAGCAAATACGATAGCTGAACATTTAATTCTCAAAACTACAATCATAGTTCCATGATGAAACATAGTATGATGTAACTTTATTTTTTTTTTAAGCAAACTTTTAAACAAATGCAAACTTTTTATACAAGCTCACATGCTGAGGGGTATGGTCTTGCTCCTGCACTCTCCCACCTCTATCTTCAGGGCACACACTTTCCTAAGGAATTGCTCATCTGCTCACCCTCTCAAAGTCCAGTGTGGTTACCCACCTGGATTCATTAATCCCCTTATTCCTCCAAATGTGCAATCATCTATCTCCCCCACGAGCCTCAACACTGTATCCAACATATATATATTTTGTTAATCTCCCTGCGTTCATTGTCTCGTCCTTCTCACTTCAGTTTTTCAAAGGTGCTGCTCATCATTACCTCCAGTGTTCACCCATGCACATCCACAATATCTTCTACACATGCTGATTATTTCCCATTCTGTTCCTTTCTGGGCCACTGCTACTCGTTTTAATGTTATTCCTCATGATGCATGTCCATCCACCCACCCATACCCTTTGGTAGTTTGTGAACTTGCTGTCCTTTGTCATTTATCCACTGCATCAGGCTAGACCCTTATAAAAAAAAAAAATTCAAAAAAACAACTAGTATTGCACAAAATTAACTCAGATGAGCTTTACAAGGTTTGTCTTGGTGTGAATTAACAAACGATATTGTACCGTTTTTAACTTGTGAAGATATCTTATTGTTTGGTGGTGCAATGGATAACGACTTAATTAATGAGCACTGCAACGCAATTCATTTCTGTGTGAGGTATGAACTGGTAAGCCTGGTGTTGGCTTAATGGTTAGGGTGGTTGGCTTTGGATCCTTGGATCCTGAGTTCAAATCCCCCTTGCTGTTTGAATTTAATACCAAGGTGGGGTTAACTTGACCTGTCATCCTTCTGAAGTCGAAAAAATGAGTGCCAGCATGCTGATATACTGTGTCAGAGTGCCAACCGTCCAGGATTGTGCCAATAGCCAAGGAGACTGCTTTGGGAACGCTCTGCACAGAGTATGGTCCCAATGGATGGATGAACTGGTATCGAATAACACTACGGGTTTTTTGAAGGCAAAAGGTGAACTAGAGCGAAGCCATCTCAAAACCCCATGCTTCTCACATAAAACAAAGGTGAAAGATGGCAAAAAGTTCCACCAAGAATGCCCCAATATCAAATTTTGATTTTAATCTGCTAGTCCCCCAACCGTGAATCTAAGTCTCCACCCCATGGGGCATGAACCGGGGATCGAATCAAAAAAAAAAATCATTCCACATTTCACGAATCCACAAATGTTGATTGCAAATGCAAAGTTTCATATAAAAATGTTTTAAAATGCGCCTGCATTTGCATTTTTTGGAATGTGACATTTTCACCCCACCTCCAAAATGATACTGCTCTCGCACCTTGCCAGGTGGTGATCATAACTACCAAGTTTGGTACATTTCTGCACAACCGTTCAGGAGGAGATACCGTGGCAGACGGACAGACGGAGCAGATTACAATATCTCCACGTTTTTTTTACAAAATGTAATCATTCCGAACACATGCTCATCAGCTTGACGAACATTTTCTCCATTATAGAGACTGTAAATGAAATTTAGATGTACCATTTATGACGAAGAATCATAAATGAAAAAAAATAATAATAATAATAATAAGGTTCAGCAGAGAAATATATTGGCTCTCCACTGAAAAAAAATTCCCATCCTATTTCACTCGGTTTCATGTATTATTACAGCACAAATTTTGCCAATAACCACTCCGATAACAACAGAATCATGCAATTTCACTCAAGAATGACCATCTGACCCTGCCTAGTCACAATAAATATTTCATGGAGTTTTAGCAACAGTACCTAATCTGTTTGAATAATAGATAAAATAGACAACTTTGCGGAAGTTAAACTTTGTTTGGAAGTGGTGTAATTGTTGGAGAATCCGCTCTGAGTCTGTGAGGGTGGCAGTTTGATTCCTATTGCCTCAATCATACCAAAGATTTCAAAATTGGCACGTATTGCTTCCTTGCTTGACGCAGAGCATTTAAGGAAAGAGCACGGTGAAACCCCATCGGTTGTCATCCATGGGGAGGAGGTAATATCTCCTTAATTGCCCCACTGAGTGTGGCAAGAAAAGTGACGTCATAAAGACGTCATCGCCAGGACCCGAAGTGCCCCGAGAAGTTACGTCACTTTCCCCAAGTTCAACGACTGCGTTTGCCTGGAATCGAGTCCAGTGTGCTCCCATGTTTTTGTCTGCATGTATGCAAGATTTGTGTTTCAGCTATTCCTCGAGCCTTAGACCCTGTAAAGATAGAAATAATTAAAAAGTCCACCGATTGTATGCATGAACAATGTTGTATGTTTAGATACGAGGGCGAGTCGAAAAGTATCAGCAATATTCTATTAAAAACGGTGTTGTGCTGACTACATTGCTTATTGTACTTGCAGGTACAAGCACAAACTGTCTGCGCCATTGTGAAGCGGTTTCAACCTTCAGCCGTCAGTAGTTGTGTCGTAAGGGAGTAAACATGACTGCTCCATGGTCTGTTTGCACCAAAGAGCAGCAGCGTGCAGAGATACGATTTTTGTGGACCGGAGGTGTACCAAGGACAGAAATCAATCGCAGACTTTCAGCACAACATGGGAACAGTGCTTTACCGCAGCAGGGTGTGTATGATTAGATTACCATGTTCAAAAATTGTCGCACAAGTGTCACTGATGATGAACGATCTGGACACCCATCCATGTCCACAACAGAAGAAAACATTGAACGAGTCTGTGCCATGATTCTGGATAACCGATGGTCGACTATTGACGAAGTGGCACAACATCTGAACATCAGTCATGCTTCTGCACAAGAAATCATCAACAATTGACTTGGCTTTTATAAAGTTTTCGCAAGATTGGCTCCAAAACAACTCACACAAGAGCGCAAGAGCAACTGTGTAACAATCTGCGAAAGCCTTCTGAACCGCTTTCAGTCATGAAGGGAATGCTTTTTTGAGATGTGACGTAGATCCACCATTACAAGCCAGAGAGCAAACGCCAGAGAATGGAGTGGAAACATCCGACATCACCAGTCAAAAAGAAGTTCAAAATGCACCCATCGGCCAGAAAAGTGATGTCGACACTTTTTTGGGACTCACAAGGCCCAATTTTGGAACACTATCAAGAGGTGGGCACACAGGTAAACAGTGTCCGTTATTGTGAAATGCTCAGGGACCAGTTGAAACCAGCTATTCGATGGAAACGCCGAGGGCTCCTGCCAAAAAGTGTTGCATTGTTGCATGACAATGCCCATCCACACACTGCCACCCATACTGTAGAAACCCTCCGGTAATTGAACTTTGAGGTGTTGGAGCATCCTCGGTACAGTCCTGACCTGGCCCCTTCGGACTTTCACCGTTTGGTGCACTCAAAGACACTTGAAGAGGCCGCCACTTTGCCAGTGACCAATGAGTGAAAGAAGCGGTGCATGTGTAGCTTGTCACTCAGCCAAAAACATTTTCTTCTGAGGGCAGAGAGGAGCTTGTGAACTGATGGACAAAGTGTGTTGAAAAGGAAGGGGACTATGTGGAAAAACGATGCCCTTGTACATGCTCAATTGTAGTTACATTATTTAAATAAAAATATATTGCGGATACTTTTTGACTCACCCTCGTACATATAAATTAACACGATCTTATTCCCAAAACAAATTATTCCGTTTTACTTTCTTAATACTGAAGGAACAAACATTAATCCGAGATAAGTCCGTTTCTGCAAATAGCAATGTATTCCACTTTATTAGCTTATCAAGGCAGACAAACGTACATTGATCGACTCGATTGGCCCAAACTCCTGAAACATCGCCGCAATGTCCTGTTGTATGACTCGTTTGTCCAACTGTCCGACCCATAGCGTCGTGGACAACACTGCAAAAACAAAAGGTCAAGTGGCACGTCCCATTAGGATGCGTATGCATGAGGTGCAGAGACATTTCACACACGCACAAAAAAAAAAAAACTTTGCCAAAAATGCACAAACATCATCATCAACAGGTTATCATAGTCTTGAAGAAAATCAGGATGGAAGTATGCGCTCCAGTCACGACAATGAAAAATGATCTCAGATCAACGATGCACAACTATCCGAGCAAAAGATAAAGGGAAAATATGAAGTGCATGTGCAACTGCACGATGACCTTTTTACCAGATCGTATGAGACAGCAGACCGGGATGGCAGGATAGCTTAGAGGTAGTGTACTGAGAAACCAAATTTTGAGTGCAACTGACCATTAGTTATGAATATGAGGTTGTCAGTTCAAGCACAGAACTTGCGGTCTGTGTGGGTGGCACAGGAGAATAAAAACAAGAAGAAAATGGTCTATATATCCACCGTGAAAGATGAAAAGGTGTTGACGTTTCATTGTCGATGCAAGACAGAGAGGAGGGGGGTGGGGGGGGAGAGAGGAAAGGAGAGACATGGGGAAATTTGAAGTGGTTGATAAAAGGTATGTGACGTTACCGATGACCTTACCCGTTGATGTGATAGAGGTGAGCAGTCATGAGTGATGTTCACAGCTTGGACCAATAAGTGTTGCTCATATGCATCATGTCAAGAGTGAGGTCATTGGTCACATCATGGGTGAGGTCTCTGGTGAAGTCACCTACCTTCCCGTTTTCCCAGTCTCTCTCTTTCGCTTCGGCGAAGGGAACAGCTCAAAACATGAACACCTTTTAATCTTTCACAGTGGAGAAATCAACCATTTGAATCTCGACCCAGCTATAAACTGTCATCCTGGTATACACAGGCAGGGGGATTCATCAATGTGTGTGCCGTCCCTCAAATGGACATAAAACAGGATTCCCGTCTCCCGGCATTATTTGGTGGACGTAAAATATTCCACGTTGCCCTTCACAAAGAGGAGGCGAGTTATCGCCGCCAACATGGCCAAATTCCAAATTCCTGCCTTCACCTTAGTCGAATGCCAGGCCTGACCAGGCGATTCATGAATGACTTGGGCCAAGCTTCCCCCAGCCAACCCCACAAAAATGTGGGAATAATTCTGGCCTTTAAAGAAGAACAATATATGCAGTAACAAACCTAAGAGCCTTGTCAATGGTGCAGGGAGTCAAGACGATGGGTTTTCAGAATTAATTAAAATATTATGGTTGGATGAGAAAGTGGTACATTTATACATAAGAATTTGAGGCAAAGGATTAAAAAAACAAAAACAAGGAGTTTACACAAACCCAATGGCTCAATCACCAAGTCATGGATCCTGGCAGCACTTACCACTGAGTGTGGCATTCTGTAAAGGGGGAAGGCCCCGGCGCTGGCGGTCCTGCTCCCGGCGTTCACGTGACAATGACCGTGATGAGCGGCGAGACCGGCGGTCCCGCTCACGGCCTCTGTCCCTGTCCCTGTCCCTATCCCTCTCTCGCTCTCTGTCCCTGTCCTTGTCCCGAGAACGCCTTCGCCGGTCCCCTTTGTAGTGTGAGTGAGAGTGCGAGTGAGAGTGTGATCTGTGGCTGCTGGGAGACCTTATGGGCAAAAGGAAGGGAAAAGGAAAGAATAATTCAAATTAAAAACATTCTCTACAAATCATTCAACTTAGCCATCACCAACAAAGTGAAGGCTCGTGGAAGAGCCAAAACAAAGAATGGATCGAGTAGAGAGACAAGGTGGGGGGGAGGGGGTAGGGGGACACGCTAGCAGCAGGGTTGAGGGACAAAATAGGAGACAGACGAATAAGGAATGTGGGGAAAAATGAGGGGTAGGGTAGAATGCACAAGGTGGAAAAGATGGATACAGAAGCAAACTCTCAGGAAGTGGAAAGAGGTGAGCTTGCAGGTAGAGGGGTTAACGAGGGTAGAAAAGATCATGGTTTTGGATGGGGGATGATTTAAGATGGGAGTGAACAGTCATCTGGAACACCTGGAGGGAAGAATGAGGTTGAAGAGAATATGGAAGTTGGTTCCACAGGTGAGAAAAAAGAAGAAAAAATGAGTGGAGGTGCAGTGAATCTGGATTTTGGAAGTTTAACCACAGAGGGTTTGCTAGTAGAATGTGTGCACCCACCCTTCTACTGGAGGGCGACAGAGAATGGAGAGAGCAGAGCGTACAGGACCTGAAAGTAGGCGGAAGAAGACAGAGAGACCACCGACCTGTCTGCGATGGGAAAGTAATTTGCCCATCGACTCAGGTCATCGCAGGAGATTCTAATGATCTTGAAGATCTTGGTTTCCACAGCATCAAGCTGAGCAAGGTGTGAGGTGGCATTGATGGATTTATTAAAATCTGATATTGGTGTGGTGCAGGCATGATGGGCCAAATGGCCTCCTTCTGCACATAATTTCCTTGTAATCCTTGTGAGGCAGAGGCACCAGCCCAGAGGGATGTGCAGTACCCCCATCAAGCTGTGGATGAAGGCCTAATCGGTGGATCGAAGATCAGGTGTGCCAAGGAAGAACTTTGCATGATGGAGGATGCCCAGTCGGCGACTAGCTTTGGAGGCCAACTTAGAAATGTGTGTTTCCCAAGAAAGATCATGGCTGATAGTGAGACTCAAGTGTTTCGGTGATTGAACTTCAAAAGGTTTGTTAAGAAAGCATGGGGGGGAGAGAGGGAGAGAGGGAGAGAGGGAGAGAGGGAGAGAGGGAGAGAGGGAGAGAGAGGGAGAGAGAGGGAGAGAGAGGGAGAGAGAGGGAGAGAGATTATAATTACAATCTTTGGGAGAAGAAAAGCTCAAAACATAAATGATTAAAATAATTTGAAAGGCAGGAAATTGAGTTATATTCGTGAAGTGTTCCAGAGCAGCACAGACTGCATGCCTGACCTGCTCCGTGACCGATGTTGCTGCCTGAAGTCTCCTGGAGCCGGCACTTCCTCGGGCTGCTCAATCTCCATGTCCAACTCCATGTCCACTGGCTGAGAGTACAAACACAGAGGCTACAATCGGATGCCCACAAAAGCACGACTCATTAAACCAAAAGAAATAGCCATGGTCCACAATGAAGCAGAAAAGCCCAAATGGGAATTTTGTTCAACAAACAATATGCTGTGATGACCTGTTCAACAGGTGGAGGATAGGAGGGGGGTGGGGCTGGTGGTGGGTAGGCCTGGCTGTACGGTGTGAAGGTTGGCACTTGTACTTGTACTTGTACTTGGTTTGGTGAGTACATCTGGCTTTGTGGCTCAGGTTGTGTAAGCTGGAAGAAGGAGAGGCATGATCACAGTTCAAGAAAGCATGGCAATAAAGAAAGAAAGAAAAATTAAAGAAAGACGACCGTAGTACAATGTTCACTGAGCTCTCACCAATTGAAATAGATCTGTTCTGGATAATTCAAATCAGTTAGCACTCGGAATTTGCGAAAATCATTTGTTTCATCTATCTATAATTCCAGCAATGTGTGTGTGTGTGTGTGTGTGTGTGTGTGTGTGTGTTGTGTGTGTGTGTGTGTGTGTGTGTGTGTGTGTGTGTGTTTCTCGCCAACCACTGGTCCGATCTAATTGAAACTTACCAGGTATATTGCTGGGGACCTGAGTATGTGCCTTTTCAAGGTTTGATATTAATCAGACAAGTGGTTCCCAAGTTATGGCCATTTATTTACCAAACCAATGACAGGACACGTTGCTGCGTAGGCGTGGCCGATGGGGAAAGGGCGCCTTAGTTACCAATGACAGGACACGTTGCTTGGCGTTTTGCACCCACAGTATCTATCTTCTATCTATCTATAATTCCAGCAATCTGTTTGTTTGCCTTCCAAAAGGTTTAAATTAATCGGACAAGTGGTTCCCAAGTTATGGCCAAGTTAGAGCGCGTTCCCCATTACGGGTTACAATGTATGGACTTCCGGATAGTTATGACTTACTGTATTTAATAATTTCTTGATTTCTTATGCGCATTTATAGATAAACACAATACCCCAATCCAGTCATCGTTTACGAGAGCGAAGGAACAGCCTGTGTGGTTGTTTGAAAGTTTTTTTTTTTTTTTTTTTTGCACGTACGGGCAACGAGAGCAAGGAACGGCCTGTGTGGTTGTTGTTTCTGGCACGCGGATTGAAAGTTTTTTTTTTGCACGTACGGCCACACACGTACGGCCACGCACGTACAGGCACGCACTAGTTATAAATAAATAAAGTTAATAATAAATGAATTTTTTTTAATCGTATCATTAAACGTGCCCATGTGACCTCACCCTTGCCAGCTGCTCCTGGAAAGTCTCTTCCTGAGGCACAGAAAGGTGTGTGTGAATTTCCTCAGCATTGTCTATGGGCTTCACCGGCTCGACCTCATCTTGGAGGAAGCTAAGTGGGAGGAAAGACTCATTCCTCACTTTCATGTCCATCATCAAAAGCATTCACCTCCTCATCTTACAATGCTTATGCACAATCCTTACACCAAGTATCTTTCGTGAGAACAGACACACAGGATACCAGACAGCATGTCATCAGCAGGGAGATGTGGCTTAAGGAAAAACTGGTAAGGATGGATGACAACGAAACGGAGGAAACTCCTCGGTGAGACAATCGTGGAGAAGGCTCACCTGTGTACAGGCTCAGGCTTGTCCTCCATTGACTCTGGTTCATCATCGTAATCGAACCTGTCCAGCAATTTCTGCGGGGACGCAGACAGGAAATGAGCTTGAGAGGTACGGCAGAGTGGGAGTTTAAGGTTAATGTAGCAAAGCATAAATCAGATTTGGAGTGGTGGTGAAGCTCAAGAAGAAACACGTAACATTTTGTTCACAAAACACTCAATGTCTTCACTCCTTTCTCAACTCTCGTTCAGGATGTGTTATTGGTAAATGTGTTGCCCAATCGCAAGAAGCCTAACTTTTCAATGATCATTATAAACTTGTTCCCTACACTATGACTGCCGGAGATTCTTTTAAAATGCAACAGAAACTCTTGCAATGTGGAGGCCGTGTTACCATGACAAGAAAAGGATTATTCCAAAATGACGATACACCTTGTCAAAGGCCGAGTTGTTTGAAGGTTCCAAAATCAGAGGGAGGGACACAACAGGAGGCTTTGATGTGGTCGCCGCTGCCGCGGTGAGCTGGGCCGTAAGCGCCTGCACCTGGGCAACGAGACCCGGGTCCAGCGAAGGGGCAATTGGTTTCTGCTGGAGACTCTGTAGGAGCTGACAACAAACGATCGAAGGAAAGTGAGCATTGAGAACGCAAACAAACAAAAAGCAAAGGTCACACAAACACCAACGAGAACACATGCCAATGAAAACACACCAAACTAGAACAGCACATAGTAGAGCGAATACCTCTGCCAGGCTGTACAGTTTACGTTTTGTATTCCTCAGATAGGCCAGATCTGCATCTGGACCTGAACCAAAATCGAATAGGCTTGTTGTTGTAACCTACCCAAAGAATTCATCATGTTTTGTCATAACCTGTCTACAAAGTTTTGAGATCTCGTGCCATGAATAATTTTTGGCCACATCTCTCGATGGTGAAGAATTGCTTAAAAACTATCGTATCCAGATCTGGATCTTCACCAAAATGTAATCAATTCTTTCTTGGCACACACCCAACTTGTCCACCAAGTTTTGTCCGAATATGTCCATAACTTTTTGAGATATCCTGCTCAGAGAGAAAGACAGACGGGGTGAAAACATAACCTCCGTCCACCTTCAGTGGCGGAGGTAACTAAAGAAAGGGCTTTAACAGACTTGGGCCACCTGTTGGCTTTGGGAACTCTGCAGCAACTGAGCCACGGCTGCAATGGCATCCGCATTGGGCAAGGTCTGTCCTGCCGGCCACGTCTCTGCCACCTGAGCGGCAGCCTGTGCAGGGGTCAACGGCGTTGTTGGACTACCACCTGGCCACAGAAACGAGCGGACAGAGGGGGAGAATCATCAAAGTATAATGTATTTTATTTTAAGGTTATTACTTAGAAAACAGCACCGAGTAAGTTACCGAAGTTGCAAGGTGAAGACTGAAGGACAGAGTGGCTATGAAAAGCATCTTTTCTACAAATGGACCAAAATGCTCAGACCACAAGAGAAATGGCAAAAACTTCACACAGAGTAAACAGCACACAATCCAGCACCAAGTTATCAGCAATTTATTCAACAAAGGGAAATGTATCATCTCTCCTCGGATCATGAAGTCATTATATATAACACCAAAATGTATCCGCGGCACCAAAATAAAGATTAACTTTTCACCTTCCACCAGAGGTTTGCTTTTAACATTGTAAAAATATCGATATTGACAGCAAATGCCGAAACAGCTGCACACTTGGCTGCAGTATCAGCAAGTCCAGTTTCACCACTGATGAAATCATCACCGGTTTCTGTAATCTGAAAGCTCTTTCTCTCTTGTTGTTGCATCATTATTTTAAAGGTGTGCATAAGCTCAAGAAAATGTACTTTCCAAGGGTTCTTCTTAAAAAGCTGAGCAATTTAACTTGTTACCTCCGCCACCTAAACTGGACGGAGGTCATATTTTCATCACTGTTTGTATTTTTCTGTCTGTTTGAGAGCCGGATATCTCAAAAATTGATGGATTCGGACAAAACTTGCTGGACAGGTTAGGAGTGTGACCAGGAGGCATTGATTAGATTATGGTGAAGATCCAGATCAGATACCAGAATTACCTCTGCCACCAAAGGTGTGAAGATCCAGATCAGATACTAGAATTACCTCTGCCACCAAAGGTGGACAGAGGTCATGTTTTCACCCCTGTCTGTTTGTTTGTCTGCAAGCAGGATATCTCCAAAAGTTATGGACGGATTCATTCAAAATTTGGTGGACAGGTTGGGTGCATGATGAGGGCTAATTCATAAGATTTGGGTGAATATCCAGATCCCAGAATCATTTAGGTGATTCTTCACCATTGAAAGATAGTGAAAAAAATGATATATAGCACAATATCTCAAAAATTGTGGGCGGATTCGGACGAAACTTGGTGGACAGGTACGGAGTGTGACAAAGCCGAATTGATTCAGGTACGTTAAGGTTAAGGTACGGATGGTTAAGGTACGGATTTTTGTTAAGGTACGGATGATTTTGGTTACAGATGCAGATCCAGATCCAGATCACGGATGCAGATCCAGCCTATCAGTGGGCTATAAAACGTAAACTGTTCAGCCTGGTGGAGGTGCGTGCTCTACCAAGTGCCGTTTTAGTTTTTTGAGTGATTCTTCATCATTGTGAGAGAGCACGAAAACTATTTATAGGATGATACTTCAAAAAGTTATGGACTAATTTGGACGAAACTTGGGGGATAGGTTGGGTGTGTAACACAGACGAATCAATTTGATTTTGGTGAGGATCCGGATACTGGAATTATTTAAGCAATTCTTCACCATTGAGAGGAGGAGGAGGAGATTGGGACCATACTCTGTGCAGAGTGTTGGTGCTGCTTAAGCAGTCTCCTTGGCCATTGGGCACAATCCTGGACGGGTCGCCACTCCGACACAGTATACCAGCATGCTGGCACTCATTTTGCCGACCTCGGTAGGATGACAGGCCGAGTTAACCCCACCTGGTATTAATTCAACAGCTGAGCGGGATTTGAACTCAGGACCCAAGGATCCAAAAGCCCACCACCCTAACCATAAAGCCAACACCAGGCATACCATTGAGAGATGGGGCCAAAATGATATATAGCATGATATTTCAAAAGGTTGTGGGTGAGTTATGACAAAACAGGCAATTTAGCCTATTATTGTCGCAGAGTATTGCGCGCCAGTCTGGTCAGCGAGTGCCCATACGAAAGCCATCGACGATCAGTTAAACGCCGGGATGAGAACAGTGTCTGGAACCCTCAAACCACCAAAGACTGAGTGGCTTCCAATCCTCTGCAACACTGCTCCGCCAGCCATTTGAAGGGATGTGCTGTCATCCCGATACTTCAGCTGCATTTTTGTTACCAAAATTCCAGCCCAGCGCCATCTCGTTGAATATCTGCACTGTCACCTCAAGTCCAGAAAACCACCATGGAACTGCAGCAAACTCCTTACCGCAGCTGATCAAAGCAAAGCCGACTTATGGAGGGTCAGCTGGGAAGCGGCCACAGCTCCAAATAAACATATTGTACATGATCCAACCATTGCTCCACACGGCTTCACACTCCCACGTAGGCAATGGACAGCCCTCAACAGGCTCCACAATGGACAGGGCCGTTGCGATAGCACCCTCTACCGATGAAGGATGAGGCCGGATGTGCTCTGCGACTGTAGAGGAGCACGGATGATGGAGTACATCACGTTGCACTGTCCCTTTCCGCAGCTATCGGGAGGACTTTTAGCACTCTACCAATACACCCCTGAAGCAGTCACTTGGCTTCAGAACCTGGACATTAAATGTTTGCGCACCCCATATTGGCCATACGCAAGAAGGCGGCGGCAATAGCCTCTTCCCTCTCCTCAGACGTTGACAAAAAAACACAAAATGGTCAAACACTTGGAATATATCTTTCAATCCTGAGAAATCTCTCGATCTCTCTCTCTCGATCTCTCTCTCTATATCTCTCTCTCTCTCTCTCTCTCTCTCTCTCTCTCTCTCTCTCTCTCTCTCTCTCTCTCTCTCTCTCTCTCTCTCTCTCTCTCGATCTCTCTCTGAAAGGAGCGTAGAGCAAACCCCTCCATCTACTTTCTCAACAACCCTCTCGAAGAGGTTCAGTCAGTCACTAAAGTACTTGGGTCTCACTCTCAGCCATGATCTCTCTTGAGCAAGCCACATTTCAAAGTTGGCCTCCAAAGCCAGACTGGGAATCCTCCATCGTGCAAAGTCCTTCCTTGGCACACCTGAGCAACTATCCACATGCAAGGCTTTCATACGCAGCTGCTCTCCACTCTGGGCTCGCTCCCCTGACTCACATCTTGTTCAGCTTGATGCAGTGGAAGCCAAGGCTTTAAAGATCATTGGAATCTCTCGCGATGAAGCAGAGTCTATGGTCCGATCACTTCGCCATCGCTGACAGGTTAGTTGTCTCTCTGTCTTCTTCGAACTCATTTCTGATATTGCACCGTCTGCCCTCTCCATGCCTTGTCACCCCGGGTATCTGCAGGATGAATGCGGTCCACCAGAAATGCCTAAATCCAGAACCACTGCTCACTTCCACTCATTTATTCCACTTTTTCCCCCCATCTGTGGAACCACTTTCCACACCCTCTTCATTCTCATTCTTTCCTCCAGGTCTTCAAGTCAGCTGTTCACCATCATCTCAAGTCACCCCGCATCCAAAACCATGATCTTTTCTACACCCGTTAAACCACCCCCCTCGACTCCACCCAAAATCTTGGCTTATGTATCCATATTGTCCACTCCTTACAGATCCGGCCGATCAGTGGGATACAAAACAAACTATTCAGCCTGGTGAAGGTATGCGCTTTTTCAACTGCCGTTCTCGTTCAAAATGTGATCGACAAGTTTTTGATCTAATCTTCAGCTAATTTTGATGAGAATAATAATATAAAAACATTTTCAAAGACAATGTTTTACTTCAACAAGATAGAAAACCAACAAATCGAGAATGTGATTGAGCACTCAGAGGATTTTCACTGCAATGTTCCAAAGCATTGGCATCCCATATAATTGTTCAATGCAGCTGAGATGGTGAAGTGGAGTTATTGCTCGAAAACCATAAATGAGACATGGGGGTTTTTTGTTTTTTTTGTATACCATGTCGAGGCTCGTGTAAGAGCAAATCCACATAAACATATAACAAGGCAGGAGACAAGAGTGGCGGAAGAGGGAAGCACAAAATAGTGGGGAACAAAGATAATAGATATCTGTGGAAGGGAGAGGGATGGGGTGGAGTACACAGGGTAACAAGATGGTACTATAGGGACTTTCAGGAAGGAAAACAGGGAATTTGAAGGAGGTGGGTTTGAATTGGATTAACGGTGGTAGTAAAGATCAAGATTTTGGATGGGGGAAGATAAGAGATGGTGGTGAACAGCTGTTTTGAAGACCTGGAGGGAAGACTGGGATTGAAGAGAGTGTGGGAGTTTGTTCCAGAGGCTGGAAAACAAGAGGAATGAAAGAATGAAGGTGAGCAGTGATTCTTGATTTTGGCAGTTTCACCAAAAGGGGTTTTTTGGCAGACCTTGAACGCCCTGAGGAAATATAGGGGGGACAGATCACAAAGAGCAAAGGGGGGGGGTGGTGGGGCAAGGCCAAAGAGGAGACAGTAGCAGACAAAAGACTACCGACCTGCCTCCGGTGAGAGACTCAAAGACTCAGCTTCATCGCGGGAGATACCAATGATCAGAAAAGCCTTGGTTTCCACAGTGTGAAGTCGAGCTAGCGTGAGGCGAGCACCACCCCAGAGTGAGAAGCAGTACTCAACCAGACTGTGGATGAAAGCTTTGTATGTGGTCAGGAGCTCAGGTGTGCCAAGGAAGGACTTTGCACGATGTAGGATGCTCATTCGGTGACTGGCTTTGGAGGCCAGCTTGGAGATGTGGCTTTCCCAGGAAATATCGTGGCAGATAGTGAGAATGAAAAGCTTGAATGAAAGGACTTCTTCAAGGGGATTGTTAAGAGAGTAGATAT
>CM068953.1:51994357-52018022 GCA_035128595.1 Eptatretus atami
CCAGACAGTCCTTTTGGAGAGACATGGTGAGGGTGTGAGATTTGTCAGGCTTGAAAGACATATTCCATTTGACCAGCTTGTGATTTTATCCAGGTCTGCAGAGAGTGAAGAGGCTGCTGCTTGCCAATCTGAGGGATGAGAGATGGTACGGCAGAGGGTGGAGTCATCGGCAAAGAGATAAAGAGGATTTTCCATTGAATCTGAGAGATCATTGATGAAAACCAGAAAAAGCACAAGGCCAAGAACACTGCCTTGAGGAACTCCAGCCTGGACGGGAAGAGGAGATGAGGGAATTCCATGAAAAGCCACGCGTTTATAGCGACAGGAAAGGAAGTCCGTGAGCCATGAGTGGAGATTGCCTTGGACACCATAAGAAGAGAATTTGGTGAGCGGTGCGGGATGCCAGACCATATCAAAAGCTCGTGATATGTCTCGGAAGATGGCTCTGATCTCATGGTTTGGCATTGAGTACCTCCATCCATTGTTGGGAAAGCAGAAGTAGCATGTCCAGGGTTGAAGTGACCTGGTCTAAATCCAAATTGATGGTCAGAAATCAAGCCATTGGAGAAGAGGAAGGATTTGATGTCAAGACGCGATGAGGATTCCATGACTTGCTGATGATTGGGAGAAGGTTGATTGGACTGTAGTTGCAGGGATCAATTTTTTCACCTTTTTATGCAGAGCAGTAATGTTTGCTGATTTCCAAGCAGATGGCAGATGACCTTGAGAAAATGAGAGAACAGAGAGAGTGTGAGCAAGTGCAGCAGAGCAGGTTTTTAGACACAGGGGCTGATGGCATCTGGACTGGTTGCAGAATCTGAGTCGAGGTTGACAGCAAAATCTCCACCTTGTCGGGAGAAAAGGACACAATGTCCAGGAACAGCTGGTGACTGGGTAAGGTGGGTACAGAAAGCGATGAGTTTGGGACACAATATTTAGAAGTGAACACAGAGTTTAGGCATTCAGCCTTTTCAAGTGCAGTGTCAGCTGTGCAGTCACTTGAGATAAGGGAGGGGATGGAGGGGAACATACACCAGAAACTGACTTAACGAGACGCCACCAGGATTTGGAGTGGGAGACAGGTTTGAGAGTTCAGACTTGAGATGAGAAACATGTTGTTTCCTGGCTCTCCTCAAGGTAGACTCACACTCGTTCCAAGCTTTGTGGAAGGAAATGAGATTGCCTTCAGTAGGATTTGCCTTCCATGAGGTAAAGGCAAGTTGTTTCAGGACAACAGCCTAGCCACGAGCTTCAGTGTACCATGGGCGGGAGGAAGGGCAGGACAACTGAAGACGAGATGGGATAAATCTGCGCAAGAGAGAGAGCAAGTTTCTTTGAAAAAAATTCCCAGGATGAATTGATGTCGGTGAGAGTGCAAATGGGAGACCAGTCTAGAAGTTTGATGGCTGTTTGAAGACCCTGCCAGTCGGCCTGAGTGAAATGCCAGACTCATCAGCGCTGAGGTGGTTCTCTTATAACAACCAGAGAGATGATCGCTTTAACAAGCATATGGTCAGATGAACCAATTGGAGCAGAAGAAGAACAGCAGCCATTTTCTGGGAAATTGGTCAAAATCAAATCCGGAAGAGATGAAGTACAATTGGCTGAGATCCGGGTGGGGAAGTAGACATTCAGTCCGGTCCCAATGAGTCGCAGAAGACCTTTGCTGAAGTGCAATGGCAGGTGAGTGAGGTACCCACACCCAGCCAACTGGCATGATAGCAATTGAAGTCACCAAATATGAGGAAGAGAGAGTTTGGATGAGTGGATAGAAGTTGGTCCATGTTTTCGGCGAGCGAGATGTAAATGGAATCATCACTGTTTGGTGGACGGTACAACACAGATAAACAAGAGATGGGAGCAGAGAGGAAGCCATAGCCAGAGGTATTCCTGGGGGTGTGGAGGAGTGAGGGCAGTGCATGGACTGAGGAATAGAGTTTTTGATGAAAAGAGCAACTCCTCCACCAGGACGAAGCTCAGGTCTGTCATACCGGAGGAGGGAGTAACCAGGGAGAGAAACTAAGGAGTCAGAGATGTCTTGAAGGAGGAAAGTTTCTGTTAAGCAGATTATGTCTGCTTTGTCAGTGGCAACCTGTATGGAAAGATCAGTCAAGTTAGAGTGAAGACCCCAGATGTTTGAGGTCCACACTGTTAAGGAAGAGGGAGGAGAGGTGGCTTTGGGCATGGGGCAGGGAGGGGGAGAGTAGTGTGAGGGTGGAGAGGTGGAGGTAGTGAGAGTTGTTGACTGTTGATGACAGATTGTAGAAGAGCTAGGGGAGAGGGTCAGATGGAGAGGAGGACAAAGGACTAGGTGGTGAAGGGATGAGTGGCAGTGGGGAGTAATAAGAGAGGGAGCAAAGGGAAGTGGGAGATTGGAGGAGGTGGAAGAATGAGCTGGAAGAGAGAGGGTGAGAGAAAGAGGCAGCTTTGTGAATGTGAAGGGGGGGGCAGCTTTTGAGAAGGGGAGTGAGGGGGAAGAATTGAGGGAGAAAGGTGTATGAGGCGAGCTTGGGGGGGCGTGGGGGGAAAGAGAGAAGTTTGCTTTGAAGAGGGAGGAGGCAACTGATATGCGAGGGAGGGGTGAGAGGGAAGCTTTGAGGGAGAAGGGAGATGATGAGAGCATGCAAGGCCATGGGGGAGGAGGGAGAAGGGAGGGGTGAGGAGAGGGGGAGGATGGTTAATTGTTTTGGTAGATGTGGGAGTGGGCAGGAGGAGGAACAAGATTTGAAAGGGTGGGAAGAGGGGGAGATGTGATGATAGGAAAGAGAGATAGTGTGTTAGAGATGTTGAGGAGTGTGCTGAATGAGAGTGAGACATTTGTTAGGTTGGAGCAGAGCCCACAGATGTTTGAAAACCATACAGTTTGGGACACCAGAGGGGGAACTTGGCCTGAGATTGTCTTTTATTATTAAGCTGCTTTTCACCTGTATAATGTCGAATGAAGACTATTCTCTGGTCAAACGATAGGCACCAGTCCGCTCTTTTATTTATTATAAATTTTGTTTTTCCAGACGACGTGCATTTCTCTCAACCCATGATTCTTTGGAACAACAATAGCAGGCTGGCAGAATAGTCTAGGGCCTAGAGGTATGCGCACTCACCTTCGAGTTGTCTAGCCTGGATTTGAATCTCAACCCAACTATAAAACTATGGTCCTGGTGTTTTGCAGGCAGAGTAAGGTAGCAAGCTGTGTGCCATCCATGGGAATGACGTTAAGCCAGAGGACACATCAAGAAACACTGGTTGTTCGTCGATGTTGAGATCCCATGGTGTCTTTCGCAAATGGTGTTATCACTAACGCTGAAACAAATTCCAAATTCCTGCCTAAATGTGCAGGTCTACTGCATCAGCGGCACGCACAGCCACTCCTCAGTGATGATGCATGAAATCCAGAATTTATTCCCAGACCAATGTGCATTCATCAACGACAGCAATAGTCTGGGAGCTAATCATTAAAAGGGATCTCAAAATTTATTTCGTTTACGTCACCACCAGACCAAGATCTGACTGCTGCACATGACAGCCCCATCATTAAGGGGGTTATCATCAGGGTGATTGTACTTGGATCAAGGGGGTCACAAGTTAGCAGGAGCAGCACGTTTTACCACGATTCAAAACACATGTTTTGACAATTTTTGTTTGAATATCATTTCCCCTAAAATAACAGCCTGTTTGGACATCCGGAATGTGAACAAGAAAAACCTTCACTGAGAAAATCAAAATTAATGCATTTCAAACCATTACATTTCCAATGAAACGGAGTAACTGCACACTGTACTTTACTAATAACATCTATAAATGAAACCAATGCCTGTTGTTTTCAGAATGACCTATAGGGTTCATATAATCATCATGGGTATTTCTCCGTTGCACGAGTTATTTCAAAGTTGTTTGCACTACCTGTTTCTTTTTTCAACGATACTCCAGAACTGCTATTAAAGATCGTTTTTTAAAATAAAAAATAAAGAGTTGCTTAATCATACTATTTATAATTTGAGAAGTATCCGTGGGTTTGTCTGTCCTCTATGCATTTCTAAACCACTGGACAGAATGAGTTGAAGCCTGCTAGTCGAACTCTTGGGGGGGGGAGGAGGTGGGGAGGAGTGGTATCGTACTCTTAGACACTAAGTCTCTCCATGTAAATGAGTATCGTATATTGCCACCTCGTGGAAGCTGGTATTACAAGTCAGTGAAATTCCAGACATAAAAGTGTTGGTCTTAACCAGTCATTAATCCTAGGGGAATTATCTGTCACTAAGGACAGGTTCTTTGCTAGTACTTCTATAATGCAGTGTCAAATTTAGCTTATAATAAACAGGCTAGAAATCCAGGAACTAAAGCTAACTAGAGAGTTCATAGAACACCTTACCCCGAGCAGTCTTGAGAAAAAAAAACAACATGGGAAGGGTCTTCTAAACTCTTGCTTATTGCGTTTCCGAGCACAATATATATTTCCTACAAGCTGCCATTTTTTTCGAATCCCGATATTCCCCAACACCGAGAGAGCGAGCAGAAAATTTGATTGTTTGGGATGACGTAAAATGGCTCAATATTTTTTCCATCTACTGCTAAACGGAAAGTTTTTGCAGGTGCCAAGAAGGTGATTTGTGTTCTCCAGCATTCAAGTATATAATTCAATTAAAATGAAATGAAGGTTTTAAAGGTTGGAGAAAAGAAAAACTTTTTTGGGGAAGTTTACTGCCATTGATGCAGTGTCTTTTACACCACCTTATTTAACGCATTACATTAGTTATGTGTTCTTGTACATGTCCTTTGATGTTCCTAAAAACAGTAAGTTTCCTGTTTGGAATGATTTTCAACTTTGTTTGACTGCCAGATCGGCAGGCAGAATTTTAAAAAATATTACCTTACTCTGTGCGCATTTACACTCGGGATGAGATTCCATTCAATTTACCAAATTCAGAGCCAAAGTACTGCTAAACTACAGGTTCGTATTCGACAATGTTCAAAATATAACATTCAATTGAAATTGAAATTGAAGTTGAAGTTGTTTCTCGATCATAAACCGACATCTGTAGAGACAGACAGACAAAGTTAACCAATTGCTTAACCGCACTTTTCACTTCGCCTGCACGGGGTAACTTAAGCAGGCTATTGTTGATGTACATATTTATCATACTTATGTAAACATGTTCACAAAACACTTTATTCTCTCTTACATCTAATCCCTTTCTTAACTGTTTGAGTGCTCTTGGCTACGATAGTGGCCCGTGTCATTGTTCAACAATCTGCATTGTTTGTTCCTATTGAAGTGTTTGTTCCTCTGGTTGCCTGCCATGGTTGCCTAATAAACAATACAGATGTTTTATTCAGTTTGCCTGAAAAAATACCATATTTTCACGCTGCATACTGGAAAATTCAGCACTCAAACAGTTAAAGTTTCAAATGGTCAAGAACACCACAAACATTAGGTTAAACAAATGACTGTACATCCAGAGTGAAACACTTTTATGTTAAGACAGTCTTATTAGTTCAGAAATGGACAGACATAAATACAATGTACAACACAGACTTCGAAATTATTCTACAAGTTAACTTTCTGAGACATGAAAACCTAGAAACTGGAGATTTACACCACGTGGCCAAAAGTATGCGGACACACCTTCTAATTAGTGGATTTGGATATTTCAGCCACACCCATTGCTGACAGGTGTATAAAATTAATCACACAGCCATACAATCCCCATCGACAGATATTGGCAGTAGAATGGGCCGTACTGAAGAACTCAGTGACTTTCAACGTGGCACCGTCATCGGATGCCACCTTTCCAACAAGTCAGTTCATCAAATTTCTGTCCTGCTAGAGCTGCCCCAGTCAACTGAAAGTGCTGTAATTGTGAAGTGGAAACGTCTAGGAGCAAAAACAGCTCAGCCGTGTCGTGGTAGGCCACACAAGCTCACAGAACGGGACCGCCGAGTGCTGAAGCGCGTAGCGCGAAAATCTTGTCTGTCGTCGGTTGCAACACTCACTACCGAGTTCCAAACTGCCTCTAGAAGCAACATCAGCACAAGCACTGTTCGTCGAGAGCTTCATGAAATTTGTTTCCATGGCCGAGCAGCCGCACACAAGCCCAAGATCACCATACGCAATGCCAAGCGTCGGCTGGAGTGGTGTAAAGCTCACAGCCATTGGACTCTGGAGCAGTGGAAACGTGTTCTCTGGAGTGATGAATCACGCTTCACCATCTGGCAGTCCGACGGACGAATGTGGGTTTGGCGGATGCCAGGAGAACGCCACCTGCCAGAATGCATCGTGCCAAATGTAAAGTTTGGTGGAGGAGGAATATCATTGTTCGGTCTAGGCCTCCGTTCCAGTGAAGGGAAATCTTAACGCTACAGCATACAATGACATTCAAGAAGATTCTGTGCTTCCAACTTTGTGGCAAGTTTGGGGAAGGCCCTTTCCTGTTTCGGCATGACAATGACCCCGTGCACAAAGCGAGGTCTATACAGAAATGGATTGTTGTGATCGGTGTGGAAGAACTTGACTGGCCTGGACAGAGCCCTGACCTCAACCCCATCGAACACCTTTGGGATGAATTGGAAAGTCGACTGAGAGCCAGACCTAATTGCCCAACATCAGTGCACAACCTCACTCATGCTCTTGTGGCTGAATGGAGGAAAATCCCCGCAGCAATGTTCCAACATCTCGTGGAAAGCCTTCTCAGAAGAGTGGAGGCTGTTTTAGCAGCAAAGGGGGGACCAACTCCATTTTAATGCCCATGATTTTGGAATGAGATGTTGGACAAGCAGGTGTCCACATACTTTTGGCCATGTGGTGTATGTCATCCATAGAATTAGAATACTTGATGATTGGTACCTTAAGTTCTTTACACATCGTTAAGTGTACAAGTTCAGGAAATGGTGTTTCACAGGAATGGCAAATAATAATCAATGTGTGCCGTCCCTCGGATAGATGTTAAACTGGACAGACCGTCTGCCGGCATGAGTTGGTGGATATTAAAGATCCCTCTATGTCCTTCTCGAAGAATAGGCAAAGTACCACCAGAACAGAACCCTGAACAAATTACAAATTCCTGCTATAACCAACAGGGGGCACTACATCAGCGGCACAGCTGTACCCACAGCAAATTATGCCACCGGAGCAATGTGCTGCATTTGAAAGAAGAACAACAACAAGCTGTCATCCTTCTCATGTATGCCAATTCAAAAGATTGTCATTAACATGATCACACAGAGTGAGGAAAGGGTATTAATGACAAAATGTACGTATTCTGTGATAATGTTCAGCAATTTGTTCTTAACCGGAAAAAGTGCTAATAATTAAAAGTTGACTTTTCAGGTGTTGCACAGTAAAAGCCACTGTACTACATGTTTCCACAAAAAAAAAATGTCTCTGCTGGCCTTATGTGCACCTGGGTAACAGTCCTACAACTTGTACAGCAATGCACTGAGTCTAGACTACAATTGGATACCTTCAAATATTTTTTTCGGCAGGTGATGTAAACGGCAGTGACATTTTGGTCTCAGACGACAATGCCCTTTTCTTTTTACACAAAAGATGCAGTTGGGGTGCAAAATGGTGCTTGGTCAATGAGCCGATATGAATTTTAAAAGAGATGGAAAAGGTTGCGTAATTTAAAATAAACTCCATGGTGAGCTAATCTTGAATTGGAATTCCAGATAAAGTATTGTCATTGTGCACCTTCCGTCCGTCCGTCTGCTGTTTCGACGTCTCTGGCCAAAACGCTGGGCTGATCCGGCTGAAATTTGGCAGCAAGGTTCCGCTGCTGATTGGTAACGGGGATTGCAAAGCTCGATCCGGTTACGTGACTTGAAGTAGGTCAAAATGGCGAACTTAGTAAATTCCTTCAAAAATCTTCTTCTCCAGACCACCAGTCAGAATGCTACCAAATTTGGGTTACAACATTAGGACAGGTTACTGATGTTAAATCGTGGAGGCCATGCCGACCACGTGACCAAAAGTGTGTCAAAATGGCAGACTTATTAAATTATTGGGAAAATCTGTCAATGCCTTCAAAAATCTTGTTCTCCAGACCCACCAGTCAGAACGCGACCAAATTTGCGTCACAATATTAGGCAAAAGCCCAGATAAGCTCCAGGTAGAGTCGTCCTATTTAGTGGACCAAGCATACAAATGCTTGGTCTCCTATTGTTATCGGTATTTTATTATTATTCTTTCTGCTGAATTTTGTGGAAGCTGTAGCATCGGCACCGCTGCTCCAATTAAGTTGAAGCTTTACAGGGATGTTGGGGCGAATGGGAATTAATGCATATTGTTTCCGAGTTTTGATTTTTCAATCATCATGGTAACCAGTTTGGATTCAAGTGAAAACTGTAAAAATCTTCTTCGCCGAAATTGCAAATGCTATCGATTCAATTCTTCCCAATGATTGTTTCATATATTTTAAAGTTTTGAGTTGCGTGCACTAACCCAGAGACAAAGTAACTTCCTTGTGTTGAAATTACCATCATGGCTTCAGCAGTTATTGAGTTAGGTCGGGCTACAACTTAACATTGTTTTTAGAGGGGAAAAAGAAGAAGTACAAATTGGCGTTTTAGCGATCTCTCGTCGTGGTACTTTAAGCCGCTGTCACACCTTGATGTTTTAGCCAGCGTATGGCAACGTATCAAAATGTATGTAAAACGCTGGCGTACGCTGAACTATTGATGTTTTTTTCCAGTTTTGGGCGTATTCATAACGAGTTGGACGTATACATAACGTATTACTAACGTACACAGAACGTTTCGATAACATATAGATAACTTATACCAACGAATGCTTAGCGTGTTGTCGGCGTTCACAACCTATGCCCAACGATAGTCTAACTTATGCATAGCGCGCAGCAGCGTATCGCCGACGATCACGTGGCGTAGCCTATTAAAAGGCTGCGGCTCGACGATTCAAATCATAACTGCACTAGACATCGAAGTGTCAAGCCGCTGTCACACCTTGACGTTTTAGCCAGCGTATGCCGACGTATGAAAAATTTGCCGAATACGCTGGCACACGTCGAATACGTTATGGGTAAGTTTTGTATACGTTAAGAGCATGCTGAAGCATGCTGGCATACGTCGTAGTACACCGAGTACGTCAACAAATTTTAAGCATGCTGAAAATTTTTCGACGTATACCAGCGTATGACGCACACGTTCCGCATGCGCTGGCCATAAGTTGTAGGCACGTTATGCAATCGTTGACACACGTTACTTGTAAGTTACTCAAAGTCGAAACACGTCGAGGTAATGTTTAGCATACCCGAAACTTATTTCTAACCTATGAGTAACGTGTTTTGAACCTATGAGTAACGTGCTTTGAACCTATGTGTAACGTATCTCCAACGCATATTGACGTATGTAGACGTATTTGACGTCTTCCGGACGACCACAGAACTTACTGAACGTGTTACTAACTTACAGCTACCGTATAATGGTGTATTGGCAGCGTTTAGGGGAATTGGTATATAAAAATGGGGTTCACACAGGAGGAACCCGTCAGTGTTCCAGACTCCATGGTTTTTTTATTTTTTTTTCTTCGGCATGACGGTGATGTTGACACTTCGATTTCTAGTGCGGTTATGATTTAAATCGTTGAGCGGCAGCCTATTAATTATATTATATTATAACCGCACTATAAATCGAAGTGTCAACATCACCGTCATGCCGAAGAAAAAACCAAAAAAATTAAAAAAAATGGAGTCTGGAACACTGACGCTAAACATTACCCTGACGTGTTTAAACTTATGAGTAACTTACAAGTAACGTGTGTCGACGTGTGTCAATGATCACGTAACGTGCCTACAACACGTTACTCATAGGTTAGAAATAAGTTTCGGTATGCTAAACATTACCTCGACGTGTTTCGACTTATGAGTAACTTACAAGTAACGTGTGTCGACGTGTGTCAACGATCGTGTAACGTGCCTACAACTTATGGCCAGCGTATGCGGAACGTGGAGTCATACGCTGGCATACGTCGAAAAATTTTGAGCATGTTAAAATTTGTCGACGAGCTCGGCGTACTACGACGTATGCCAGCGTGCTCTTAACGTATACAAAACTTACCCATAACGTATTTGACGTGTGCCAGCCGTTTTAGACAAATTTTTCATACGTCGGCATACGCTGGCTAAATCGTCAAGGTGTGACAGCGGCTTTAGCGATGTATTCTGGCATCTTTTTAAGGCTTGGTGGTTCAGAAAACGCTTGAAAATAAAAGGTATGGCTTTTAAATGCTGATGACTTCACTTTATAGTAGTTTATAAGGGGATCATTGTGTACACATTTGAATGGACAGCCGTATTTTTCCCATATCATCTCTCTATATGGTGTATTAACGTACTCCATGATATTATATGGCAATATAAAGAGAAAATCGAAAACAAAATAGCTTTACAGGCATGGATTCGATCTTGACCTAGAAATTACCAACAAGTGCAAACTAGTGCTACCAGGCAAATCGTGCCCACGTTTGGTGGCAATTTTATGTTTGAAATCATTTTCAAAACTTGAGAATCAATCAATAAATCCCTTCGTCTTTCACGAGCTTTCAAGATTTTTTTCTGATGTGACAAGTTTTGTTGTTTGAACACCAAAATGTTGGGGCTTGCACTCGTTATCCAAAGGAGAAGCACACTTACATGAAACCGATTTTGCTTTGTGTTTCTTTGGCTGGTCAGTCATGATATTTTCACACTTTATGTAAAATGAGTTAATCTGCTGGGTCAAATTATCATGTTATCCCATATTATATTCCAGAACTTGATTCTCACCTACTCCCTTTTGCTGTTCACTTGCATTATTCCATATTTGTCATGTCACCTTCTCCTGCCTACTTACGTGTTCTTGGTCAATTCAATACACTTGGTTCTCCTGTCTTGTTTGTATATCCATACTTATGTTGCCTGTATGTTTGTTCTTTCCCAAATTCTCTGTCTTCTCATGTATCTTCACAAAATGGTTTGTACATCAGGACTACCACCACTCCACCACCATGTCAACATTACCCCTCTGTCATTTAGCTCTTCCAACGGCCTCGATCTCTGCAAACAAAATGTAACAAGGAGCTGATACTCTAGATCCCCCCGTCTTTTGGGTAGTATGAGGAATAGATCTGTGTAATATGAAAACTAAATCGTGAACGTTTTTTGAAATATCGCGTACACAACGTAAGTTACCGAGATGGTTGTCATGGAAACATAATTCAGCCAATCACCGCCGTGATATAATCAGGCTGAGATGATGTCATGAGGAATTGATCGCTGCAATCTGAAGCCAAAATGTTCAACGGTTTTTGAAACATCGCTTACACTAAAGTACATGCACAGATGATCGTCGGTCAGACGGAGCTCATTTTAACGTCCTCAATCTCCGACCTTGTCGGAGGGGCGAGGGAACAAAATAATGCAGTGACATCAAATGGTTAGAGCATTTGGGTACAGCAATTTGCTTTTACTGAACGATCGGTCATACAAGTACCAAACTGTCATCAAGACCATAATCGCAACCAACCTCTCACCCTCACCCACCCCCCCCCCAATTCCACTCCCATACCTGGTGTGTTCCCAGCCTGTATGTTTGCAGCACCTGCAGGGGGGCCGGTCGGGGTGGAAGTTGGGGGAGGAAGCCCAATGGCCATGTCAAGCAGTGGCTGGATTATGTCGCTCGTGAAAACCACGTTCTTCTGCCATAGGTTGAGAACGCGCACAATCTTGCTCTAAGGGATGTAATCAAGTGGGTGGGATGACAAAAACAGAGTGGCAAGGGGAATTATAAGTGCCTTAGCCTTGTATTAGATAAAGCACAGCTCCATTTCCTTGAACGGAATTGAAGAGGGAGCAATTGAAAGTATAAGCCATGCCTTGTCATCGCTTGGACACTTGTACAAGTTATGGAACGTGGCAGAGACGTTCTTGGCAAAGCGAGGCCCAAACACGTCGCGTTCGGCTCCAAACTGGTGTCGGGACTGCCGCACGATGGAGTCGATGACGTACAAACCAGGGACTTTGTACTCCGGCCGACACTGAGTGGGACACCGATTTCAAAAAAAAATAAAAGTTGAGAGTGCAGCGTCCTCTTTAACATGCTAATCCACAGTGCTGGGTTAACTACCTGAGCAGAAAAAAACAGCCTCACCTTTAGGATAAACTTTTCGACGCTTTGCACCACGTGCTTGTACAACTGAATAAAAGCAAAAAGCAAGTTATTAATTAGAATGCAGAGATGCAGAATAGGTGTGCACCACAATCGACTCGATCAAACATGGAGTTACAAAATCCGGACCAGCCTAACCCATGCAATTCCAGTCACACCGAACTGCGAGAAGTATGATTTTACATAATTGCAGTGCCCCTTCTATCCTGACAGGATGATGCAACGGTGACGCACTTACCTTTCAGCTATTCAATTTGGAATGGCTTGTTCGCCCGATGATTTTTTTTTAAAATAAAGAAATAATTTTATTATTTTTTTTAAACGGTCCGACTGGTGCTTTGCAACTAGGACGTAGCCTCACAAAGTGTGTCGTCCCACGGATGGACATTAAGACAGGTATCCCATCTGCTAGCATTCGCTCGTGGATGCGAAATATCCTACGGTGTCTTCTGATGTAGAGCAGGTGAGTCATCGCCACCACAACGGGCAAATTACAGATTCTTACCTTCACTGACAGGGGACGATGCATCCGATTTTAAACTGCGTTACCTAGAAATTGTGCAAACCTGCAGCCGCATAACGCTCAAGAGGGCCCCTTTTCCTTGTGTATTAATCTTCTTCATACGAACGTTTACTCACCATGGTTCACTTCACCAACTTATGGTATCGACTCATAAACAAGGTGCACATCCGCTTGCTTATCACGGCACCTCCAATACGATGACTGGTGTTTCAACCACCTTGTGACAACTTTCGTCACAAAACTAATTTAAGTTTTGTGAACCATGACTCCCACTGACTACCGGTGGCAGAACCCAATAACCCAACTTCGATGGATTCCCGTGATAATATGCAACTTCCGTGACTCTTCGGGCTCATCCGTACCTCCATAATCTCAGTGTGATGTGTGTGTGCAAATTACGAACAGTCCTTAAAGGTAGGCAGGTCTGCAATTACAACACAATGACTAAAATAGAACAAAAACACAATTGAGGTTTATGACAGGTCTATTGGCCGCTGCTTTGTTGGTTTAAGAGGCACAGTTTTATCCACCACTCATTAAGGACAAACTCCGATTAGGTACAATACCATAAATGCTGTGCTGGAAAACTGCATGGCATCATTTTTCCACCAACTTGCCTCACCTTAAAAACACCAGTGGCTCTCACCTTAATGGCCTTGATAGCAGCCTTGGTAAGCTGCGTCATCTTGGCTCTGGAGATGGGTGGCTTACACTCGTAAAGAGAGTTAAGCTGTAAAACAAGGACATCATGGTTACAAACAAGGACCACTGTTACAGGGACACCTTCCCAAGGTATGGCTGCAGTGCTGCATCTTTGCAATTCCACAAAACTTCGCAACAATCAAAAGTATTTACATTTTAGTGGGGTCAAAAACCTGAAGTGTCTGACAGACTTTGTGAAAAGCAATATTTGGCCATTTTCTATGAGTTTGGGGTCTGAGGAGCATATTTAGCTTTATGTGCCAATTCTAATCCCCCTGCACTGCTACCCTTCCCCACCCCTTGAATGGGGGAACATGTAGGTGGCAAGCCTGTCTGACACAAATCAGCTATTTATCATCGATTAATGCTTATTTTGGTGTTCGATGAAAATCTATCTGGTCCACAACAATTTTATAACACATTCACTTCAGGTATACTCACAGATACGTCCCCGTGAGAACCCCATCCACACCATCTCATCATCCCACCACCAAATTGGAAGAAGAAGAAGACAAGTAAAACTTTGCAGAATGAAGGTTTGCTGCAGATTATAAGTTTTCCTCAGCATTAAATCACACAAAATTAATGATGATGTATTAAATCTCCGCACGTGCACACACGCGTCAGAGGTGCAGAACCGTCTCTCAAGTCCAATTAACGATCTCGGTGAAGGATGTGCAATACACTTGCCTTTAAAAATTCAATCAAAAGACGGTTACAAACGTCCCACTCATTGCGATTCCGATCACAAGAACGATTCACGTCAGCAGTTGCAATCGCAGAGCAGGTTAGCCTAAGCATGCCCAATTGTTATAAAATTATTGCACACGATGATCAATTGTGAACGTGCAGCTGCAGAAACTTAAAACACTTTATTAAACGACTCAAGTGCTACTTCTTCTTTCAACTGCAGCACAAGGCTGTGGGGTGGCATCATTGGCCGCGGGTGCAGCTATGCCACCGATTCCACACAGCCCTCTGCTGGTTAAGGCAGGAATTTGAAATTTGCTCATGGTGCTGGTGATCGCTCGTCTACTCTTTCCAAAGGACACCGTGGTATCTTTAACACCCACCAATGAATGATGGCAGCTGGGACTAAAAAGTGCGCCGACAATCCCGTAATAAACGGAAGCCATAATCGAGACTCAATGAAGGGCGACTCCGCACACACAACAAGTCGAGCGTAAGCCCTTTATCAAACTAAAATACGTAATTTGGTGTCTGTCTGTCTGTGTCTGTCTATGACGGTGATACATTTGGTCTTGATTTATCCAATCTCCACCAAACGTAATCACATGATGGAGGTTGTAGCGACTTCATTTCCCCCCCCACCTCCCCAATGGAGTTTTCCGCCTTGGGTGAAATCCGTGTTAAGATAGCTAATCGTGGCATTTTTCCAAGGCTGCTTCTAATAACAAAAGTAATAATACTAATGATAATAGCATAGCATTGTTATCACAAAACAATATTAATACTAATAATAAGCCCCCCTCCCCAAGGGTTTTTTGCCTCCTTGGACTGGACAAACACCGTGTTAATTTGTACAAATAGCTTATCGTGGTGTTTCGTGGGGCACCCCGACCAGAGTAAAAATATTACAAACCACAAACACGTATGATTACCTTTTGAAACAGTTGCTACTGGTGTTTAACATTAAACTGAAAGAGAGGAAATCCAGAGTGTGTTCAGTTATCAAGCAGCTAGTCAGCGCTTGCCAATGCAGCCGTTCCTGATCAACAGTTTTGAATGGAGTGCTTGCTTGAATGCTTAAGCCACTTGGGGGAGCACTCTCCAAGAAACTTGGTAACGGAACACACCCCCGATGTTCTTGAGACCCGAGTAGATTAAATTTTTTAAAATTATTTTTACCATTTGGCACATCTATTTTAAATGTGCAATTTATCAACCCGATTTATTGTGCAAATCTGTGCGCATGAAACAGTTTCTTATGAACACCTTAAAATGGATGATATAGATTATGGTAGATCTAAGCGCAGACAAACACACACACACAGAGGAACGGACGTGGCTAACTTGGACATC
The DNA here is from genome assembly GCA_035128595.1 of Eptatretus atami. Classification (NCBI taxonomy): domain Eukaryota; kingdom Metazoa; phylum Chordata; class Myxini; order Myxiniformes; family Myxinidae; genus Eptatretus; species Eptatretus atami. Next base: position 52,009,782 of record CM068953.1, read on the forward strand.
ATCCACAATCCACATTGAGGTGAAAAATAATTAACTTATGGTTAAATTAAACTTTAAAATGTTATGGTTAAATTTGACAACTCTGTCGAACCGTGCCCAAGACTACTCAGGTCTTGGTTGAGCATATAGGCCTTGCGTACTGACCAGGGCCTCGATTATCCAGCTCAAACTGTGCCTAAGGTCAACTGGACGTGCTATTTGAACCTGTGGTCTGAGGAGTGCTGCTGCGAACGGTATCTTGAAACACCATTTGTTGGTGACATAAATGCTGCACAAAATCTGTACATCCTTCATTTGCTATGGTGAAGTTGGACAGCTTTATTCCAATTTAATTATTGATTTTAAAAAAAGAAGAGTTTTTAACTGCGGCGTTACTGGGATAATTCGTATAAGCATTCTGTTAGATCTGAAAATTAACAATCTATATTAAAGTAGATCTTCGTGCAGACTTCTTGAGTTTCCGTAACTGGGAGACGAAATACCAGAAGCGCGGCTGGGCCACATCAAAGTTGGACACAAAGATGCGCATGCGATACAGTGGTGAATAGAAAACATGGCAAGACAGGCAAGCGAGGCAAGCCACGACCTACGTATACGTTTGATTCACAGAACATGCACCAACTTCACTCGGCCGGGATTTTGGAACACTTCAATTGCATTTCAACCGGCCAAGTGGCCTACGGTGGCGATGCACCTGCAACTCATTTGGCAAATCTCTCGGGTTTTGTGAATATGGATCACAAGTAAACCACGGTTATTGATATACGTGGCAATGAACGTCGTTCGACTCAAAGCAAAAGACTGCTTTTACAGTTCATTAACACCATCCTGGCTTTTCTAATGAACATACTGTATACGCAGGGGTTCACACAATTTTCTTTGGTCGGTTCTCCAATGGGTACCAGCAGAAATGGTCTGATACTCACGAAAAAAATAATAATAATAATAATAATCAACTTCGAGCATGCTCGTCTGCTTTCCGAAGTCCCAATCTGAGTTTTAAAGCGCCTCTCAGCTTTGTGTGCATCGCACTCCTCTGCAAGCGTTCTCCCAGAACGTCCGCTCCAGACGAGACACTCACAAGCCACTCTTTTATTTTTTTCTGGATGATCCTGACTCTTCTTCCTCCTTGCTCGTGCATTTTCCTTTGATACATTTTGTTATATTGTAAGTTATAAAAACTTACAATATAACTCATAAATGATAATGTTATCATTTATAAACTTCATTTTGTGGACTTAAATTTTGAAATTACAGTATCATCATAGAATAAATTTCCCTCTACCAGCTGAGTCAACCTCTTCTTCCTCTTCGCTCACATTCTCCTCAAATCTATTGTTTTTTTTCTTCATCTAATAAGTTTGAATACAATTTATCAATTAAAATGTTATCTAACATACAAAGCTCTTTCTAACCACTGACTGGCTGACTGATATTAAAGACCGGTGCCCTCCGGGTGAGGCAGAAAGCTGAAATTTTGCGTGCTGATGGACATCGAAGCCGGTACAACGGAAAGAAATCACAGAATCGTCAGGCATCCATCTATAAAAATATAAATAAATGAAAAAGAAAAAGAAAAATTAATGCAGGTGAGTGACCCAAGGCAATGGGGAAGCACGGTAATTTTGTGTGCCGACGGACGTCGAAGCCGATACACCGGGGGGAAAAAAAAGAAAAAAAGTCACACAACCATCGGAAAGCATCCGTAAATGAAAATATAAATAAATGAAAAAATAAAAATAAAAATTAACCCCGGTTGGGGATGACTACATTACACAATGTTTGGACCGTATCACATCGACGATTTTTCCAATTTGAAGACACGTGACTCGATAACCAGGACGAATGTTAAAAACCGGCCCCACCAAATTTAGATATTGTTCCATATTATCAGAATCCGAAGGAATTTTGAAGATCGGATCACAAACGGCAGAGGAGATAGATTTTGAAAATAGACGATTTCGCAACTTTGGAGTGGCCTTGACCTTGACCTTCAATCGTGTCAAAAGTCATACCGTCATGCATCACTCATCGACCCCTACCTACATACCAAGTTCATCAAGATCGGGCGAATTTTTTTGACCGTATCACATCGACGATTTTTCCAACTTTGAAGACACGTGACTCGATAACCAGGACGAATTTCAAAAAACCGGCCCCACCAAATTTAGATATTGTTCCATATTATCAGAATCCGAAGGAATTTCGAAGATCGGATCATAAAACCGGCGGAGGAGATAGATTTTGAAAATGGACGATTTCGCAACTTTGGAGTGACCTTGACGTTGACCTTCAATAGGGTGAAAGGTCATACCGTCGTGCATCCCTGATCGACATCTACACACATACCAAATATCAAGAAAATCGGAAGAAAAAAATGGGGACGGACGTACGTAAGGACGTACGGACATCGAGACTGGTTTTATTAGGTCATCTCGTGAACCCCTGTGTATACGCCAGCATAGACACTTCATATGGTCCAGCGATAGAGTTGGCACGAGGCTGCGTTGGCTTTTCGAAAAGTAAATGACCAGTTTTGCGTTTGTGGAACCAGGAAGCATGTTAAACACAGTAAACACCCAGCGCATTGAAATGTGGTTTGAATTATTGATTTTTCAGTGGATTTCAATGGTCCCATCAATCAGCCGTTCAAGTTATCAATTAAAAGAGACATCATTCCACTCGGGTACATGCACAATGCATATCAACAGCTCCGTGAGACAAGAACCCAAGCGAGATGGAAAAGCTCCTGCTAACCAGTAGAAAAACTAGAACGGCACTTGGTAGAGCACACACCTCTGCCAGGATGAACAGTTTGCATTTTGTTTCCCAACAATAGGCCGGATGGAGATCCAGACCTTAACCAAAATCTAATCGGTTTGTTCTAGTCACCTAACTCATCTTACTCATCCAACTTGTCCACCAAATTTCATCTGAATATGTCCACAATTTTTTGAGATATCCTGCTCACATACAAACAAACCGACAGACAGACAGGGGTGAAAACATCACCTCCGTCCACCTTCGGTGGACCCATTCATTTTAACGAGGTAAAGAGCCACATTAAACGAATGGGTCTTTTCAAAGCATTTTGCTCAGGATGCATGTTCAAATGCAATCAAATGGGAAGAAGAAATGACTTTAAAGAGGAATGACAACTCTTGAATTGAAAACACATCTCCAACGTTCTGGTCCGATAAGGCCACCCACCGGCGTTGTTCTGGTACCGTTCAAAAGGTTGCTCACAATTGGGAGGACAATCTGAACCGCAAGACATCCAAGAGTACATGCGACAGACATTTTACTCAAATGGAAAATTGGGTTGCATTATACACTCTTCGTAACTCGTTCCTTTTCTTCTTATTCCAGTCCATGTGGCAATAAATAAATGAATCAAAGAGGAGAGCGGCGAATCCCAAGGTGACATTGCGAATGAAATAGAGTTCAGCCTTTTCAATCAGAATGATGACAAAGTGACTCTTCATTTTTAAAAAAAGGACAATCTCTACAAGAAAACACCATAAGCTGGGCAGATAGCATAAGTTGTGCAACCGAATCACCCATTCTTCCAAATCCAAATCCATCGGCTCCATACTCTGTGCAGAGCGGCGGTGCAGCCTTTGCAGTCTCCTGGGCTATTGGGCACAATCCTGGACGGGTCGCCACTCCGACGCAGGATACTCGAATGGCTCAATCATCCCAGCAAGCTGGTACTCAATTTGCCGACCTAGGAAGGACGACAAGCTGAGTCAACCCCACCTCGTATCAATTCAACAGCCAAGGGGGATTTGAACTCAGGACCCTGGGATCCCAAGCCCACCACCATAACCAATAAGCCAACACCAGGCATACCCATTCGTGTCGAAGGCAAAATAGCTGCCCCATGGCACACTGTTCGAACAGTTGCATCACTACACCTCCAGAGGATGTCTGTGCGGACCAAGTCGATGATCACTTTGATGCCTCATGTCGACGAATGCATAACCCGTAAGTGGTGCTCAGGCAACGTATTTGTCAAGTCGACGGCGATTCTCCAAAACGTCCTTCAAGACCTGGACACTTGCAGTCCTGGAATTCAAACCCCATCGTTGTTTTAGTTGGGAGAGAGACAGAGAGAGAAAGAGAGAGACAGAGAGAGAAAGAGATACAGAGGGATAGAGAGACATATACAGAAAGATACAGAGGGACAGAGAGACAGAGAGACAGATATATATATATATATAGAGAGAGAGAGAGAGAGAGAGAGAGAGAGAGAGAGAGAGAGAGAGAGAGAGCCACAGAGGGACAGAGAGACACACAGGGACAGAGATAGATATACACAGAGGGACAGAGATAGATATACACAGGGACAGAGAGACAGATAGACGTCTTCATGACAGATGGGGAACAAAAGAGAGAAATAGGCGCAAAACAAAGAAACAGTACGTGGAGAAAATAAATAAATAAATAAATAAATAAATAAATAAATAAATAAATAAATAAATAAATAAATAACGATTTCGGATGCAATTCCCGAATTCCTTATCATTTTATCCCCCTCTTGTTCGCCGTTCGTAAAAATTGCCTGTGCCCGACCACGTGACATGAGCCAGCACTTCCAAGGTTTGGCATTTTTGTTTCAGATCGATACGGTCGGAGCCCGTCGTCATGACCGTCCACCCAGTACTAGGCCCCTGAGCAGCGTGTGAGTGTGTGTGAGTGTGTGTGAGTGCAAGCCGTGCCCATTCATCCCAGAACAAGGTTCCACAACACCATTTTTATTATTATTTTATTTTACCGCGCGCCACCTCTCAAACAAACCACAAGGCTTTCCCTCCTGCTCGTCTATCCAAGTCATCCGCCTTGACCGTCCTCCTTTAATAATCACTCTCGTCCACTCGTTCAAAACAGGGGGGCTCTCGCTGGATATTCTCAATCGGCTTGTTTTTCATCTCCATATATCATCTTATTTTGGGAATATCCTTTGCTCAAAGCGCGCGACCAGGCCCTTTTCAGGCTGCAGCGCCAACGCGTGATGCCGGGTGGGAGGAGGAGAGGGGGCACTCGGGCACAAACCTCTCGGTTGAAGGACTTTACGGCCTCCATCGCAGGCGCGACTGTCGTTGGGCGCGCGGTCTCAAAGTTGGACGACTGCGAATGATGCGACGACCGGCCGCGGCCTAACGCGTCAAAGCGACCTCGGATGGAGCGTAGAACATGGCGCTCACCAATCCCCTGCTCCGATTGGTCAACGTACCGGAAGTACATGACTGATGGACGCCGTCGCCGTCGTGCCTCCGAAAAAAAAAAAAATCGACATTCCTTTTGCGAGACCTCGCGCGATCGTTCGTTTGCTCTTACTCACTCGAGTCCGAGATACGTTTCCCGTCGGTCCGTATGATAATAATAAAATGGAGTCGTTGTCCGATGCCTCATCATCAGGATTTATTTACACCACCTTTGCGGCCAACCTGCTACACACAACGATCGCAACCCAATGTGCACGGATTGCACCAATAGTGAGGGGAATTAGCTCCATCGTGGGGCAATATGTTACACGCTGGACAAAAGTGCCAAATTTTTTTTGTGGCTACCTATGGACATACTTAATAAAGAAATCCCACGCTCCAAAATATCGGACCATATTTTCATGAGATTAATGGGTCAAAATCCAAGATGGCGGCCGAAATTTTTTTTAAAATCGATAAATAATTATAACTTCGCTAATATTGGTCGTAAAAATATGTGTAGACTATCTATATGTAGGTAATGATGCCCAGGGAGTCGATTGGAACCATCAGATTTGGGATTAGATCATCAGGAACTAAGATTTCAGTCATAGTCATCATGTATATGGTGGTAATAGAGCAGTAATTATGTAGTATTATACAACTGCCCCAATGACAAGGGTTCCTAGTTATTGGTTTTATGCAATGTCATTTGTTATATTATGATTGTTTATTATTATTTATCTATTGTGTTTTATTATAGTATTATATCTATGAATGAGATGTTTATTTATGTTTTTATTAATGTTTATTATTGATATGTTTATTATTGGTATGTTATTATGTTTATTATTGATGTTATGAATATGTTATTTATTGGTATGTTATTATTGATATGTTTATTATTGGTATGTTATTATTGATATGTTTATTATTGGTATGTTATTATGTATATTATTATGTATTATTATTGGTATGTATTATTGATATGTTTATTATTGGTATGTTAATTATTGGTATGTTATTATTGGTGTTATTATTTGTATGTTTATTATTGATTATGTTTATTATTGTAATGTTAATTATTGATATGTTTATTATTGGTATGTTATTATTGATATGTTATTATTATGTTTATTATTGATATGTTTATTATTGGTATGTTATTATTAATGTTATATTGATGTATTATTGGTATGTTATTATTGATATGTTATTTATGTTATTGATATGTTTATTATTGGTATGTTATTATGTTTATTAATAATATGTTTATTAATGATATATTTATTATTATTAATGTTTATTATTATGTTATTATTATGTTTATTATTGATATGTTTATTATTAATACTAGTGCGGGCCCGTAGGTGCGTGCCAGTATGTGCAGCTTCGTTCCTTCGCTCTCGTAAACGACGACTGGATTGGGGCATTGTTTTAATTAGATCGACCAACCGTATCATAAATGGCCATAACTTGGGAAACACCTGGGAAACATACTCAGGTCCCCAGCGTCAATTGTGACGTCATATCAAACGAAGAAGAAGAAGAATTGTGACGCCCCCTCTCTCTCGCCTCCCTCTCTCTCGCCCTCCCCCCTCTCTCCCCCCCCTCTCCCCCTATCTCGCCCCTCCCTCTGCCCCCACTCTCACCCCCTCTCTCCACCCCCTCCTCTCTCCCCCTCTCTTGAATTGTGACGCCCCCTCTCTTGCCCCCCCTCTTGCCTCCCCTCTCTCGCCCCTCTCTCTGTAAATGTATTCACATATGTCTACCAAGCACAACAAGGCAAATGTCTGGGAAACCTTGAAAAGGCACATCCGCGGGTCCCCAGCAATATTCCTGGAAAGTTTCAATCAGATCGGACCGTCAATCGTGCAAAAAAAAAAAAAAACATAATAAATAAATAAACAAACATTAATTGTGACGTCATTCGTGACGTCATAACACCGTGTCTTGCATTGGTCGACAGATAAATGGCCGTAACTTGGGACCGCTCGTCGATTGATATCAAACCTCGAAAAGGCACATCCGCGGGGCCCGGCAATATTCCTGGCAAGTTTCAATCGGATCGGACCGGCGGTCGTCGAGAAACTGCGGTCGCATACAGACACACATACAGACAGACAGACAGACACACATACAGACAGACAGCAGACAGACAGACAGACAGAGACAGACACAGAGATTTCTGGAATTATAGATAGATGTTTATTAATGAAATGTTTTATTATTGATATGTTATTATTGATAGTTTATGTTATTATTAATATGTTTATTATTGATATGTTTATTAATTGTTATTATGTTTATTATTATGTTATTATTGTTTATTATTAAATGATATGTTTATTTATTATTTTTAATGTTTATTATTAATATGTTTATTAATGATATGTTTATTATGTTGTTATTATGTTGTTATTATGTTATATTAATGTTTATTATTATATTATTAATATGTTTATTATTATGTTTATTATTGATATGTTTATTATTGGTATGTTATTATTGATATGCTTGTATAATCAATAAAATACATTTTGTGCGCACGTTTTGTTTTTCATTACTGTATACCTACTTTTGCAGCCCCTGTATAGTATGTCCTTTTGGATCCAACGTACGTAATTTATCAACAATTGAAACCTCTATACGGTACTCAAGTTTAGGACGAAAGTGCCATCGACTACCAAGAGAGCTGTCAATGTGTGCACGTGCATGTTCAATATGTTCAAACACACGAGATGATTTTTTTTTTTACATGTATACAGAGTCGAGGCTCCTGAAAGGGCTAGTACTGGTACAATGAAACGGATCAGGACACAACAGCCAAAAGGAACAGCAGAGAGCGAGGGCAAACACCAACAGACCAAGACAAAGGGAGACTTGGACAAACAATGGGTGTCGGGAGGAATGGGGGGGGCAGGAGAGGATGCATAGGGTGGACAAGATGGATACAGAAGGAAACTCTCAGGAGGGAAAACTGGAAATTGGTGAAGATGAGGGATTGGGGTGGGGTGGGGTTGGGGGCAAGGGG
>CM068953.1:52034160-52047398 GCA_035128595.1 Eptatretus atami
TAAATCTCCTACCACATTGCCTCGAAGCAAGAGTGTCAGGAACCGACTTTGGCGACTTAAATCACGAAGCACTCTTTCCTTCACTCGCAATAAAGGTGCGGTCAAAGGCATCACGTTTGTCCGCAGTTTAAAACAAGGACAATGTGTCAAGAGCGCGTCCAAAGGTTTTGTCTTCACCAGAAGAAGAAGAAAACAACAACAACAAACTTCCGATATTTCATCACGTGCCTTGATGGAGCCAATAGAGAGACCCGTCATGGAGCTATGCTCTGGAGAGAGTCACAAACAGACAGACAGACACACAGACACAACGAAAATAGTGGTCACTGGCTGCACCCACGAACAACAGTGATGGATTTCAGAACGAGGCTATTATGAAACGACGTTCATCGAGTCCACTGAATATCAAATTTAAGTTTATTTTGGATCTCTTTGAAGTTTACTATTAAATGTAATTTTTAGGTCACATGTTTAAATTGACGTTTTCTTTCATTATCATCACCTTGCACTGGAAGCTTTGTTCAAAGACTTCTGCTGTAGGCTACTGTTATTAATAGCGCTGACATGGTTTATCAATTTTTGATAATCCTCAGTACTCTTCATGAACTGTTAACTAGAACGGCACTAGGAAGAGTGCATACCTCCACCAAGCGAAAAAGTTTACATTTTGTATCCCACTGATAGGCCGTATGTGGATCCAGACCTCAACCAAAATCGAATCGGCTTGTTCTTGTCACCGAACAACTCGTCCACCTAGTTTTGTCATAACTCGTCCACAATTTTTTGAAATATCATGGGATATATATCGTTTTGTGCCTGGTGTTGGTTTAATGGTTGGGTGGTGGGCTTGGGATCCTCGGCTCCAGAGTTCAAATCCTGCTTGGCTGTTGAATTAAACCAGGTGGGGTTGATCAGCCGTCATCCTTCCGAGATCGGCAAAGTGAGTACCAGCTTGCTGGTATCCTGTGTCAGAGTGGCGACCCGTCCAGGATTGTGTCAATAGCCCAGGAGACTGCTGAGGCAGCACCAATGCTCTGCACAGAGTATGGTCCCAATGTATGGATATATCGTTTTGGCACCATCTCTCAATGATGAAGAATCACTTCAAAAATGATCGTATCTGAATCCGGATACAGATCTTCACCAAAATTGAAGTTTTTATCGTCGTCAAACACCCATGAATCCATCCACAACTTTTTGAGATATTCTGCTCACAGTCAAACAAGCAGACAGGGGTGAAAACATTTATCTCCGTTCACCTTCGGTGGCAGAGGCAACAAACCAAATTGATGTTGTATTTATACGTTTAAAATGTATCTGTTTGATAACGTGCTCTTTCTTCTGGTTGAATGTTGAGCTTTCCTACATGTGGAGCTTTTCAAATGTAGTGCCGGAAGCAGCCGCCGGAAACGAGAGACAGCCGAACGTGCCAACGGACACCACGGTTCGCATTATATAATAGATGGCTAGCAGAATAGATGAGAGGTACTCTACCGGTCAGAAGTTTGAGACAACCCCCATTTTTCAGTTTTTACTGGAATTTAAGCAGTTCAAGTCCATTGACTAACCTGAAATGGTACAAAGCTAAGAGGTAAACTGCTAGAGTTAAAAATAGTTTAGGTTTCCAAAAACTGAAAAATAATGTAAATTTCAGAGTTGTTTACAAAGGCCCTTTTCAGGGAAGAAGTAATCACTTCGCAACTGCAGCTGTTCTGCAGCAATGGAAGTAAATTAAGCCTTGAAAGTTGATGCAAACAATTCCGACAGGTGTCCAAACTTTGTTGATTAGTTACAAACCCTCTGTCTGTATAAAAGCATTGTTGGAACAGACTGTGTTCCTAACCCTCTGAAGCATTATTTGCACAATATTGCACTGCAGGAAGTAGTATATTGCTATCATAATGGCGAGAAAAAGACAATTAACAAAGGAAGACAGACAGACCATTATAACCCTTAAAAGTGTTGGTCTTTCCTTTGGAGAAATTGCAAAGCAAGCAAAGGTGTCAGTGAGTACAGCTTCCTACACCATCAAAAGGCACTTGAAACTGGAGGAAACTCTGACAGGAAGAAGTCTGGCAGACCCAAAGCCACAACACAATCAGAAGACAAGTTTCTGAGAGCCAACAGCTTGCGTGATAGGCGGCTCACAGGACAGCAGCTTCAAGCACAGCTTAACACTGGTCGAAGTAAGGAAGTCTCAGTTTCAACTGTGGAAGAGAAGACTTTGAGCTGCAGGTTTGACAGGTCGAGTGGCAGAAAGAAAGCCATTGCCAGATGGCAAAATAAAAAAAGAGTTTTGCTTGGGCCATGAAGCACCCACCGCCTGTGGACGACTGAAAACTGGAAGAAGGTCTTATGGACTGATGAATCAAAATTTGAAATCTTCGGTTCATCACGCAGTTTGTGTACGCCGTCGAGTAGGCGAAAGGATGGTTCCTCAGTGTGAGACACCAACTGTCAAACATGGAGGAGGAAGCGTGATGTCTGGGGTCTTTTGCTGGATCCAGAGTCGGCGACTTGCACAGTGACTGGCACCTGAACTAAAAGGGCTAACACAGCATTTTGCAGCGCCATGCATACCCTCTGGTCTCCGCCTAGTTGGTCAGGGGTTCATCCGACAGCAAGAAAACAACTCAAAACATACCTCCAGGCTATGTCAGAACTACCTTAGAAGAAAAGAACAAGACGGTAGGCTTCAAATCATGGAATGGCCAGCACAGTCTCCAAACTTAAACCCCATCGAGCTGGTTTGGGATGAACTGGACAGAGGGTTAAACAAAGCAACCGACAAGTGCAACACATCTGTGGGAACTTCTGCAAAAGTTTTGAGAAGAACTTTCCGAACAATATTTGATTTCAATTGAAGAAAGAATGCCTCGAGTACGTTTGGCTGTTATCTCTGCAAAAGGTGGCTACTTTGAGGAGTCAAAAATTTAGATTAAATTTTGTTCAACAAAACGATTCCATGATTTCTCTTTTTTATCTGCAATTATTTGTTCGATGCTTATTTTCAGAGTACATTGAAACATTAAACTGCTTAAATTTCAGTAAAAACTTAAAATGGTGTTCTAAACCTGACTGGTAGAGTATGCGCATCTCGCCTTTGAGCTGTCTCGTGGTGGTTCGAATTGTGACCCAGGACGATGCATCAATGTGTGTTCCGTCAATCCGAAAGACGCTACGTCGGAGGATTCGTCCGCCAACACCGATTGGCAGATGTCAATGATACACAGTGTCTCACAAAAGAAGAGCCCAGTTATCACGAGCACCCTGAACAAATTCCAAATCCCTGCTCCAAAGTAAGGGCATGAAGTTCCTGCTCAGTGGGACAGTGCATCATCCGCACTCCAAATACCGATGCAAGCCAGCAGACATGTGCTGCACATGAATGAATGAATTAATTAATGACATTCTAAGCTAAGTGCGTTGGAGCAAGGATCAATAAAAGACAGTTGTTGACAGAACACGATTCTAAAAAGTGACAAGAAACAGCAGAATCCCAAGAGGTAAACCTTCCTTGTTGTACACATCAAATTGCAATCTCTTTTCTCACGCACAAGAAGGTGCTGCACAGAAACATGTTGCAGTCAAAAGCCATCCTATGTACTCTTACAAGACAGGGGATTTTTTTGTGTGTCTAAGATTTGTGTAGAAGCTTCTAAATTTATGAAATGTCATGAAAAAAAAAAAGATGTCATTACATGGAATTTGTACACAGGATCCTTGGGCCATCACAAGCTACAAATGCCAAACAGGCCCCATTCACCTGTCACAGCATGTGTAGCCATACCTTTAACATGAGCATTGAGCAATATGAATAAAACTTGTTTCAATCAAACCACTCTAACGATACTCTATACACAATTAAAAGTAAAAAAAAACTGATTTTTTTTTTTCCAATCAGTGTATTTGTAGCGGTTATTCTTCAGGTGGGGTAGAGACCTGGGGAAAGGGGGTGAAAGAAATCAGCCATTGTTCGAGTTTCCATCAGCAGAAACGATATATCTCTATTCAGTATTCAGTACCAGCTCAATCAAATAGGGTTTTATACATTGTCGTGTTTGACAAAATTAGCATTCAGGGTGGGGAGGTGGGCAGGTGGGGCGTAGGGAGTCGAGAGGGGGGAGGGGAGGCAGGATGAAACCTGGAATAACTAGGATACTTATTTAATAATGAAGTTGAAATGCATATATCAAGTCAATGATGGGCTGGAACACACACCAGCAGATCAAATGAGTTTCTACAGTTTAATTGTGGTGAAACACAGAGGTAGAGAGTAGTGGAGGGGAGAAAGCAGAAAAAGTCAAGTGGGAAAGAGCCCCCACCCCATCCCAAACTGATGCACACTTTAACATGTACATTCATTTACAGCTTCTAACAAACAGGATTATTAAGGCGGTACAGGTGCAAAAGATGGGCAAGGACAGAACAGGGTGAAAAAGAAGTGGGTCGGGGGGGGGGGGAGGGTTGGGGGGTTCTAGAAGGGAAGAGTGTAATTTGAAGTCAAGGAATAGGCAAAGAGGCACAAGTCCATTTGCAAAGCTTGTGGACAAACTCTTGCATCAAAGCACACATTATAATCATGATAGCTTTCAGGGTGTCGTGCAGGCAGCCAAGCGAGAAAAGAAGAAACCTGATTAGTGAGAGACGAACGAAGAGTTCAAACCAATATCAAAACGTTTGGCAAGCATTCAGGATCTCTTGGCGAGGAGGGGTCAGCAACGTACTAAGACTTCCAGAAGGTGGGATTCTGTGCCATTCGCCGTTGGAATGTTTCGTACCTGGGATGGAAGAGACACGAGTTTAGGGTTGGCAGATATTCGGAGGAAGCAGCAAGAGGACAGCTGTCGTCATTGAATAACAACTGGATAGAAAGGAATTTACCATGGGGAGGGATATGGGAGGACGGAGAGGAGAAGAAAATATTTTTTAAAATAAAAGAAACAGAGTCAGCCCAACATTTCTGCAAGACCGACGCTGGCAAATACGCTTCCGTAGGATTCGGGACCATCTGTGCCTGAGTCACCGCAAATGACGCTGCGTAATTAAAAAAGTTTTCCAGCATTTTCTGTGTGAACTGCCAAGAAACAAATGCAAGAGCACATTTTAATATAGTTCGGACCTACTCAGCACGTGAAACGATAACTTCAAAGTTTATCATTTGATTATCCATTTATATGAGGTTTGTTTACTCTCAAATTTAACTTCATTCTCAGGTCGATTAAAGTACAAATTGAGAAGCACAATTTTGACAAACTAACAGATGTTCTTCCCTCCACATCAGAAATATAAAAACATCCTTGTACGTTCCACCCACAACCCATACTTATCACCATCTGTTGGTATTCAAATTTTGGAGGGGTCGGGGGAGAGTTCGGCCATCGCCGAATACCTCTGTGAAAGAGTCCAGGTTGGAAACAGCAGCACCGGAACTGGCATCTGCTGGGCAAGCTGTGCCATCGGCCCACCGACAAACCGATTTGCGCCTGGCTCGGGCCTGGTGCCGTGGCCCAAACAACAACGACACACCTTCCTCTGCAATCGGACGGAAACAAAACGACCGTCGCAAACCATCTGTAATTGGCATCCGCCCGTCAGGGCTTTTGACACTTGAGATAAATTTCAAGCATTCGCACCTTATCATCTACATCTTATCTCCATAAGGTCATTTCAATGGCAAGTCAAGCACCTGCAGATTGGAATGAAAGATCTGAAACTTTATAAGAATGTATATTTAGGGGTTTAACTGAACATAAGCAACCGCACATTTGTTGCAGTTTCAGCTAGAGTGAAGTCAATGGCGCACCATCGCAAATCCCCATGCTTCCCACCAAAAGGAAGATTGAAAATAGCAAAATCACCAGGAATGACCCAATATCAAATTTGAGTACATTTTTTCCGCTGTTTTGAGTCGATGATCATAAATCCATACTCTTTGGGGCATGAATCGGGGGTCAAATCCTGCAAAAATTAAATAAATAAATAAAATGTAATATAATAAAATAAATAAATAAATAAAAATTAAAAATAAATCGTTGCATGTTTCATCCGTCCCTCAATGTTGATTGCACGTAAAGATTGAATGAAATAAATGTTTTACAATGTGCCCGTAATTGCATTTTTTTTTAAAGTATTTGACCTTTTGACCCCGTCCCAGGGGGTGGGGCCAAAAATTATACAGCTCTCACACATTTAACCATGTGGTGATCCTAACTACAAAGCTTGGTGAATTTATTCTACACAACCGTTTTGGAGAAGATAGAATGACGGTCAGACGGACAAACAGACAGACAGGACCGAATGCAATATCCCCCGTTTTTTTGGTTTCTTTTTCTTCAAAAAGTGGCTGATAACGAAGAATTCAACAGTTTCTGGTCACATGCACTATAAAAGGGGGGGGGGAATTAAAAGGAAGAAAAAAGTATGAAACGTCGTTCTACAATGCAAAAGTTCCCAGATGCAATACAATGGTTATGAATAACACACAGTCCATGAGGGGGAGCAAAAAACAAATAATGCAATAGATTATTGGCCTGAGATTTGGAGAGGGAAATACAGAGTGAGCAAGTCCAGAGTAACCAAATATTTAAATATCACATGAAGATAAAGGAATGAAAGTTGAGTATATTTTGTAGGGATTTGAAAGACGTCTAATCGTGATCACCATCAGGCAATGCATCCAGGGAAACCCCCTATGAACATTCCTTCTGAACTCATTCAGTCCCAAAACTATTTCTCTCCTCATCCACTTAAATCCCCACTCAAAACCATTCCCTCGTCACCTTCTTCTTTTCTCTTTAAACGACCACATAAATAATTATTTTATTGATTTATTCATATACAGACTGCGGCTGCTTGGCTGCCTTATTTTCTGGGGCGCGGGCTGTGCCACTGATACCAGTATGCTAGTACTCATTTTGCCGACCTCGGAAGTATGATGGGCAGAGTCAACACGCATGGTGTTAATTCAACATCCTGACAGGAGGAGGAGGAGATGTGGGACCATACTCTGTGCAGAGCGTTGGTGCTGCTTAAGCAGTCTCCTTGGCCATTGGGCACAATCCTGGACGGGTCGCCACTCCAACACAGTATACCAGCATGCCGGCACTCATTTTTTGCCGACCTCAGAAGGATGACAGGCCGAGTTAACCCCACCTGGTATTAATTCAACAGCCGAACGGGATTTTAAACTCAGGACCCTAGGACCCAAAGCCCACCACCCAAACCATTAAGCCACACCAGGCTTAAATAAATAATAACAACAGCGAGAATTGCTTTGCAATATGTGTCCCCTGCTGATGTGATATTTATAAGTCCAAAAGGGCATAACTGTGAAAAATTGACAAAACACCCTGAAACTCGAACTTGTTCTCCAACTAAATTTATCATAATGAAACCATGTACCAAGTTTTAGTTGGATATGTTAAAAGGTGTGGGAAAAAAGTCTGAAAAAACCACAGGTGGAACAGATGGACAGTCGGACGGACAAACGGGGAGCAACCTATAGTCCCCTCTGGTGAAACTGGAAGGGGATTATAATGCCCGACACATTTCGTGACTCTTAGCTTGTTTAGGGTGAATTTCAATGAAATTTTGAAAATGCTGTTCATTGTTACACTCATTCTGAGCTCATTCCTGAAGTCATTCAGTCCCAAAACAATTTCTTTCCTCATCCTCTTTCATCCCCACTCAAAACCATTCCCTCAATACCTTCTTCTTTATTCTATAAACGACCACAAATATATCCAAGAAAAAGAGCAATCAGAGATGTAGACCTTCACCAGGACTTGTTTTGTGTGGTGTTTGTGAGTGTTTGTGTACTGGTGTTACATAATTAACAAGAGAAATAATTAGAACTGCTGGCAGGTACCAAGACGTCCCGCTTTGATGCAACGCCGCTTGATCGGACACCTGGCCTGACCATGACGTTTATTATAATTCAATTGAATCATAAATTGGATTTAAATAAATCAATTGAAATCAAATGGAAGACCAAATAGGTACAGTCCTGCATTGGAGTCATCAGATGGAACCCAAACAAGCAAAAAAGCAACGATGAAGTTGTCAGGAGAAACCTGGATAGGATTTACATTTAAGCTGCTACTACTCTACCCTCAAAAACCCATTCATGAACATCCAAGTGAGCCTTATTAAAAAAATAAATAAACCAATGTCACCGTAGGGTGATCCGTATCTTGCCAAAAGTGACCACGTGTGACTTCTTTTAAGGTCACACTGAGGTGAACAGAGTGCTATCCACCAGGAGCGACTCCTTGAGGAATATCTGCCTACGAGAGATTCCGATGAGAATCGTTCTACAGAGTAACCATGAAAATATGCTTTGCCTCATAACGTCACCAAATCACGTCATAATGTCTCAAGCTTGATATATCTAGAAAGCACTCAACGAGGTGTTCAATTTGAGGTACTACACGATATGGTTCCTAAAACTTGAAAATTTGACCTGGGGTCAAATATGTTTGACTTAGGCGTTAACCATGAAGGTCAAGGCCAATCGCCACCAAAAATTAATCAGCTGAATGCCAGACCATGAACTATATTCCCATGAAGTTTGAAGACGATCGATCAAAATTACTCCAAAAATAAGGGTTTCGTCGACTCCCCTGATTTGCGACAAAGTGACCTTGACCTATGACCTTGACCTTCAAAATTTTATGCGCTGAAAGGGACCTCTATAGGCCTCTGATATGCGAAGTTACAAAATTTCCAATGAAAACTGTGCTTGCAGAGTGATTTATACGTGATTACAGATAAAAAAAACAACAACAAAAAAAAAAAACACATGAAGGTCAAGGCCAATCGCCACCAAAAATTAATCAGCTGAGCGCCAGACAATGAACTATCTTCCCATGAAGTTTGAGACGATCCGATCAAAATTACTCAAAAAAATAAGGGTTTGTCGATTCCCTGATTTGCGACAGTGACCTGACCTTTGACCTTGACCTTCAAAATTTTATGGCCTGAAAGGGACCTCCATAGGCCTCTGATATGCGAAGTTACAAAAATTTCCAATGAAAACTGTGGTCTGCAGAATTTTTTTTTCGTGATTACAGACAAACAAACAAACAAAAAATAAAAAAAATAAAAAAAATACAGACTGACTAACATATCTTGCAAAAACTTCGTTTTGGCAAGATAAAAATAAAAAAGAACCCAGATCAAAAAAATTTCAATACTTCTGACTACCAGACCATGTGTCCGATCAAGTTGAAATTTAAAAACATGTATTCCCCATCATACTAGATCATAATTGTGAAGTTTCACATCGATTGATTAAGCGGGTACAGAGAAACATTATTTAATATTTTTCTTCAATCCAATATGCTGCCAAACCATGTGACATAATTATTCCTGAACAAACATGTACACCCAAGGCTTGGGAACATTTTGTGGTTTCCCTTGATCTATCCAGCCGTTCTGGAGAAGATTTTTATGGGTTTTAGGGTAAATCTAATATGGCTGCTAAACCATGTGACCTATGACAACATGTGTGAACTTTTGTTCCTCATGGATAGGCGGTCATACTTGTAAAATTTCACCTCACATTGTTCAGCCACTTCAGGGAAGAGGATTTTTAAAGGTTTTTTTAAAAATAAAAAAATATGGCTGCCGAATCACGTGACCGATGACGTCATCAATGGTTTTTTTTTCTTTTTCTGTGGACCCTTTATCCCTCGATAACCCTCAAAAATTTTCATACTGATCAGGGTGTAGCGTTCTACATTTGCATATGATGTCATAACAAAGGCACTCTATGATGTCATTATAAAAAAACACATTCCCCATAAGGAGTACTTTGGTGCCAAGTTTCAATTGTTTTTGTGTACGGTTTCAGAGATACAGAGGTCCAAAGTTTTTTCCAACATGGCTGCCACACCACGTGACCTATTGTTGCGGAAATGAGCCCTTAGTGGGTTATTAAATATAGGATTAGCCCAGATCCCCCCTTAAATGCATGTTTAGCCAGGTTGTTTGTTAATCGGACGTTAATGTGTGTCGGGAGGTGTAGCAGGCTGCCCAGTGTTCATACAGTGGTGGTGTACCGAGAGGCACTTCTTTTTTCCTTCCCCCCTTCTAACGAGCCCCCCACCACGCGCCCTGACAGAGTCAGTCAGCAAGACGTCCAGCAACCCATTGGCGGAGAGCTGCGGCAAACTCGAACGATGGACCAATCACGGGTCCCAGGGGTGGTCCGAAAGGCCGCCCGAAAGGCAAGGAAGGAACGTTTGGTCAGTCTGCGATCTGCGTTATGAGGAGTGGCTTGGCCGGCTGTTCCTCCTCGGTCATGGATCCAGCCTGCAGGTCATCCACAGGTTCATCCTGAATCCAACCACGGAGCCTCTGACTGTCCCTACTCCCTGCACGGCTCGACGATGTCTTTTCATCCCATCGATCCGCCTGCGGACCCAACACCCAGATTTGGCCCGGTCTGGTGTACAGGCTAGGCTGGATCGCATACTGGACCTTGTGAGAAACCAGCTGGAACACACCATAGATCTTTCGCTCTTGTGCATCGACCTTACAGGGGCTGGACGCACCGAGGCTGCGGAGCGTGAGCAGTGCCGACAAAAGGACGTCGTCACCGCCATCTTGCCACGCGGCATGTGCGAGCGGTGCCGATAGGAGTACGAGCGCCATCTTGCCACGCTGCATGCTCGAGCTGGGCGCTCAAATCCGACACCATCGCTTGTCACGAGCCGCATTCGTGCCTTCAACACTTTTCCTCTCGTCCATAGGCACCACCAAGTACTCCGTGTCTTGTCTGCATGTTGTCCAGGCTAAGGTTTATTTTGCTAGGGTCCTTTCGAAACCCGTATCCGTAGCTCCCAAGGTAAGAGCGGGTTATAGATTAATTAGAACGTTCGTGAATGCTTTGCTTTTGTCGTGCTCCCCGATGTGTCCCCAATAAATCTGGCTGATTTATATGAGATTTGCCGCCTTGAATTTATTCGTGCCGCGCTGGCAACAATCGCTCGATTTGTATTAAAACCAAACTGGCTACGGACTGGCAGACTTCGCTCGGTCTCTGACAAACCCAGTCTGCAGCCGGGTGTATATCCCAACTGGTAAGGCACAGGGTACTTTGGTATCGTGATCTGGGCGCGTGACCGAGACCTGTGCCGAACTAGCCGGCGTTATAACCCCTGAGACGGCGGTGCTGTTAAGTGCCGCCGATTCAACAACACTATGACGTCATAACTATGATTAAAACATTGTACATGAGTAATCACACCGATGGTGAAAATTTCGTCTCGATCTGACAAGCGTTTGCAGAGAAAAACATGAAAATTATGTGTGGACAAACAAACAAATAGAAAGACAGACTGACAGACAGACAACAGACAAACAAACAAACAAACAAAGAGACCCAAATGCAAACCCTCTCCTTTGGCAAGGGTAATAATATGCAATTTCATTATAGATACTCTCTCATTGTGAGCTCATCACGTGAATGCAGATCAACTCCAGTGAGATCGAGCGAACTTTACTTGAATTCTAGTGCAACTCAAGTCTGTAAGACATTTCCACGATGGTGTAAATTGTGAGGTGCCAAGCAAGGAAGTGTCCTCACACTTGATTAAAACCTTTCTCTCAGCTCGTTCCTCGAGTGGGTGGTCCAAGGTACGATGAGATATAGTGTGGAGCAAAATGTTTGGTTAGAAATCAGTTTTTTTAAACCAAGCCTGCACTACTTCCATTGTTGGACAAGTAAATGGAACAAATTCATGATGTAAAAGTACCAACAAGTTGCACTGATTAAAAGTAGACGACAAGTAGCCCCCCCCCCCCTCCTCGATCGCTAGTGACCAGAATTTGTCAACATATGAAAAAAAAACTATCGATCAGAAAGGTGTAAAAATTGTGTAAAACAATGAACAGTCCCAAAGTTTCAAGTTCCAAAAAAGAACTGTACAAAACGAGCTGGCCAATGGATTTGAAAGCCAGACCACGTCTTCCTCGCCACCGGAACATGAGGAACAGCTGCTGGTGCTGGTTGCAAATGACTGGTAGGAGATGATGTATGTGCTGTTGTCAGGTCAGGTTCAACATAAACAGGCTTCAACCTGTCAATGCTGACAGTATTGTGTTTCCCATTGTAGTTAACAATGAAAAACTTGTCAGCACGGCGGATGACTTCAAACAGTCGGTCATACGGGGGTTGAAGTGGCTTCCTCACCGCATCGTGTCACACATAAACATGAGTACAACTCTGAATTGGTCTGGGTTTGCCTGTGCTGTAGCCTGGTAGGTGTAGGCTTCAAGTTTCTCATGTGCTCCCGTAATCAATGTACATAGTTGCGAGGATCCAAGTCATGATTAAACTGACAAGGTGCCACAAACTGTCTTAGCAACTTGAGAGTTGTGCCAAAAACTAACTCAGCAGCACAGCAGCCTAGGTCGGACTTAACCGCAGTTTGGAAACCTCGCAAGATGATAGGAAGACTCTCCGTCCATCTTGTATTTGCATGGGCTTTCAGAGACACTTTCAACTGTCGATGGAATCGTTCCACAAGCCCATAAGGTGACAGGTGATAAACTATGGTTCAGGTTCTCCTACTGCCAAGCAGATCAGACAGAACTTGGAAAAGTGCTGATTCAAACTGATGACCTTAGCTTTAGCCTTAGCCTGTTATCACATTGTCTCATCCTTGACTTCTGAAACAATCTACATCGTCAAATACCGCTCGTGAACCATCGTCGTCTTCAGACTTGTGTCATTCTGTTATCGTTTGAAGATGTCCTTGACGAAAGACAAACGTGTCGAGGTGATACTGCTGAGTGGACATGAGGGCTGGTCATATCGACAGATAGCAGAGCACTTCAATGCATGTCATCCCAGAAGAGCTGCCATCTCCCATAGCACAGTGGGGAAGCTGGTTCAAAAATTCAAGGATACAGGCAGTGTGTAGGACAAACTCCGTTCTGGACGACCATCCGTATCCGACGAGGTGAAGGAAACTGTCATAGCGAAGGTAATAGCCAGGCCGAAGAAGTCAACTTGCCGGACATCCATGGAACTGGGGGTGCCTCACAGTAACGTCCAAAAGATTCTCTGCGCGGACAACTTTCACCTGAACAAGATGCAAGTCCTGCAAAAGTTAATCAAGGATGATGCTGACCATCATATGGAAATGTGTGCATGGTTCTCGGATCGCCTGGACAATAACGCTCGCTTTACCGAAGACTGTGTGCTTGACAGAGGAGTCTGAAGTGAA
>CM068953.1:52073694-52103500 GCA_035128595.1 Eptatretus atami
TTTAGGGATGTTGACGAGTACAGAGATGTAATGAGGATGTGACGAGGTAGAATGAAGAGGATGTGACAAGGTAGATATAATGAGGATGTGACGAGGTAGATTATATGAGGATGTGACGAGGTAGATATATGATGAGATGTGACGAGGTACAGAGATGTAATGAGGATGTGACGAGGTACAGAGATGTAATGAGGATGTGACGAGGTAGATGTAATGAGGGATGTGACGAGGTAGATGTAATGAGGATGTATGGATCGAGGTAGATGTAATGAGGATGTGACGAGGTAGCTGTAATGAGGTTGTGACGAGGTACAGAGATGTAATGAGGCTGTGACGAGGTACAGAGATGAAATGAGGATGTGACGAGGTACAGAGATGTAATGAGGATGTGACGAGGTAGATATAATGAGGATGTGACGAGGTAGATAATGAGAGTGTGACGAGGATAGATGTAATGAGGATGTGACGAGGTAGATATAATGAGGATGTGAGGAGGTAACAGACATGTAATGAGGATGTGACAAGGTAAGATGTAATGAGGATGTGACAAGGTAGATTAATGAGGTTGTGACGAGGTACAGACATGTAATGAGGATGTGACGAGGTAGATGTAATGAGGATGTGACGAGGTAGATGTAATGAGGATGTTACGAGGTAGATGTAATGAGGATGTGACGAGGTAGATGTAATGAGGATGTGACGAGTAGAATGTAATGAGGATGTGACGAGGTAGATGTAATGAGGATGTGACGAGGTAGCTGTAATGAGGTTTGTGACGAGGTACAGAGATGTAATGAGGATGTGACGAGGTACAGAGATGAAATGAGGATGTGACGAGGTACAGAGATGTAATGAGGATGTGACGAGGTAGATATAATGAGGATGTGACGAGGTAGATGTAATGAGGATGTGACGAGGTACAGAGATGTAATGAGGATGTGACGAGGTAGATATAATGAGGATGTGAGGAGGTACAGACATGTAATGAGGATGTGACAAGGTAGATGTAATGAGGATGTGACAAGGTAGATGTAATGAGGTTGTGACGAGGTACAGACATGTAATGAGGATGTGACGAGGTAGATATTAATGAGGATGTGAGGAGGTACAGACATGTAATGAGGATGTGACAAGGTAGATGTAAAAATGAGGATGTGACGAGGTAGATGTAATGAGGATGTGACGAGAGGTAGATGTAATGAGGATGTGACGAGGTAGATGTAATGCAGGATGTTACGAGGTAGATGTAATGAGGATGTGACGAGGTAGATGTAATGAGGATGTGAGAGGTAGATGTAATGAGGATGTGACGAGGTAGATTGTAATGAGGATGTGACGAGGTAGATGTAATGAGGATGTGACGAGGTAGATGTAATGAGGATGTGACGAGGTAGATGTAATGAGGATGTGACGAGGTAGATGTAATGAGGATGTGACGAGGTAGATGTAATGAGGATGTGACGAGGTAGATGTAATGAGGTGTGACGAGGTAGATGTAATGAGGATCTGTTGACGAGGTAGATGTAATGAGGATGCTGACGAGGTAGATGTAATGAGGATGTGACGAGGTAGATGTAATGAGGATGTGACGAGGTAGATGTAATGAGGATGTGACGAGTAGATGTTATGAGGATGTGAAGCAGCGTAGATGTAATGAAGGATGTGACGAGGTACGATGTAATTGAGGATGTGAGAGGTAGATATAATGAGGGATGTGATAATCAACATTGATGAAGTATATCCGTCCTGCTGACAGAGTCCCCCGAGGATCGTGTGTCCACTGACGAATCGGAGTGAAGAGTTGTTGAGGTTGTGCGAACAGGGAGTGTTGACGGGAAACGTAAACAACAGAAGACGAACACACAAGGAGTCGATGTCGAGACGTCGCCCTGAGGATGAACGATTAAAGGAGGAACAATTGATGATGAACATCTGGCTGATATCGGTTTGGACGGCGGGTGTTATCCAAACTTACACCGCTTGTAATAAAGCTACCAATATGTCAAAATAGCCGCCATTAACGTAAAAATGTGACACTATCACAGGCTCATAAGAACACGACCCTCACCAGGCGACCTGCAACCAAGCAGCCAAACATCGCGTCAACAGAGCAACAACATGCGAGAAGATTCCACGGTCTCCTCTCGTCTCGTGACAGTGATTTAATTAATTTTTATTTTTAACAGTACCCCCAAAATGAAGGCAAGGTAAACCTGAACACGAGTACCGTGATATACCGCGAAGGGAAAAACAGAATTCAAACGTCACAGACCAGCCCTGCTGAACTCGATTCGAAGTGCGATACACCACCCAAGCGTTTCACTCGATGAATCACCACAATTATTAATATATTGGTGGAAGTGAAAGTAAATTGACTCATTTTACACAAATCAGGTAATTAAGGAAAAATCCGTGTAGTTATGTATTTGATTATAGTACAATACCCCCAGTAAAGCCACCGCCTGCTGCAGCGCAATACAAGTCGATTGGGATGTGGTTGGGTGCACTTGTTTCTTCTTGTAGTTTCTTACTGATCTGGTTCCTTGCTGGTGTGGTTTATTACTGATCTGGTTCCTTTCTGGTGTGGTTTATTACTGATCTGGTTCCTTGCTGGTGTGGTTTCTTACTGATCTGGTTCCTTGCTGGCATGGTTTCTACTGCATACGGTTTTTCTTTGCTTGGTGGATGTGTTCTTTCTTACTTGATTCTTTTGTTCCTTCTGCTAGGTGTGTTTATTACTGATCTGGTTCTTGCTGGTGTGGTTTATTAACTTGATTGGTTCCTTTTCTGGTGTGGTTTATTACTGATTGGTTCCGTTGGTGGTGTGGTTTCTTACTGATCTTGGATCCTTGCTGGCCATGAGTTTCTTACTTGATCTGGTCTTACTGGCTGGTGATAGTTGTCTTATACTGATCTGGTTCCTTTCTGGTGTGGTTTATTACTGATCCTGGTTCCTTGCTGGCATGGGTTTCTTACTGATCTGGTTTCTCTTGCTGGTGGATGTTTCTTACTGATCTGGTTCCTTGCTGGTGTGGTTTCTTACTGATCTGGGTTCCTTGCTGGTGTGGTTTCTTATCCTATCTGGTTCTTGCTGGTGTGGTTTCTTACTCATCTGGTTTCTTGCTGGTGTGGTTTCTTACTGATCTGAGTTCTTGCTGGTTGGTTCTTATCTCATCTGGTTCCTTGCTGGTGTGGTTTTCTACTCTCTGTTTCTTGCTGGTGTGGTTTCTTACTGATCTGGTTCCTTGCTGGCTGTGGTTTCTTACTCATGATTACTGGTTTCTTGCTGGTGTGGTTTCTTACTGATCTGGTTCCTTGCTCGTGTGGTTTCTTATATCTGGTTCCTTGCTGTGTGGTTCTTACTCCTCTGGTTCCTTGCTGGTGTGGTTTCTTACTGATCTGGTTCCTTGCTGGTGTGGTTTCTTACTGATTCTGGTTTCTTGCTGGTGTGGTTTCTTACTGATCTGGTTCCTTGTCTGTGGGGTTTCTCACTGATCTGGTTCTTGCTGGTGTAGGTTTCTTACTGCATCTGGTTCCTTGCTGGTGTGGTTTCTTACTGATCTGTGTTTTCTTGTTGGTGTGGTTTCGTTACTGATCTGGTCCTTGCTGGTGGTTTTGGGTTTTCTTACTCATCGGTTCGCTGGTTTTATTCTTGCTGGTGTGGTTTACTTACTGATACTGGTTCTTGCTGGTGTGGTTTGCTTACTGATACTGGTTCTTGCTGGTGTGTTTCTTACTGACATCTGGCTTCTTTGCTCTGGTGTGGTGTTCTTACTGATCTGGTTCTTGCTGGTGTGGTTTCCTTACTGATCTGGTTTCTGTCTGGTCGTGGTTTCTTAACGTCATCTGGTTCCTTGCTGGTGTGGTTTCTATACTGGGATCTGGTTCTTTCTGCTGGTGTGGTTTCTTACTGATCTGGTTTGCTGGTGTGGTTTCTTACTGATCTGGTTCCATCGTTGCTGTGGTGTGGTTTCTCTGATGTGGTTCTTGCTGGTGTGTTTCTACTGATGCCTTGGTTCTTCTGGTGTGGTTTCTTACTGATCTGGTTCTTGCTTGGGTGTGGTTTCTTACTGATCTGGTTCTTGCTGTGTGGTTTCTTACTGATCTGGTTTCTTCTGGTGTGGTTTCTTACTGATCTGGTTTCTTGACTGGTGTGTTTTCTTACTTGATCTGGTTTCTGCTGGCGTGGTTTCTTACTATCTGGTTCCTTGCTGTGTGGTTTCTTACTGATCTGGTTCCTTGCTGGGTGGTTTCTTACTATCTGGTTTTGGTCTGGTGTGGTTTCTTACTCATCTTGGTTTCTTGCTGGTGATGGTTTCTTAGCTGTTATCTGGTTCCTTGCTGGTGTGGTTTCTTACTATCTGGTTTCTTGCTGGTGTGGTTTCCCTTACTCATCGCTCGGTGTGCTTGCTGGTTGTCTGGGTTTCTTAATCATCTGTTTCCTTGCTGGTGTGGTTTCTTACTCATGCTTTCTTGCTGTGTGGTTTCTTCTTTTACTACTCGACCTTGGTTCCTTGCGTG
The DNA here is from genome assembly GCA_035128595.1 of Eptatretus atami. Lineage (NCBI taxonomy): Eukaryota > Metazoa > Chordata > Myxini > Myxiniformes > Myxinidae > Eptatretus > Eptatretus atami. The sequence continues at coordinate 52,078,216 of CM068953.1, forward strand.
GTTCCTGAATTGTTGTTTCGTCATCTGGTTCCTGCTGGTGTTGTAGTTTTCTTACTGATTCTGGTTCTTGCTGGTGTGGTTCTTACTGAGCGTGTTCCTTGCTGGTGTGGTTTCTTACCATCTGGTTGCTTGCTGGCTGAGGTTTCGCTGAGTTGCTTTCTTATGTGATGCCTCCGGTGCGGTTGCTGGTCGTGGTGTTTCGTACTCATCCCTGGTTTCTTGCTGGTGTGGTTTCTTACTGATCTGGTTCCTTGCTGGTGTGGTTTCTTACATTGATCCCTGGTTTCATTGCTGGTGTGGTTTCCTTACTGATCTGGTTTCCTTGCTTGGTGTGGTTTCTTTAACTTGCATTCTGGTTCCTTGATCACTGCCGTGTGGTTTCTTACTGATCTGGTTTCCTTCTGGTGTGCGTTTCATTTCCTGAATATTGGTTCCTTGCTGGTAGGTGGTTTCTTCTTACTGATTCTGGTTCATTGCTGGTGTGTTTCTTATGATCACTGGTTCCTTGCTCGTTGTGGTTTCGTACTATTTTGGTTTACTTGCTGGTGTGGTTTCTTAGCTATCTGGTTCCTTGCTGGTGTGGTTTCTTCACTCATCTGGTTTCTTGCTGGTGTGGTTTCTTACTGATGCTGGTTCCTTGCTGGTGTGGTTTCTTATCAGGTTGCTTGCTGGTGACTCTCAATTCTGTGTCTTGCTGGTGTGGTTTCTTACTGATTGTCTGGTTCCGTTCTGCTGTGTGTTCGGTTTTCTTACGTGATGGTTTATCATCTTGCTGCTGGTGTTTCTTACTGAGATCTGGTTCCTTGCTGGTGGGTTTCACTTACTGATTTTCTGGTTGCGCTTGCTGGGTGTGGTTTCTTACTCACTGGGTTCCTGCTGGTGTGGTTTCTTAGCTCTGATTCTCGTGTTCTTGCTGGTGTGGTTTCTTACTCATCTGGTTGCTTGCTGGTGTGGTTTCTTACTGATCTGGTTCCTTGCTGGTGTGGTTTCTTACTGATCTGGTTCGTTGCTGGTGTGGTTTCTTATGATTCTGGTTCCTTGCTGGTGTGGTTTCTTACTGATCTGGTTTCTTGGCTGACGTGTTTCTTACTGATCTGGTTTCTTGCTGGCATGGTTTCCTTACTTGGATCTGGTTATCTGCATGGCGTGTGTTTCTTACTGATCTGGTTCCTTTGCTGGTGTGGTTTCTTACTGATTCTTGGTTCTTCTGGTGTGGTTTCTTACTGATCTGGTTCTTGCTGGTGTGTGTTTCTTTCTGATACTGGGTTGTTCTGGCTTGTCGGTCGGTTTCTTTAACTGATCCTGGTTCCTTGCTGGTGTGTGGTTTCTTACTCATCTGGTTTCCTTGCTGGTGTGGTTTCTTACTGATTCTGGTTCCTTGCTGGTGTGTTTCTTACTCATACTGATTGTTCTTGCTGGTGTGGTTTCTTACTGTCTGGTCCTTGGGTGTGTTTCTTCATGTTTTCTGGTTACTTGATCTGGTTGCGTTTTCTTACTGATTCTTGGTTCCTTGCTGGTGTGCCGTTCTTACTGATCTGGTTTCTGGCGGTGTGGCAGTTCTCACTGATCTGGTTCTCTGCTGGCGCTGGTTTCCTTATGATATGGTTCCTTGCTGGTGTGGTTTTCTTACTCATCTGTTTCTTGCTGGTGGTTGGTTTCTTACTGATCTGGTTCCTTGCTGGTGGTTTTTACTCATACTGGATTTTCTCTTGCTGGTGGTGGTTTCCTTACTGATACTGGTTTCTTGCTGGTGTGGTTTCTTCTCATAATCTGGTTCCTTGCTGTGTTTCTTTACGGTTCATGGGTGTGGTTTCTTGCTGGATTCTGGTTCCTTGCTGTGGTGTGGTTTCTTATCATGGATCTGGTTCCTTGCCATTTGTGGTTTCTTACTGATCTGGTTCCTTGCTGTGTGGGTTTCTTCACTGATCTGGTTCCTTTGCGATGTGGTTCTTACTCATCTGGTTCCTTGCTGGTGTGGTTTCTTTACTGATCTGGTTCCTTGCTGTGTGGTTTTCTTATATGTACTCTGGTTTCGTTGCTGGTGTGGTTTTTTTCTTACTGTATTTCTCTGGTTTCCTTGCTGGTGTTGGTTTCTTACTATGCTGGTTCCCTGCTGGTGTGGTTTCTTACTATCTGGTTTTGCTGGTGTGGTTTTCTTACTGATCTGTTCCTTGCTGGTGTGGTTTCTTTACTGATCTGGTCTTGCTGGTGTGGTTTCTTACTGATCTGTTCCTTGCTGGGTGGTTTCTTACTGATCTGGTTCCTTGCTGTGGTGGTTTCTTACTATCTGGTCCTTGCTGTGTGGTTCTACTGTCGTCGTTCCTTGCTGGCGTGGTTTCTTACTATCTGGTTCCTTGCTGGTGTGGTTTCTTACTCATCTGGTTTTGCTGGTGTGTTTTTACTGATTGGTTCCTTGCTGGTGTGGTTTCTTTACTCATCTGGTCCTTGCTGTGTGGTTTCTTACTGATCTCGTTCCTTGCTGGCTGGTTGTTCTTACTATCTGGTTCCTTGCTGGTGTGGTTTCTTACTCGATCTGGTCCTTGCTGGTGTGTTTCTTACTGATTCTGGTTTCTTGCTGGTGTGGGTTTTCTTACTGATCTGGTTCTTGCTGGTGTGGTTTCTTACTGATCTGGTTCTTGCTGGTGTGGTTTCTTACTGATCCGGTTTTCTTGCTGGTGGTTTCCTTTTAACTGATCTGGTTTCTTGCTGGCGTGGTTTCTTACTGATCTGGTTTCTTGCTGGTGTGGTTTCTTACTGAACTGGTTTCTGGCTGGCGTGGTTTCTTTCATCCTATCCTGGTTTCTTGCTGGTGGGTTTCTTACTGATCACTGGATTTCTATGCTTGCTGTGGTTTCTTAGCTCATTCCCTGGTTCTTCGCTGGTGTGGTTTCTTAGCTGACAACACTGGTTCCTTGCGGCTGGCTGGTTTTTATCACCTGATCTGGTTCTCCTTGCTGGCGTGTTTTCTTACTGATAGGTTCCTTTATTGGTCTTCATATGGTACTGGTGTTTTTTGTGAGGTTTCCTTACTGATCTGGTTCTCTGCTGGTGTGGTTTCTTACTGATCTGGTTTTTATGATGATGTTTCCTTGATGTTTTCTAATCATGCTGGTTTCTTGCTGGTGTGGTTTCTTACTGATCTGGTTCTTGCTGGTGTGGGTTTCTTACTATCCTGGTTTTCTTGCTGGCTGTGGTTTCTTCTGCTGATCCTGGTTCCTTGCTGAGTGTGTTTCTTATGTGCTGGTTCTCTTGCTACGGTGTGGTTTCTTACTGATTTCTGGTTCTCTTGCTGGTCGTGGTTTCTTACTGATCATTCTGGTTCTTGCTGGTGTGGTTTCTTACTGATCTGGTTTCTTTTGCTGGGGTGGTCTTCTTATCTGGTCATGCTGTTTCCTTTTGCTTGGTGTGCGATTTTACTATGGTTTCTTGCTGGTGAGTGGTTCTTATACTGATCTGGTTCCTTGCTGGTTGTGGTTATATTATGCCTGATGTGTCCTATTGAGTGATGGTTTTCTTACTGATTCTGGTTATCTTCGTCTGAGTTGTGGTTTCCTTACTGATCTGGTTTTCTTGCTGGTGTTGGTTTTTCTTACTGATCGGTTCTTGCTGGTGTGGTTTTACTATCTGTTCTTGCGGTTGGTTTTCTTACTTGATTCCTGGTTTTTGCTGGCGTGTGGTTTCTAGCTATGATCTGGTTCCTTGCTGGTGTGGTTTCTTAGCATCTGGTTTCATTCTGGTGTGGGTTTCTTACTGATCTGTTTTGCTGGGTGGTTTCTACTAGTGTTCTGCTGTGTGGTTCTTACTCATCTGGTTTCTTGCTGGTGTGGTTTCTTACTGATTGGTTCCTTGTGGTGTGGCTTTTCTTACTCGATCTGGTTTTCTTGCGTGTGTGGTTTTCTTACTGATCTGTTCCTTTGCTGGTGTGGTTTCTTACTATCTGGTTCTTGCTGGTGTGGTTTCTTACTATCTGGTCCCCTTGCTGGTGTGGTTTCTTACTGATTCTGGTTTTCTTGCTGGTGTGGTTTCTTACTGATCTGGTTCTCTTGCTGTTGGTTTCTTACCTGATCTGGTTTCTTGCTGGTGTGGTTTCTACTGATCTGGTTTTCTTGCTGATGGTTCTTCTGATGTGCGTTTCTTACTGATCTGGTTCCTTGCTGTGTGGTTTCTTACTCCATCTTTGTTTCTTAGCTGGCTGCTGGGTTTTCTACTCATCTGGTTTCTTGCTGTGGGTTTCTTACTGATTCTGGTCTCCTGTTCTGGTGTGGTTTTTATATCTGGTTCCTTCTGTGTGGTTTCTTACTCGATCTGTTCCTTGCTGGTGTGTTTCTTACTGTCATCTGCTTTTTCTTGGCTGGTGTGGTGGTTCTTGACTGATCATAGTTCCTATGCTGTGGTGTGTTTCTTACTCATCTGTTCCTTGCTGGTGTGGTTCTTACTCATGTCGTTCCTTGCTGTGTGGTTTCTTACTGATCTGGTTCCTATTGCTGGTTGGTGGTTTCTTGATCATTCTGGTTTCTTGTGGTGTGGTTTCTTACTACTGATCTGGTTCCTTGCTCTGGTGTGGTTTCTTACTTATCTGGTTTCTTGCTGTGTGGTTTCTCTACTCAGATCTGGTTTTTGTGGTGTGTGGTTCTTACTCGATTGGTTCCTTGCTGGTGTGGTTTCTTACTCATCTGGTTTCTTGCTGGTGTGTTTCTTACTGATCTGTTCCTGCTGGCGTGGTTTCTTACTCATCTGGTTCCTTGCTGGTGTGGTTTCTTACTCGATCTGGTTTCTTGCTGGTTGGTTCTTACTAATCTGGTTCTTGCTGGCGTGGTTTCTTACTATCTGGTTTCTTTGCTGGTGTGGTTTCTTACTGATCTGGTCCTTGCTCGTGTGGTTTCTTAACTCATCTGTTCCTTGCTGGTGTGGTTTCTTACTATCTGGTTCCTTGCTGGTGTGGTTCCTTACTGATCTGGTTCCTTGCCTGTGTGGTTTCTTACTATCTGTTCCTTGCTGGCGTGGTTTCTTACTTCTGGTTCTTGCTGTGTGGTTTCTTTACTGACTTGGTTCATTTGCTGGTGTGTGTTATTCTTTCTACTGATCTGGTTTCTTGATGGTCGTGGTGTTCTTACTGATTCTTGGTTTTTTTGCTGGTGTGGTTTCTTACTCATCTTGGTTCCTTGCTGGTGTGGTTTTCTTACTGATCTGGTTCCTTGCTCGTTTCGTGGTTTCTTACTGATCTGGTTCCTTGCTGGTGTGGTTTTCTTACTGATCTGGTTCCTTGCTGGTCGTGGTTTCTTACTGATCGTTTCTGGTTTTCCACTTGTCTGTGTTGCGTTGTTCTTACTGGATCTGTTCCTGCCTGGTGTGGTTTCTTACTGATCTGGTTCCTTGCTGGCGTGGTTTCTTACTGATCTGGTTTATTGCTGGTGTGGTTTATTACTGATCTGGTTTCTTGCTGGTGTGGTTTCTTACTGATTTGGTTCCTTGCTGGTGTGGTTTCTTACTGATCTGGTTTCTTGCTGATGTGGTTTCTTACTGATCTGGTTTCTTTCTGGTGTGGTTTCTTACTGATCTGGTTCTTGCTGGCGTGGTTTCTTACTGATCCTGGTTTCTTACTGCGTGGTTTCTTACTGATCTGGTTTCTTGCTGGTGTGGTTTCTTACTGATCTGGTTTCCTTGCTGGTGTGGTTTCTTACTGATCGTGTTCCTTGCTGGTGTGGTTTCTTACTGATCTGGTTCCTTGCTGGCGTGGTTTCTTACTGATCTGGTTGCTGGTGTGGTTTTATTACTGATCTGGTTTCTTGCTGGTGTGTTTCTTACTGATTTGGTTCCTTGCTGGTGTGGTTTCTTACTGATCTGGTTTCTTGCTGTGTGGTTTCTTACTGATCTGGTTTCTTCTGGTGTGGTTTCTTACTGATCTGGTTTCTTGCTGGTGTGGTTTCTTATCTGATCTGGTTCCTTGCTGGCGTGGTTTCTTACTGATCTGGTTTTGCTGGTGTGGTTTCTTACTGGGTGTGATTTCTAACTGATCTGGTTTCTTGCCCATGTGGTTTCTTACTGATCTGGTTTCTTGCCCATGTGGTTTCTTACTGATCTGGTTTCTTGCTGGTTTGGATTTGTTTTTTTTCTGGTAGGTGAACTGTCAAATCATGACACATATTATATAGACAAGGCTCTTTTGTGTAATGTTTAGAGTGTCCACTCTGAGTCTGGGAGGTTGACAGATCAAACACTCATCGAGTTATCACCAAAGACTTTAAAAATGGTCCTTGTTGCTTGCTTGATTGACGTTCAGCATTTAAAAAGGATAAAGCATGGACAAACAACCATAGGTTGGCACTCGTTGCACAGCCTTTGATGGGCCTGATTGGTGTGGACTGATTTGTAATTTTGTGTCAAATGTGTGTTAAAAGTAAACTTTTACTTGAGTTTGTATCTTTGAGTTGTAAAGATTTATAAAAAATATCGTGGCATGTTTTTCGAACATAAGTGCACCAAATCCAAGGTGGCCGCCTGCATTGAAAATGGATACTCATTCTGGAATAGTTGTCATTAAACATAAATTGTAGTTACTGTTGTCAATTCAGTCATTATGTTGACACCATATTTATGACGACAGATACCTCAATAAATGATATTATGGGGAAGAAAGACAATATATGACAGCCATTTCAAATTTCAAAATGGCCGCCATTAAAAAATATCGGTGGCCCGCAGATGGTATGCATGCCAAAGCCAATTGACATACATAATCCTACATTTTGAGGGGCAAATGCAAACAATTCACATGGTTCACACTTAACATTTATTCGAAATTAACAAGCATTGTATACATTATTAGCAAAAAAGTATAGAGTACATACATTCCTGTTTCAGGTCTTTGTTTAATAGACCCTATTGTTACCAGTGTATGCCACTACCAGGTGTCAATCAAATAATCAGATTTCCTGCAATGAAGGTTCCATCTCACCAGCCACCCCTCATGTTACTTCTTCTACTGATCTGGTTTCTTGTTGTTGTTCTTCTTCTTCTTTGTTGAATTTTAATGGTGCTTTCAGAGTCAGTCGGCTCTCCACACACCATGCACCTGAACGTGATCAAAAAATTTTTATGAGCCCACCGAGTGTAAAGAAATTTAAATGGATTTCCCACACTCCTTCAGGAATTTTAGTACCATCCTACACAGTTGAGGGTGCTTCTGGTTCATCAGCCTCAACACTCCCGGTAGATCCAACACCTTGATCCCAATTACTCCTACATTGTGCACAAGATTCCGCCTGGGTCCCTCATAAAGAGGGCAATTTAGGAATAAATGATTCAGATCTCCGGGTTTCCTGCACATCTCACAAAACCCCGTAGGGTGGCACCCAATTTTATACAGGTATGAATTTAGGCGGCAGTGCCTGAGTCTTAGCCTACCAAGAGCCACCTGGTCTCTCTGGGAAAGCATGGGAAGTTTAACTGGAGGTACCACATCCGGATGCACCGTGTGACAGAATCTTCCCTTTGTACTGGAGTCCCACTTAAATTGCCATTTTTTCTCAATGTGGTCCTTGGCCAGATTAATAATTTCCGATGGTCCCAGGGGGATTTGGGTGATATTTTCCAGTTTAAGGGCATGCTTAGCCGCTAGATCACAGGTCTCATTTCCACCAATACCGACATGAGCAGGGATCCAGCACAGATCGACCACCAGACCCCTCCACTTCGCAATATTAACCAAATGCCAAACTTCAAGCACCAAGTCATTCCTACAACCATCCTGAAAGGATTCCAATGCCTTTAATGCGGAGAGTGAATCAGAGAGGATAATCACACTGAGAGGATTAAACTCAATTATCCATTCTAGAGCCAGAACTATGGCAAATAGTTCAGTCGAGAAGACCGAGAGATTATTCGTTAGCCTTAATGTCCTGACCACCCTGAAATCAGGGATGCATATTGCAGCAGCTGTCCTTCCAAGAGAAGGTTCTTTGGAGCCATCTGTATCTACGTGCAATGGTTGACTCCAATTTGAATTGATAAACTCAATAGCCTGATTGCATGCAGTCGCAGGATTAACCGTGTCGGATTTTCCCCAGAGATCCACATGAAGACGAGGGGGTTCAAGGGTCCAGGGGTCCAAATAGAAATTTTATGATGGGGGTTGACCGGAAGAGAATCCAACCCCATTTCCTTAGCAGTCGTTTTACATGCAAGGCCGAAGGCGGGGAAGTGGAGTTCCCATCAAGCTTAAGATATTCCCAGCAGTTTGCAAATAAGGCTTTACCAAGATGGTTATCCCCAGATAAGGTGGTTCTAGCCCAACATTTCATTTTCAAAAATTCCCAACGGATAGACAAGGGCATCTCACCCACTTCCACCAGAAGGTCAGAAGCAGGAGTGCTGGTAAAAGCCCCTCAACAGATACGGATGGCTTTAGACTGGACAATCTCCAGTTTTTTTCCGATTGCTCATGGACATTTCCCCAAGGACCAGGCCACCATAATCCAGATGAGAACGAATAATAGCTTTATATAACAGAAGACTATCACGATGTGCTCCCCACTCAGTACCAGAAAGATGGTTTCTTGTTGTTTTTCCACAGTTGTCTTCATGAGGAAATAATATTATGGTGGGGCTTCTCGACCTAATGAATGGAGACCAACCATATATTTTGTGTATATCACTGTTCATTACTGTTTCATCGGCTGACACTATCTTGAACCTGTGGCTTCTTCCCCCTCATCCCTCATTTTCACCCACACCTGATGAGGAAATAAGCCAGTCCCCCATGGGGCTATATTTTAGTTGTAATGTGACTTTTCATGTTTATGTCGCCATTGTTATGCATCGCTTGTAAGTTGGAAAAGTCAGAAAACAATAACAACAAAAAAAAACCATGATGTTATCAATTTTATCCCCCCCCCCCTCCCCCCAACAAGATCAAAAGGTAATAAGCGAGTTGGAAAATCGCGATCAATATCCGGCGTCATGACAGGCTGTTTCCTCAGAAGACATCCTCGCAAAAGTTATAATTTGCTCCAAATCAACAGCAAAGCGTGAAATTCTCCAAATATCTATTTGAAACTAAAACATGAATTATCAATGTACGTTTGCTCTCATGAAAAGCCCAAGCTTGTAGAATTGGTGATTAGTTGTGTCACCAAATGTGTATTTGGGTGGAGCTTTGTTGGGATTGCTAGTTTGTGCCCCCCCATTGGATATCGAGAACAATGTCAATGTCAGCATCAGGAAGGAAGGTATCAGACTGGCACCATTGAGCTTTTTAAAAAATCTTTGAAAATCCAAGATGGGCTTGCCACCAAATTGGACAAGTCAACTGGTTTTCATATAGATCTTTGCAAGTGGATAAGATAAAAACATGAATTTAATGTATTTTTATATGTTTTCAGACATGAGGAATCCAATGCTGCCATTATTTACGAAACAAGCTCGAATGAGCTAGGATCCTCGTCCTCTTAATGATGACGTCATAAAAACGAATATGACGTCCTTGTGATGTATATATCAGGTTTGCGATAATTATCTGTGCTCATGCCCGGCTTGATTCCCGCAAACAAAATACAAGCAGCTTGCCTAGTTTCGGAGATAATGGTATAGCGGATTTCATTAGGGCGATATTATGACGTCAACTTTTTTTCTAGAAGAATTTCCAAAAGAGGATGATTACTGCCTGCGCGTGGGCTTTCTGCATACACATGGCAAGTTTCACGAAGATCCGATGAAAACTCTGGGTTGTGAAACAAAAAATGTCAAAAAATAAGAATGACGTCATAAAAATTGATATGACGTCATAGTGATGTATCATATGTGCGGCAATTCATCTCTGCTAATGCCTGTTCGATCCCACAAACAGAATTCAAAAAGCTTGCCTAGTTTCGGACATATTTTTTTAGGCGATTTCCATTAGCGGAGATATTTGACGTCATAACTTTTTTTCTAGGAGGAATTTCCAAATCGGAGATGGTTACTGTCTGCGCGGGTATTTTATACAATACATGCCAAGTTTCAGAAGTTTCGATAAAAACTGTAGGCTGTGACAAAAAAGTCCACAAGAACAACAACGTGAGTAAGACTTAGAGATCCTCCACGAGGATCTAAAAAAAATACAAATAATTGAAGATGGCGGCCATGTGAGAAACTGATACCTTTTTTTTGGCCTTATTACCTCCACCCACCAAAGGTGGACAGAGGTTATGGTTTAACCAAAGATATTAAAGCCGGGGCAAGATAAACCACTCATCCATAAACCCGTACAAAAGAGTGAAGTGGGCATTTTCCAGAAACGTCCGCCATTCTAGTGAGCAACTTCTCTGGGGCGCTCCCTGACCACTTCGTCGCTGACGGAGCACTGAATGGTTAAATGGAGGGTTTTCTTTCTCTTTTCCTTTTTCGTGCAAAAGAGGGGAGGAAATATCAATTTGAAGGCAGATATTTTTTTTTTGCCTTGCTAGTTTTCGTGTGTAAATGAATGGGTTCATTGCTTGCTGAGTGAAATGGTTTACTTTGGCGCCGTGATGCGGGAATCACTGATGTTTTTGTAATGAAAAAGGAATGAAAAAGACCCCAAAAAAACAAAAAACGATTGTGTTTAAACTGCAACATGCACATTCCTGGGACAGTGTTGACCTGTCACTTCGGTGCTGTTTATTAGTCCCCTCTCGGTTTTACCAGAAGGGACTACAGGTAGATTGTCTATCTGTCGTCTGTCTGTCTGTCTGTCTGTCCATCCCACCTGTTGTTTTTCAGACATTTTTCCCATATCCTTAAACATATTCAACTGAAACTTGGTACATGGTTTTATTATGATAAGTTACAGAATAAGTTCGAGTTTCAGGGTGTGTTCGTCAATTTGTCAGAGAGTTATGCCCTTTTTTAAACTTGGAAAATATCATATCATACATGGGTCAGTGTTCAGCTGCCCTGACTGCGCCCCATTGCTTACACCCATTGGCTGTACAACTGGCCTGACTCCACCCCAATAAAATCATGCACCACCATTGCATGAAGCAGCACAAATCAGCAGGCCTTAGGCTTGGGAGTTTGTCCATGGCCCAGTGCAATTGGAATGACCCCAGGTGTATAACCATGATGTATTATGTATTGTTGTGGGTCGGGGTCACGGGGGAAACCACGAGGGACGGACTGTCTCGGTTTCCTTTCCGGACTCAACGGGAATCACAGGCCGTCACACATGATTAACTTTGTGACGCCGCGGGTTGCTCATGGACCATGAACGCCAATAACTTGACCACGTGACTTCGGGTCCTCTGTCTAACAAACCATTTACCTAAGGGTCACGTGACCTTATCGGGGAACGAGCCCTCGGTACGTACATGTGTTAACCAGATTACCTACCGGATCAGGTGCAGCCGAGCGGAACTGCCAAGTGCGTACCGGCTACGAAGCAAATATTTGTGAAATAACGTCCCGGCTAAGCTAGGATGCGGGCCATGCTTGACCAATGAAGGAAAAGACAAAAAACGAGCTGGGAACATGTCTAAACAGCACATTTATTTACAATCAGAATGTGAGGAAAGTTATGTGGTACAGTAAATGGGGTATATTGGAATGTATAGTCGGGAAAGCAAGGAATTTGTGGGGTGCGGAAAAAGGCAAACAATATTACAAACGGAGACACAGAGCATAGTTATCCCATTAGATCTTATATGGTCTTAGCTTATGCTATGGCAGGTGCAATCACACACACACACACACACACACCACACACACACACACACACCACAACCCCATGGAAAATTAGAGAGTGCAGAGAGAACGAAACAGATGAGGGTAAATGACTCTCAATACCTGGTGTGGTCAGCAGACCAATGCAGCCCAGAACACTTCAGTAAGGGAGGTGGGGGAATACTAGTGGTTGCTAGAGTGGGGGAGTATGAGTGTGAGCATAATGCAATGTGGGGGTGTGGCGTCGTGTGAGAGGGAAGATGTGAGGTGTAAGTCAGTTTCGATTCGCTCCTCAGTTTCTTGCCCTTAAAAGAACAGTCGAACTTTGCCCGCGTTGATGCTCTTTTGTGCATCCACAGTCGACCAGAGGGGGGGGGAGAGAGAGAGAGAGAAGAGAGAGAGAGAGAGAGAGAGAGAGAGAGAGAGAGAGATGGTAAGAAAAGATGTGTAGAATAAAAAGTCCCTATCCTATCCGTGTGAGAATCTGTATGTGCAAATGGCTGTAACTAATGAGGATCACTCGAAATGGAGTGGCCCCGCCTTGTGGCAGCAGTGTGATACTACGCTTGGTCACAGGGACTTGCTCGCACTTCTCGCTCTGTGCCAATGTTCACAAATCGTCGGACTGCCTGTCGCCTATCTTCATCTGCCTCCGCGTTCCCCTCCACAGTATCACTGACAGCCCAGGGCACAAAAGGATGAACAGCAGCAGTGATGAGCGAGACTGACCGATCGGAGAATCAGGGCGAAAAGGATGAACTGACTGACAAACTGACCAACAAAACTGACTCTGATCGGCTCCCCTCTGCCATTTTTATGGGCCTGGATGAAGGGAGGGGCCGAGAATCAGATAAAAACTAGCTATAGGCAAAATCATGCTCTCCCATTAGGCCATAGCGGCCGTAGCCATGCCCCGCCAGGCCTCGAAGACGAAAAATGAGTCATTTGCTTGCTGACCTCATCACGGGTCGGAGCTCTGGGCCGTACATGGGACCGCGGTCTTTGAATATGTTCTCCAGCCCTGAATATGCGCTGATCTTCATTCGAACATGGAATTGTGGAGAAATCCCTGCGCTGCCCGTAGGTCCCTTTGCGAGCCGTAGCACACGTTCGTTCCTCGCACTATGCCTTCAAATAGCCCGACCCACATCTCCTCCGGGTCCCTTGATGCTACAGTGCGGATTTGACGACCATGGGGCAGTTGCAGTGGTTGTAGCATAGGACGCTCTTGTTGTGACATTTGTAGTGAGAGATGGTGAACATGTGGCATTTGTAGCGAATGATGATTGCCATGTAGCATCTGTAGCGAGAGGTAATTTCCACGTGGAATTCGTAGCCAGTTTGATTAATAAAGGTTGCATTTAAGCGTGAGTTATTGCGGGGATATTTTTAGCAGTTGTATGTAGCGGTTGTGGTGAATGTGGTATGGTTTGGTGAGTGAAATGAAGTCTGCGGTGAAGTGGTGGTTGGGAATTGGAACACACTTTTGAATATAGAATTGGCGTGTAACTCGAAAAGACCGACGATGTATCAATGCGCCAAGCCACAGGATGCACTAGCAGCGCGAACATGCTGGAGACACTCGAAGCGTGTTTACTTATTGTGATTGCTTGGTGTGTTTGCTTTCTTGCATGTTTTGTGTAAAAGAAAGAGGTGTAGCAAAGAAAAAGTAAGGGTTACCGAGATATAAAAGACCTAACTACAAGAGTCCCATGCAACGCATCTTTCCCCTCTTACCCACTAGACATATGGAAGGGACGAAGTGAGACACATACTATCGAAATAACTGCCTCGGGATCGCTGTATGTTGTGTACCATTGCCTTGGAGGCATGCGGTTTTACAGAACTGCAACAATATGCACATTAGCCGAACGCATGTTTTTGCTTCATGTATGTACATCGGGTTATTATACGCCCGATATATATATATATCGGGGCGTATTATGTGATACCGGTCGTCCGTCCGTCCGTCCGTCTGTCTGTCTGTCTGTCTGTCTCTCTGTCTGTCTATCCGTCCGTCCGTTCCTGTCCGCACTCTAACTCCCAAAGTTTTCAACTTTCACGTTTCATATTTGGTACATAGGTACAGACTGTGGAGACGGTGTGTCGCGACATACATTCGTCATCTAAAGTGGTTGCCATGGCAACCAGGATGCTGTTTTCCATGTAGTAGCACAATTCTGGATATACCTTCTTGTTCTTCATAAATTGACGCGTTCGAATATATAACTGTGTGTGTGTGTGCGTGCGTGCGCGCGCGCGCGCGCGTGTGTGTGTCACAAAGACTTTCGGGCATATGTTGTTTTTAATATGAAATAGGCAAAGCGAAGAAACGAACGAAACATGATGGGATAGAGAGTTTCTTCTTGATCTTCATTTTGGTTCCTGTATCGGCTCAAGCATGTGTTAAAGCAAATAAATTTTTATCTCCGGTTTGTTATCTTCGTTGTCTTTATTGGTTTCGAGTCTACAATAGGCGGGTCAATTTGTGAAAAAAACACCCTAACCCTCAACAAATTCTAACAAAAGGTTTTTCAGTGTTTTTCTTACCGACTGGGTGTTTTAAACAACCGAAAAAAAAGTCTACCAAAATCTGACCACCGGAAGTAGGTTAAAACTGGGTGAGTTCCAAGAAGGCCGCTGCTGACCCTGAAAATCAAGGCGGCGGCTGTAACTTCCTTATTATTAGGTGTAGAGCAATATTTTTTTGTATCTAACCTCAGGTTTTAAGGGTCAAGGAATTCGTTGATGCCAATGGATTTATGACTTGGTCCAGCGAATCCAAAAATCCAAGATGGCGGCCAATATGGCGGCCAATATGGCGGCCAACACTCCCAAATGATTTGATATAGGACAGTGGTTTTTGCTTCATTGTTTTCTTTATTAAATATTACTTATTTTGACCTTCTTTCGGCATTATTTTCTTGAATATTGAATGTTTTTGTTTCTGTCATAATGTCTGAGTTCAACACCACCATGTAGGAGTTCAATGATCTCACATACACCACAAGTGAACAACACAAGGATTCAACTGATGCCAGAATTGAAAGAGACGCATCAGACCTTTCGAAGATAAGCACAAAGCTGATTTCGTGTTCACCTCTCTCCTCTGACCCCTCATTGAGAAATATCATCAGTGTTTTTTTTAGCGAAAGAAGACGTCAACGTGCATGAATACGAATCTGTTGGAAGGAACATCATCGACAGAATGATTGGACAGCCTGTATTTTCCTTCCCGTTCAAGAGGAAAGACAAAGATAAGACCCTGGGAAATTAATCTGCCGTCAAGATTGCTCCTTACAGAACCATTGATCCTGGCCTACTGTTCCAGAGATTCCTTGTTGTGTCCAGGACAGGACATCTGTCTCGAGAAGAGATGATGAGATATGAGCCTATGAAATCAGCCTTCCAAAAACTCGTGAAAGGTGATCCAGTCCTCCAATCCTGTGCAAATGCATTCACTTTACGAGGCAAGAAAGAGCCGCACAGACATAGAAAACCTCGGCAGCCAAGCGATAGCTGTTATGTTTGGTGGAAAAAGTACATTTTCTCTGTCAGCGTTGCATTATGATATACTCACGAAGAAGGTAGTCTCTGTAAAATCATTTTTTATGCCTGATCGTCTTCCCCCAACTGAGTCTTCCACCAAATTCCATTGTCTCAGGGTGTACTTTTAGACCATGACATGGATGGGGATGGACAGTGATATTGATCCTTTGAACTGGGGTTGGAGGTCAGGTAGGGTCAGGTATGGGAGCATGAGCCAGAGCAGTGCGTCGCTGCGTCCACTTTCCGCCGGTACTCCAGGGGCCTCCGTCTGGCCATTTGAAGGGGTTGGAGATTTGAAGACAATCAACTTATACCCATAATGTCATGTCTTATATGAATGCTACACTTGACACTATTGAAAATGGTACATTGCAATTGTGCAACTGATTGCAATACCCCCGTTGCAGTTGCAAAAGATATGGGCTTCCATTACATGGGTGTCTGTTCCAAAAGTCACCTAGGGATTTAGAAATTTAATAACATTTCTGTTTTGAATAATTATTGATTACTTTTTTATACCAAAAGAAAATTTACAAAATGGAGATAAATTTGCTTTATTTATGAAAAATGATCGCCTTAGATGTCCTCCATTTTCGGCTTTGCAGAGACGGGCTCTTTCGACAGCATTTTCCTTAACAGCGGACAATAACTGTGGCTGGCCAAAGCCGTTAACTGTCACAGTCAACGCGTGGCCCTGAATGGAGTTCTCTCATCCCCTCTTCCTGTCCAGGTTGTAGTGGGGCAGTGTTTTGGGACCTGTACTTTTTCTCTTTTTCATCAATGATCTCTCCGACTCTCTGGAAAATCCTCTTTATCTCTTTGCTGATGACTACACCATCTGCCGTACCATCTGTCATCCCTCAGATCAGCAGGCAGCAGCCTCTTCACTCTCTGTAGATCTGAATAAAATTACAAGCTGGTCAAACACTTCGAACATGTCTCTCAATCCTGAAAATCTCACACTCTCACTTTGTTTCCATAAGGACCATCTGACCCCCCCACCCCCCACAATCTACTTTCTCAGCAATCCTCTTCAAGAAGTCCATTCATTCCAAGCTTCTGGGTTCAGTATCTTGCCATGATCTTTCCTGGGAAAGCCACATTTCCAAGCTGGCCTCCAAAGCCAGTCACCAACTGGGCATCTTCCATCATGCAAAGTCTTTCCTTGGCACACCTGAGCTCCTGACCACATACAACAAAGCTTTCGTCCGCAGCCTGATGGAGTACTGCTCAACCCTCTGGGCTGGTGCTCCTGCCTCACGCCTTTATCGACTTCACGCTATGGAAACCAAGGAATTTAGGATTATTGGTACTTCCCGCGATAAGGCTGAGTCTTTGGGTCTCTCGCTCTCGCTTCGCAGGCAGGTCGGTGGTCTTTCTGTCTTCTTCCGCCTCCTCTCCGGCCTCGACTCCCCTGCTCTGTCCGTGATCTGCCCCCCCCCATATGTCTGCAGGGTGCTCAAGGTCCGCCAGCAACCCCCTTTTGGTGAAATGACCAAAATAAAGAATGACTGCTCACCTTCACTCTTTCATTCCTCTTTTTTCTCACCTCTGGAACAAACTCCCACACTCTCTTCAATCCCACTCTTCCATCCAGGTCTTCAAAACAGCCGTTCACCACCATGTCTTATCTTCCCCTATCCAAAACCATGATCTTTTCTACCCCTGTTAATCCACCCGATACCCACCTCCTTCAAATTCCCTGCATTCCTTCCTGAAAGTCCCTGTAGTGTCCATGTTATTTACCCCATGTACCCTGCCACATCCCTCTCCCTTCCATAGATCTCCTCATGTCTCTGTTCCCAGCTGTTTTGTGCTTCCCTCTCCTGCCCCTCTCTTCTCCTGCTCCCTTTGTTATACGTTCCGTGCGTTAGCTCTTATACGAGCCTCGACAATGTGTACCAAAAAAAACTTAGTGTACATGTTGGGTGTGTGACAATAATGAATTGATTCAATTTTGCTGAACATCCATATCTGGATACAAGAATTTTTAATTGATTCTTCACCATTAATAGATAGGGCCAAAAACGACATTATGGCACGGTATCTCAAAACATTGAGAGTGGAGAGTGGTGAGCTGACAGAGGAGTCTGAAGGGAAGGCTCGTTGGGCCGGTTACTTTGTGTGGCTGTACCAGGCTGGTCCACCAGCTGTTGAGTTGAATGTTAGGGGTATTGCTATCCCTAGTGCTGACCCTCCAATGAACTATGAACCACCTTCATTTGTGCAAATACAGGCTACGGTGAACCAGTTGAAATGGGGTAGAGCTTCTGAGATTTGTAGCATCCATGCTGAACTTCTCAAGGCTGGTGGGAATGCGATACTCATGTTGTCGTTGCATGCAGTTCCGTGCTCTGTTTGGAGCACATATCTCATCCCAACTGACTGGAAGAGGAACCTTGTTATCGCTTTCTGCAAAGGGAATGGTGATCGCCAGGACTGCAACAACTGGAGGGGTGACGCTCCTCTCAGTGCCGGGCAAGGTCTGTGCTCGGATAATTATTGATAGGGTTCGCCACCATCTGCTTGAGCACCAGCACCCAAAGCAATATGGCTAAACAGCAAATAAGTGAACAATTGACCATATCCTTGCTCTTCGGTTCCTCACCGAACACAAGCGAGAGTTTCAGCAGGTGATGCTTGCAGCCAAAGTTGATCTCTGCAAAGTGTTCGATTCAGTGAATCTGGATGCCCTCTGGAGGATCCTCGATCTTCGTGGGGTGCCACCAAAGCTGATCATCCTGATATCTGAACTATAATCTGGTACTGAGAGTGCTGTGAGATGTGGTGGTTCCATCTCTGACTTGTTTCCAGTTGCCAGTGGAGTTTGTCAGGCCCCAATTTGACATATCCAGTGTGTACTGGACAGTGACATATCCAGTGTGTACTGGGCCCCATGATTTTCAACACTTGTATGGACTGGATTATCGGGA
The DNA here is from genome assembly GCA_035128595.1 of Eptatretus atami. Taxonomy (NCBI): domain Eukaryota; kingdom Metazoa; phylum Chordata; class Myxini; order Myxiniformes; family Myxinidae; genus Eptatretus; species Eptatretus atami. Next base: position 52,096,374 of record CM068953.1, read on the forward strand.
CGATGTCAGAGAGGTTGAGCAGAGGTGCATTTGGGAGTGTCAAGATCTCTGATCTCGATTTCACAGATGATGCAGTCATTTATGCGAAGACTCTGGACATCCTTATGGGGGCCTTCAAGGTGCTGAATGAGTAGTCGGAGCCACTGGGATTCCAGGTATCCTGGGACAAGACTAAGATTCAGGCTTTCAATGACATCTTGGATGCTGATATCCTGTCTGTACCTGTATGTGGCAAGGATGTTGAGGTCACACAGAGATTCACTTACCTTGGCAGTGACATTCATGTCTTCTCATGCTGTCACCTTGAAGTCAATGGACATCTGGGTCAGGCCTGGGGAGTCGTGGATTCAATGGATCATGGGGTGTGGCGCTGACGGTACCTGTGCAGGACGACAAAAGTCCAAGTCTTTGAGTCTTTGGTACTTCCAGTCTTGCTCCATGGATGTGAGACTTGAAGTCTGACCAAGGATCTGAGACAAAGACCTAACTTCTTTGGTGCCAGGTCTCTTCGGAGAATCCTTGGCTGTTGTTGGTCGGATCTTGTGTCTAACAAGGATTTGCTGAGACACTCAGATGAGATTTGTTACCTGTATAGTCTGTGAGCATCAGCTGCGGCTGTATAGACATGTGGCTCGTTTTTAGGTCATCTCTTCGAGCAAGACCTAATAATATGGGTGTTGATGTCCTTCGATCCGTCCGTCCGTCCGTCCGTCCGTCCGTCCGTTCACAATGAAGTTGAAGCGGGAGATCTGGTCATTAGTGATCCTGATAGAGGTCGATGAGACGTACACGATGGTATGACTTTCAAGGTCACCGAAGGTCAAGGTCAAGGTCACGAGGCCTTTAAAGTTGCGAAAATGACGATTTTCAAATTCTATCTCCTCCGCCATTTCTCAAGCGATCTTGAATTTGATTGTAGCATATGAATCTATGGAACAATATCTAGATTTGGGCGGGCCGGATTTTCGATATTCGCTTTCGTTTTCGCGTCACGTGACTTCAAAGTTGGCCAAAAATCCCTCCTGACCCGAGAACACTACACCCTAGTAACAGGAACTCATGCTTGTTTCTCGCAGAGATGACCGTCACTCCCGCACGGGCGTATTTTTCTGATGCTGATCTTGCTCACCAGATTCTCTCAGTGAGGGAGCCTCGTATATATCGGAGCCCATCGGGCCAACCACGTGCCAGGTGCCAATGGGCAGCAGGATGAGCGATATCTCAAAGACATGGGAATGGGCCAGGCATCTGCCTGGGGATGACGAGAAGAAGGCCCCTGGAGTACCGGCGGAAAGTGGACGTGGCAACCCGCTGCTCCGACGCATACTTCCACACATGACCTGACCTGAGATTCGAAACTAGGCTAGCTTCGAGGTGAGTGTGTGTATTTCTCGGCCATCCTGTCAGCCTGTTCTGGACAACGTACATAATCATATAGCCCCATGCCCCTCCCCCCTAACGGGGGGGGGAGGGGTGCTATACATTCCAACCTCAAGTAAGATCATGACTTCACCACAATGAGCTCACCATTATGCGATGGACATGATGAACCCACCGTTCAGGCTTTAGAAAACGCCACCATCTCTGAGGAGTGAACATGTTTCACCCTCATTGGTATCATCAACACAATGTCGTGTGTGCCGTTTTGCTGTGCTTGAACATTCTTACAGATACCTATTGCCTTGGGTGTGTGTGTGTGTGTGTGTGTGTTGTGTGTGTGTGTATGTGTGTGTGTATGTGTGTGTGTGTGTATGTGTGTGTGTTGTATGTGTGTGTTGTGTGGTTGTATGTGTGTGTGTGTATGTGTGTGTGTATGTGTGTGTGTGTGTGTATGTGTGTGTGTGTGTGTGTATGTGTGTGTGTGTGTGTATGGTGTGTATGTGTGTGTGTGTATGTGTTGTGTGTATGTGTGTGTGTGTGTGTGTTGTAGTGGTGTATGTGTGTGTGTTTATGTGTGTGTGTGTGTGTGAATGTGTGTGTATGTGTGTGTTGTGTGTGTATGTGGTGTGTGTGTGTGTCTGTGTGTGTGTGTTTGTTGTGTGTGTAGTGTGTTGTGTGTGTGTGTGTGATGTGTGTGTGTGTATGTGTGTGTGTGTGGTGTGTGTTGTGTGTGTGTGTGTGTATGTGTGTGTGTATGTGTGTGTGATGTGTGTGTGTGTGTGTGTATGTTGTGTGTGTGTGTGTATGTGTGTGTGTTGTGTGTGTGTGTTGTGTGTGTGTGTGTGTGTGTGTAGTGTGTTGTGTGTGTGTATGTGTGTGTGTATGTGTGTGTATGTGTGTGGGTGTGTATGTGTGTGTTGTGTGTGTGTGTGTTGTGTATGTGTGTGTGTGTTATGTGTGTGGATGTGTGTGTGTGTATGTGTGTTGTATGTGTGTGTGTGTGTATGTGTGTTGTGTTGTGTGTATGTGTGTGTGTATGTGTGTGTATGTGTTGTGTGTGTATGTGTGTGTGTATGTGTGTGTGTGTGTATGTGTGTGTGTGTGTATGTTGTGTGTGTGTGTGTATGTGTGTGTATGTGTGTTGTGTGTGTATGTGTGTGTGTATGTGTGTGTGTGTGTGATGTGTGTGTGTATGTGTGTGTGTGTTGTGTGTGTTGTGTGTGTTGTGTATGTGTGTGTGTGTGTATGTGTGTGTGTGGTTGTGTGTGTGTGTGTATGTGTGTGTTATGTGTGTGTGTGTGTATGTGTGTGTGTGTAGTGTTTGTGTGTGTGTATGTGGTGTGTGTGTGTGTGTATGTGTGTGTGTGTGTGTAGTGTGTTGTGTGTGTGTGTGTATGTGTGTGGTGTGTGTGGTGATGGTGTGTGTGTGTGTGGTGTGTGGTTATATTATGTATTAAAACAAATTTCACTCACCAATCAATCAGCAGTTTGAAGGCAGAGAATATCTCAGCAAGTTGAACGTGTAGTAGCCATTTACTTATTACGTTATGCAGATATGGTGGAATCTTTGACAGTCATCCTCTCCCGTTTTTAGCTCGCCTTTTCGAAATAACCGAGAGCTATAGCGATACCCCCGGCGTGAGCGTGAGCGTGAAAATTTAAATTTTTGTATTACGGAAAAACTCCTCGACGGATTCGACGAAACTTGGGGGGGGTTAGGTATGTCAAGGATCATGCCATTAGATTTGGACTTGGTCCCCCCAAAAAAATGTTAGAGAAAAATTTTTTTGCATTTCTACATGTTTTAAGTGATTTCCAACCCCCCCCCCCCAAAAAAAATTGTTAGAGAAAAAAAATTTATTGCAATTTTTTTCAACAAAATTTCGATTTCTTTTTGCATTCTACATGTTTTAAGTGATTTTCAACCCCCCCACCCCCCCAAAAAAAAAAATGTTAGAGAAAACAAAAAATTTTTTTGCATTTCTACATGTTTTAAGTGATTTCCAACCCCCCCCCCCCCAAAAAAAATTTTAGAGAATTATTAAAAAATATTAATTATTAGACGTCTTTTAAAAACGATAAATGTATAAACAGGCGAGCATTGGGTGGCTTTGACACCAACTCTGGTTTTTACTCCACCGTGCACCCCCTTCCATCCCTCCTCTTGTCTCTCCTTACAAACTGCTCTCCTTTTCCCACCATCTCTTCTGTCATCCTCAACTCTTCCTCGCATTCTCAATCTAAATGTCATCAGCTTCACAGCGACCTCGCACACCTAATAAATAAATGGCTCCAATGACAATTCTTGAACTCTGGGAGTTGGATGTGCAGTAATTTTTTCATAATTATTAATTTTATGTTTTGTAAAAATTTTTTGTCTCTTGTTATACATAAATCACAAGAGTCCACAAAGTCAATAGGATGCCGGGTATCGGGAGATGGTCTGGCCATGCGGAGGGAATATAAATTGGTTTGGGTGTGGGCGGAGCAATGACGTCATAAAGATGAGGAATGCAGCCGATTATGAAAAACCTGAGACCATTTGGCGGAGGTGGCTCAATTTTGCCGCCATTTATCTGATGAATCAGCTGTCACTTAGCTGACTGACGGTGGCCCGTTCTATCTCCGCTCACTGGGGCGTTACGTGTGAGATTGACGATCGAGTGGCCTTTTCATGTTCGATATTCCTTGATCAAGGAACAAGGTCGATGTTTGGGGAGGCCCGGAGGAATGATCGCGGTGTGTAATGGGGAACAATAGGAATTGCAGGGCGGATGATGTGAGACGCGGAGTGCGGGCATTCAAGTAGCGTTAGCGGAAAGACTACTACTACTACTACTACTTCTTCTTCCTCCTCTTCTTCTTCTACCCATTCCTCTTCTTCTTCTACCCCTTCTTCTTCGTCTTCTTCTACCAATTCCTCTTCTTCTTCTTCTTCTTCTTCTTCTTCTTCTTCTTCTTCTTCTTCTTCTTCTTCTACCAATTCCTCTTCTTCTTCTTCCTTTTTTTCTTCTTCCTTTTATTCTTCTCATCTCACCTTTCTTGTGTGGTGGCTTGGGGGAAGCTTGGTCAGAGTCGTCACGAATCGTGGGATCTTTAACGTCCACCAAATAATTCGGGCACACGGGACGGCCGGTTTAACGTCCATTCCATGAGCGCGAGGGGTCTTGCCCCTCAGCCTCGTTCCGTGACCGAGCGCCGTCGTCATGGAAACCTCGCATTGTGCGTGCGTGGCTATTTTTAACCGCGGTGTTTCCTAATTACAACAAAATACCAAACGGTGGACGAGGCGAACGCCACATATCCTCCCCCCAAGACACGTGTCATTTTTGAGCGGGGTTCTCATCCATTTCCCAAATTGTCAAACGTTTATTATCGATGTTCGATTCGCTCCAACTCTTCCGACCACGTGACTCACCCCGCGTCTCTGTGACGTCGGATGACGTCAATGCAAGTGACGAGAGATGGAATTGCGTGCGTCGCGTGCCGATGCATTTCTTTTTTTTGCCGTTTGCAGGTTTTGCAGCGAAACGATCCGACGTCGAATGGCGGCATTTTGAGGAATCCGACACGTACGATGTCAGCAAGATGAAGCCGTTTCAAAATGTAGATTTACGTGCCAATCACAAGAATCCATTGTGACGAAACAAAGACCATCGATAAATATTTATAATTTCGGATTCTGGTGACAATTGATTTGTCCTCGTCACACTTCCAAGCAATCCACCAAATTTCGTCCCAATCCGTCCACAACCTTGTGAGACATCCTGCTCGCAGCCAAACAAACAGGTCGACGGGGATGGAAACGTCACTAAATAACACAAGTTCCCTTACAAGGAACTTCCAAGAGTGAGACCATTCAGCCCATCAAAGCCTCCACCATGGTTGCCAGTGAGTGGTTGTTTGTCTGTGTTCTGTCCTTTTCAAATCCTGAACATCATGCGAGGAAGCAGCATGACTCGGCGGGGGTTTGAACCCACGACCACCCACACTCAGAGCGGACAATCTCAATTACATCACCAGGACGGGGAGGAAAAAAAATGTTTAGCAGAGGATGGTTTCGATCCATCGACCTCTGGGTTATGGGCCCAGCACGCTTCCGCTGCGCCACTCTGCTTCCATACACACAGATACACACACATTGTCAAATATCCAATTAATGTCTTCTTCTTTTTTTTGAGCTCACCTGCAACGTCGTGCGTCATTGCGTCAGTACGTCAGAGCGTCAGTACGTCAGTGCGTCAGTGCGTCAGAGCGTCAGTGCGTCAGAGCGTCAGTACGTCAGAGCGTCAGTACGTCAGAGCGTCAGTACGTCAGAGCGTCAGTACGTCAGTGCGTCAGTGCGTCAGAGCGTCAGTGCGTCAGAGCGTCAGTACGTCAGAGCGTCAGTACGTCAGAGCGTCAGTACGTCAGTGCGTCAGTGCGTCAGTGCGTCAGTGCGTCAGTGCGTCAATCGGATCCTTTTGTTTTGCGTGTTTTGCGTCCTGGTTTTGTCCGTTACATCCTGATCCGTTCAGTGTACTTGCTCTTCCACGAGTCCGTCATGATGCTGCTGTCAGATTTGCCATATTGTCGGATGTCCGGGAAGTTCGTTGAGATGGAGGTTTGTATCTCCATTGACATGACGTCAATGACGTTCGAATCCCCACCGAGCTATAAACCGTCATCCTGGTGTTTCACAGGAAAGGTGGTTCATCAAGGTGTGTGCCGTCGTCCCTCGGATTCCCGTTAAAAGGGAGTCCCGTTCGCCATGCACGACTTTGTGGACGTTAAACATCCCACGGTGTCCTTCGTGAAGAGTCGGCGAGCTATCTCCGGCACCATGAACAAGTTCCAAAATTCCTGCCGTAACTACTGCTAGGAAGGCAATGGCAAACCACCCAGTGTAACCTTTGCCAAGAAACTGCTTCGGCAGCACCGCCGCTCTGTGACAGAGTATAGCACATCAGAAAAGACTAGTGCGTGGCCGTACGTGAAAAAAATTTAAATTAAAAAAAAAAAAAAATAAGAAGAAGAATTGTGACGTCAATCGTGACGTCATAGCACCGTGTCCTGTCATTGGTTTGGTAAATAAATGGCCATAACTTGGGAACCACTTGTCCGATTAATATCAAACCTTGAAAAGGCACATACTCAGGTCCCCAGCAATATACCTGGCAAGTTTCAATTAGATCGGACCAGTGGTTGTCGAGAAACAGCGGTCACAGACACACAGACACACACACACAGACACACACACACACACAGACACACACACACACACACAGACACACACACACACACACAGATTGCTGGAATTATAGATAGATGAGCACCAAACGGGAGCTCCTGCTGAGGATGACTCAGGATGAATGTGGACATGATGTGTCACGCCACTGAGTCATGTGACGTGGCAAAGGTGACATCCGTTTTCCCGTGTGTGGCGAATTCCCACAGGTGTGTATCTCTGTGGCTGCCAGTGTAACGCTTTTAACGGAGTCTTATTGAGCTCTCAGTGTCTTTTCACCAAGTTATCACCAACACATCGATTTATAAGATTGTCCTCTGAGCTGTAGACTCGGTAGCTAAGCACACTCACCTCAAGCTGTCTCACCTGGGTTCTGATGTCGATCCAGGTATCAACTGTCATCCCGGTGTTTCATCGGCAGGGTGGTTCATCAATGTGTGCGGCATCGCTCGGATGGACAGAAAACTGACGTCCCGTCTGCTGCTATTAGGAGGAGGACGTTGAAGATCCCACGGTGTCT
>CM068953.1:52103510-52136166 GCA_035128595.1 Eptatretus atami
AATTTTTGGGAAAATCCGTAAATTCCCTCCAAAATCTTCTTCTGCAGACGCACCAGTCAGGATGCTACCAAATTTGGACTGCAACATTAGGCTGGGGCCCAGATAAGCTACAAGTCCAGTGGTCCTATTTTTGAATTCTGTATGCCAGAATAATGTAACAATAAGGTAAAATCTGGTTTTCGGGTTGCCTTCTGAAATTTTCAATGGAGCCCGCTTTTGAGGCGAGTTAAACCTCGGTCACACCAACTGATTTCGTCCGATGCAACTCAACTCAATGGCCCGTCGTGCAAATTTGTGGTGCGTTGCATCGGACCAATTGAACATGTTCATTGTTGTTTGCTCGTAGTTGGTATGTGTGGTATTTATCCGTTGTTAGCGACCACGCGACAGGACGATGTGATCGTGATTGAGCCAGTCGGAGAGCAGCACTGCCTCATGCCTTCCTGAAGCAAATGGCAAATATCTGAAATGAAGGACTTCAGAGTGAGCTGATTCAGGTATGGCAGGAAACTCTCAATTGAACAAGAATCACATGTTGCCCTGTAAAAAAAAATGTAACGATGCATTGTTTTCGTGGATCCCAGGAGAAATTGAGAGCATATCTCACATGAAGATCACCGAGGAGGAACATGATGCTTTGATCTGCTCAGTCCCCATTTTGTCAAAATCAGGCCCAAAGCCACCTGACTATCAATCAGCATGTAGTGATGTGTACGAGTATCGATGTACGAATATTGGTGTGTCATGATTATAGGTATGAGCAGTGATGTACGAATATCAATCAACACTTTGGCATTTGTGTTGGCATGAGAACCATGGATGGCACAGGTATGCCTGGTGTTGGCTTAATGGTTATGGTGGTGGGCTTGGGATCCTAGGATCTTGAGTTCAAATCCCCTTCGGCTGTTGAATTAATACCAGGTGGGGTTGACTCTGTCTGTCATCCTTCTAATGTCGGCAGAATGAGTGCCAGCTTGCTGGTATTCTGTGTCGGAGTGGTGACCCGTCCAGGATTGTGCCCAATAGCCAGGGAGACTGCTTCGGCAGCATCAACGCTCTGCACAGAGTATCGTCCCAATGGATGGATGGATTGATGGATGGCACAGGTACCTGTGAACCAAGATGGGTACAGAGTGGGCTACCTGTGCCCTCCATAACATGTTTTCACGTTCACTCACACTGGACACACACAACTGTAAAAATACAGTTTATTCCTCTTATTTTCCTCCGCCATAAATTTGTTAACATTGTTCATTTAACGCGTGGAAGTCTCCTTGACGTCCCGTTTGGTGGTCGATTTGACACCCAGGGATGTCGGGATGGAGTGAATCCGAACAAAACAAAACCCTCCATTCTGTGCGTAGCCAGCAGGGGGCGCTGCATCACCGAGCACGCCGCCTCTCGCATGAAAAGCGGGATGTCGGGTCAGCAATTGAGTGGGAATAAAAGGAAAGAGGACCCGGGTGGTGTATTTTTTTTAAAAGGGAGGGGTCCTTTGGGTCTAGTGACTATTTAAACACACAATCACACTACACACACACAACACACACAACACACACACACACACACCACACACCAACACACACACTGGTCCTGCTATAAACAGGAGGTATATTTTAGGTGTTGTCGTAATTACTAGTAATTAGATGTAATTGGTGTATGTGGATATCGCATAGACGCGATGGTCCAAATGGACTCTTCGCTCTCGTTCAAGGCAGTCAGTGTGACATGATTGTCGAGTTTTCGTGTGACTCATAAACACATGTTTGGTTGTATAACAGGGGTAGATTTTAAAGGGTGTAATTTACAAATTACCCGGGAACGAGCTGTTGGGGAAATGAAATGAAATGCATTTTCACGGATCTTCACGCCCGTGGGAGTGAAAACGGAACGACCAGATGTAATATGTCTGATAAAGGTAAATCAGGTGATTTTGGGTTTATTTCCCCCTTGGCATTGACTGCATATCTCTGGGTAAGATGCCAAAGTTTCCTCGTCCGGATAAATCGGTGATGAAGGTGGTGCCTCGGCGTTTCATTGACATAAACTCATAAAGTAAGGTGTTTGGCTGAGGTTTCTGTTTCTTCCTCTTTCCGAGAGCGAGGCTCATGGAAGTGCAAGGTTAAATTGACAGTGGGTCAACAATTGGGCACGACTGGCAGAAAACGAAGAGAGAGAGAGAGAGAGAGAGAGAGAGAGAGAGAGAGTAGAAGAGAGAGAGTAGAGAGAGGGAGAGAGAGAGAGAGAGAGCCAAGAGACAGAGAGAGGAAGAGAGAGAGAGAGAGAGAGAGAGAGAGAGAGAGAGAGAGAGAGAGAGAGAGAGAGACAGGACAGACAGACAGAGAGACGGAGACAGAGGGAAGACAGAGAACAGAGACAGAGACAGAAGAGAGAGAGAGGAGAGAGAGAGAGAGGAGAGAGGAGAGAGAGAGAGGAGAGAAGAGAGAGAGAGAGAGGAAGAGGAGGAGGAGAGAGGGGAGAGAGCGGAGAAACAGAGAGAAGGAGGAACAAGAGAGAGAACGGAGAACAGGAAGAAAGAGAGACAGAGAGGAGAGAGACGGAGAGACTGGAGAGGGAGACGAGAGACAGAGAGAGAGAGAGAGAGGATGAGAGAGAAGAGAAGAGAGAGAAGAGAGAGAAGAGAGAGAGAGAGGAGAAGAGAGAGACACGGAGATCAGAGACACGGACGAAGACCGGAGAGAAACGGAGAGACGGAGAGACGGAGAGCCGGAGAGAGGAGACAGAGACAGAGACAGATACAGAGAGACAGAGACAAAGGACAGAGAAGAGAGAGAGACGAGAGAGAGAGAGAGAGAGAGAGAGGAGAGAAGGAGAGAGAGAGAGAGAGAGAGAGAGAGAGAGGAGAGAGAGAGAGAGAGAGACAACGGAGACAGACACGGAGAGACGGAGACGAGACGGAGACGAGAAGACGGAGAGACAGACGAGAAGGGAACAGAGACGAGAAGAGAAAGAGGAGAGAGAGAGAGAAGAGAGAGAGAGAGAGAGAGAGAGAGAGAGAGAAGGAAGAGAACGGAGACACGGAGAGAGGAGAGACGGGAGACGGAGAGGGAAGACAGAGACAGAGAACAGAGAAGGAGACAGAGACAAAGAGAAGAGAGAGAGAAGAGAAGAGAGAGAGGAGAGAGAGAGAGAGAGAGACAGACAGAAGAAGAGACAGAAGAAGAGAGGGAGACAGAGAGGAGACAAAGACAGAGACAAGAGAGAGAGAGAGAAGAGAGAGAGAGAGAGAGAGGAGAGAGAGAGAGAGAGGAGAGAGACAAGACAGAAATAGAGAGAAGAGAGAGAGAGAGAGAGAGAGAGGAACACTACAACAGACAGAGACAGAGACAGATCGACAGATCACGAGTTAGGTGGTGGTGGTAGTGCACACCCCTTGAGGGAAGAGTGGGAAAGAATGACCTCTGGCAGGCAGTTCCATACATGGGAGAAGCGAGGAACAAAGGAGTTAAGGTGTCCATTCAGTTCGAGTATTGGATGGCCTGGACTTCGAGGTATGCACACTTGCCTTTTCAGCTGTGTAGTCTGGGTTGGAATCCCGACAGAGCTATAAACTATCATCCAGGTATTTCACATGCAGCGTTATTCATCAATGTGTGTCCCGTCCCTCGGATGGACGTTAAATGGTGTCCCATCTACTAACATTTGTTGGTGAATGTTAATGATCATATGATGTCCTTGGTGAAGAGTCGGTGAGCTATCGCTGGCACCATGGCCAAATTCCAAATTCCTGCCCCAACCAGCAGAGGGCATTGCAACAGCAATGCCCTCAGCCAATGATGCGACCCTGCAGCCTTGTGCTGCATACAAACGAAGAAGAAGAAGATGTGTGGATCTTTGGAAGTTTACCCAAAGGGGACCAATGGAAGAACACAAGCAACCTGTCATTGTTCAGGCGGGTAGAGGACTGAAAGAGCAGAGGGAGCAATGTTGGAGAATAGACGGTAGAAAATAACGGAAGCATTCACCGACCTGCTTGCGATGCGATACCAACAGAAGTTTGAGAGCTTTAGATTCCACAGAATCCAGGGGAGGCAGGACATGATGCTGGGGTGCCAGCCCATAGGGGTGGAGCAGTACTCCATTGAGCTATGGACAAAGGCCTTGTAGACTGTGACTACTTATTTTCCAAAGAAAGATTTGGATCGACCAAGGATGGCCAGTCTGTGGCTGGGTTTTAAAATTTATTTTGATACAAAGTCAAGGCTCATGGAAGAGCTGGAACACTGAACAGATCAGGATGCAACAGAAAAAAAGGAACAGTAGAAAAATGGGGGCAACGCAAACAGCAGGATTGAAGGACAAAATAGAGGGACACTTGGCAAATCCAAAATAGAGGGACTCTTGGCAAATCCAAAATAGAGGGACACTTGGCAAATCCAAAATAGAGGGACACTTGGCAAATCCAAAATAGAGGGACTCTTGGCAAATCCAAAATAGAGGGACACTTGGCAAATCCAAAATAGAGGGACTCTTGGCAAATCATTGAGAAGAACCTGCTTCAGAGTCTTCAGAGTGCAAAGGACCTCGGACTGCGGCAAAGATTTACGTTCCAAGAGGACAATGACCCCGAGCATACAGTCAAAGCAACACTGGAATGGCTTCAGAAGAAGAACATGAAAGTCCTCGAGTAGCCCAGCCAAAGCCCAGACTTGAACCCAATTGAGAATCTGTGGAAAGACTTGAAGATTGCTGTTCATCGACACTCCCCATACAACTTGACAGAGCTTGAGCAAATCTGCAAGCAAGAATGGGAGAAAATCCCCAAATCCAGATGTGCAAAGCTGATGCAGACATACCCAAGAACACAAGAAGCTGCAATCGCTGCCAAAGGTGCTTCCACCAAGTATTGACTCAGGGGGTTTAATACTTATGTAAGTTAGATGTTTTTGTTTTTCATTCTAAATAAATTTGTAAAACGTTCCAAAAATATGTTTCACTTTGTCGTTGTGGGGTATTTTGTGTCGATGGGTGAAAATTTTTTTTTAGATTTAATCCAGTTTTAAATTCAGGCTGCAACGCAACAAAATGTTACAAAAGTCGAGGGGTGTGAATACTTATCTGAAAGTACTGCAGCTGTGAATCTTCGATTTCACAAGTAACAACCAAACAGGTGTGAATAGCTAACCTCCATCCACCTTAGGTGGCGGAGGGATGAAATAAGAAGAGAGCGGAGCCTTTGTGGTGTACGTTCGCTTGAGCATTGTCTGTGCACTCACCTACCTGAGCTGTTTAGCTACTGGGTTCGAATCTCTACCCACTGACAAAATGTCATCCTTGTATTTCACAGGCATGGTGATGACTCTCCAGGTACCTTCCCACCCTGTTGCTGTTGAATATTCCCAACACTCCTCCAAAACAACTGCGTTCAATGGGAATGCGCAGGTAAAATAGAAAGCAAAACAAGCAAGTTCTGTTTAACCAAAAGGATGATGAATGTGAATCATTGTGTCGAACCTTGTGGTTTATGTAGAAAAGAAAACCCCCACCACACTCAGGATTTATTTTTGTCATGTTTCATCATCTCATTGAGAAAAAAATGACACACATGGTTTGTAAAACGTGAATATTGTTTGGATAAATGGCCAGGTGTTGGGGACCGATGGCTATAATTGGTCGTCAAGCTTTGATGGTAGATATTGCTCTAATGAGCAAGCTATGAGTACAGTGGAGCGAGCTTGGGACTATTTATAGGAACATCTTTCCATTGGCACTGCTCCGCCATTCGCTGGAGATGGCTTTCTTCGTGTGATCTCCATGCTTGCCATCATTACCTGGATACATGCAAGGAGCCGGTGCATGGCAACATGTCGATGTCGGTCGTGGGTCCTCGCTGTCGGACATACCCTTCTTCTTTAACGGGGAAAAAAATATACCCACGATCTTGTGGGGTTTGTTTGCTGGGGGAAGTTTTGGCCCAAGTCTTTCACGAACCGGCTGGCCAGGCCTAACGGTCAACGAAAGTAGATAGGACAGGTATTTTGTCATGGTGCCGGCGATGGCTCGCCTACTCTTCGAGAAGGACACCGTGGGATCTTTAACGTCCACCGATTTAATGCCGGCAGTCGAAACGTCCAGTTTAACATCCATCCCGGGGACGACACGCACATTGCTGAATCACCTTACCTATGAAACGCTGGGATGACATTTTATACCTGGGGTCGGGAATCGAACCTAGGTCTAGGAAGCTTAAAGGCGAATGTGCGTACCTCTAAGCCATCCTACCTGCCCCTGGACATACCCGCCAATGTCTTCTCTAATTGGGTATTTGTAAGAACAACGAGACCTTCTCCGGGTTTGAAGCTCATTTTTATTGACTACACTGTTGAGAGCCTTTCCGGGTTTGAAGCTCAATTTTATTGACTACACTGTTGGAAGACCTTCTCCGGGTTTGAAGCTCATTTTTATTGCCACACTGTTGGAGACCTTCTCCGGGTTTGAAGCTCATTTTTATTGACTACACTGTTGGAGACCTTCCTGGGTTTGAAGCTCATTTTATTGGCCACACTGTTGGAGACCTTCTCCCGGTTTGAAGCTCATTTTTATTGGCCACACCGTTGGAGACCTTCTCCGGGTTTGAAGCTCATTTTTATTGCCACACTGTTGGAACCTTCTCGGTTTAAGCTACTTTTATTGACTACACTGTGGAGACCTTCTCCGGTTTGAAGCTCATTTTTATTGACTACACGTTGGAGACCTTCTCCGGGTTTGAAGCCATTTTTATTGACGACACTGTTGGAGACCTTCTCCGGGTTGAAGCTCATTTTTATGACGACACTGTTGAGACCTTCTCCGGGTTTGAAGCTCATTTTTATTACACACTGTTGGAGACTTCTCCGGTTTGAAGCTCATTTTTATTGACTACACTGTTGAGACCTCTCCGGTTTGAACTCATTTTTATTGGCCACACTGTTGGAGACCTTCTCCGGGTTTGAAGCTCATTTTATTGACTACACTGTTGGAGACCTTCTCCGGGTTTGAAGCTCATTTTAATTGGCCACACTGTTGGAGACCTTCTCCGGGTTTGAAGCTCATTTTTATTGGCCACACTGTTGGAGACCTTCTCCGGTTTGAAGCTCATTTTATTTGCACACCATTGAGGACCTTCCCGTTTGAAGCTCATTTTTATTGACTACACCGTTGGAGACCTTCTCCGGTTTGAAGCTCATTTTTATTGACTACACTGTTGGAGACCTTCTCCGTTTGAAGCTCATTTTTATTGGCACCACCGTTGAGACCTTCTCCAGGTTTGAAGCTCATTTTTATTGGCCACACCGTTGAGACCTTCTCCGGGTTTGAAGCTCATTTTTATTGACGACACTGTTGGAGACCTTCTCCGGGTTTGAAGCTCATTTTTATTGGCCACACTGTGAGACCTTCTCTGGGTTTGAAGCTCATTTTATTGGCCACACTGTTGGAGACCTTCTCTGGGTTTGAAGCTCATTTTTATTGACTACACTGTTGGAGACCTCTCCGGGTTTGAAGCTCATTTTTATTGACTACACTGTTGGAGACCTTCTCCGGGTTTGAAGCTCATTTTTATTGACCACTGTTGGAGACCTTCTCCGGGTTCGAAGCTCATTTTTATTGACGACACTGTTGGAGACCTTCTCCGGGTTTGAAGCTCATTTTTATTGACTACACTGTTGGAGACCTTCTCCGGTTGAAGCTCATTTTTATTCACTACACTGTTGGAGACCTTCTCCGGTTTGAAGCTCATTTTTATTGGCCACACTGTTGGAACCTTCTCCGGGTTGAAGCTCATTTTTATTGACTACACTGTTGGAGACCTTCTCCGGTTTGAACTCATTTTATTGGCCACACTGTTGGAACCTTCTCCGGGTTTGAAGCTCATTTTTATTGGCCACACTGTTGGAGACCTTCTCCCGGTTTGAAGCTCATTTTTATTGCCACACCGTTGGAGACCTTCTCCGGGTTTGAAGCTCATTTTTATTGCCACACTGTTGGAACCTTCTCTGGGTTTGAAGCTCATTTTATTGACTACACTGTTGGAGACCTTCTCGGGTTTGAAGCTCATTTTTATTGACACACTGTGGAGACCTTCTCCGGGTTTGAAGCTCATTTTTATTGACGCACTGTTGGAGACCTTCTCGGGTTCGAAGCTCATTTTATTGACACACTGTTGGAGACCTTCTCCGGGTTTGAAGCTCATTTTATTGACTACACTGTTGGAGACCTTCTCCGGGTTTGAAGCTCATTTTTATTTGACTACACTTTGGAGACCTTCTCCGGGTTGTAAGCTCATTTTTATTGGCCACACTGTTGGAACCTTCTCCGGGTTTGAAGCTCATTTTTATTGACCTACACTGTTGGAGACCTTCTCCGGGTTTGAAGCTCATTTTAATTGCCACACTGTTGGAGACCTTCTCCGGGTTTGAAGCTCATTTTATTGGCCACACTGTTGGAGACCTTCTCCGGGTTTGAAGCTCATTTTTATTGCCACACCTTGGAGACCTTCTCCGTTTGAAGCTCATTTTTATTGACTACACCGTTGGAGACCTTCTCCGGTTTGAAGCTCATTTTATTGACGACATGTTGGAGACCTTCTCCGGGTTTGAAGCTCATTTTTATTGGCACACTGTTGGAGACCTTCTTGTTTGAAGCTCATTTTTATTGCCACACTGTTGAGACCTTCTCTGGGTTTGAAGCTCATTTTATTGACTAACACTGTTGGAGACCTTCTCCGGGTTTGAAGCTCATTTTTATTGACTACACTGTTGGAGACCTTCTCCGGGTTTGAAGCTCATTTTTATTGACGACAGTTGAGACCCTCTCCGGGTTCGAAGCTCATTTTATTGACGACACTGTTGGAGACCTTCTCCGGGTTTGAAGCTCATTTTTATTGACTACACTGTTGGAGACCTTCTCCGGTTGAAGCTCATTTTATTGACTACACTGTTGAGACCTTCTCCGGGTTTGAAGCTCATTTTTATTGGCCACACTGTTGGAGACCTTCTCCGGTTTGAAGCTCATTTTATTGACTACACTGTTGAGACTTCTCCGGGTTTGAAGCTCATTTTAATTGGCCACACTGTTGGAACCTTCCCGGGTTTGAAGCTCATTTTTATTGCCACACTGTTGGAGACCTTCTCCGGGTTTGAAGCTCATTTTTATTGGACACCATTGGAGACCTTCTCCAGGTTTGAAGCTCATTTTTATTGACTACACCGTTGGAGCCTTCTCCGGGTTTGAAGCTCATTTTTAGACTACACTGTTGGAGACCTTCTCCGGGTTGAAGCTCATTTTTAGTGCCCACACGTAGACCTTCTCCGTTTTGAAAGCTCATTTTTATTGCCACACTCGTTGGAGACCTTCTCCGGTTTGAAGCTCATTTTTATGGACACACTGTTGGAGACCTCTTCCCGGGTTGAAGCTCATTTTTATTGGCCACACTGTTGAGACCTTCTCGGTTTGAAGCTCATTTTTTATTGACTACACTGTTGGAGACCTTCTCCCGGTTTGAAGCTCATTTTATGACACACTGTTGGAGACCTTCTCCGGGTTTGAAGCTCATTTTTATTGACACATGTTGGAGACCTTCTCCGGGTTTGAAGCTCATTTTATTGACACACTGTTGGAGACCTTCTCCGGGTTGAAGCTCATTTTTATTGACACACTGTTGGAGACCTTCTCCGTTGAAGTCATTTTATTAGCCACACTGTTGAGACCTTCTCCGCGGTTTGAAGCTCATTTTTATGACTACACGTTGGAGACCTTCTCCGTTTTAAGCTCATTTTTATTGACGACACTGTTGGAGACCTTCTCCCGGGTTTGAAGCTCATTTTTATTGACTACACTGTTGGAGACCTTCTCCAGGTTTGAAGCTCATTTTTATTGACTACACTGTTGGAGACCTTCTCCCGGGTTTGAAGCTCATTTTTATTGACTACACTGTTGGAGACCTTCTCCGGGTTTGAATGCTCATTTTTATTGCCACACGTTGGAGACCTTCTCCGGTTTGAAGCTCATTTTTATTGACTACACTTGGGAGACCTTCTCGGGTTGAAGCTCATTTTTATTGACTACACTGTTGGAGACCTTCTCCCGGGTTTGAAGCTCATTTTTATTGACTACACTGTTGGAGACCTTCTCCGGGTTGAAGCTCATTTTTATTGGCCACACTGTTGGAGACCTTCTCCGGGTTTGAAGCTCATTTTTATGGACTACACTGTTGGAGACCTTCTCCGGGTTTGAAGCTCATTTTTATTGACTACACTGTTGGAGACCTTCTCCGGGTTGAAGCTCATTTTTATTGCCACACTGTTGGAGACCTTTTGTGGGATTGTGGACCATGGTGCAACCTCACCTGTACAGAATAACAGCTATCTCTTCTTTCTTTCCAATAGGTTTCCTGCATGTCATGTCATCTCATGTCATGTATACGTTGAATTGTCATTTTACTTGAAAAATAATGAATATATTATTTTCCGACACTCTCTTGAAAACACGTCTCTGTGAGTTTTTTTTCAATGGGACGTCATCCTGTGATCAGTTTTTATTGCCTTCGAGTTAATCAGGGTCTCCGGTGTCTTCAAAAGATGGTCCAAGTGTTCTCGTCTGCACAAGAAAACTCTCACCCTCTCAAACCGTCTGCTTGACCAGCTCGTGCAACTTTCTATCGGTTTATGCTTTGAATACATGATCGAGGCTCGTGGAAGAGCTGGAGTAGAATGGAACGGAACAAGCTCAAATGAGCTAAGATCCTCGTCCTCTTAATGATGACGTCATGAAAACGAGTATGACGTCATTGTGATGTATCAGGTTTGCGATAAATTATCTGTGCTAATGCCCGGCTTGATTCCGGCAAACAAAATTCAAACAGCTTGCCTAGTTTCGGAGATAATGGTATAGGCGATTTCCATTAGCGGCAATATTATGACGTCAACTTTTTTTCTAGGAAGAATTTCCAAAATCGGAGATGGTTACTTCCTGCGCGTGGGCTTTCTGCATATACATGGCAAGTTTCACGAAGATCCGATGAAAACTCTGGGTTGTGAAACAAAAAATGTCAAAAAATACGGATGACGTCATAACAATAACCTGGAAAATGGGAGTGCTTGGGAACGGGGTCATTTGGGGGTAATACTAGGACAAATATGATAGAGACACAGCGAGTGGGTATGGGAAACAGTTTGGGAAAAACAAACAAACGGCTCGGCCTAAAACAATCCGAGCCTGAGACGCGGGATCGAAATAAATACAAGGAGCTGATACTCTCGGTCCCCCGCCTTTTGGGTGGTATGAGGAATCTGACTTTGTAATATGGGCAGGGGATAATGTACACGAAAAAAAACAAAACTACACAGGGGTGAGCACTCAATACAAAGAACAATCGACACGAACAGATAACGTGAAATCTACAGCAGCACATGAAATGTTGGTGTCACGTTTTTGGTGCAACGTTGAGCAGTAATTGTCCCTTTTATGAAGCACGGGGTGAATCATCAAAATATCAGAAGAACCACGAAAATGAAGGCCACGATAATTTCACTTCAATTTGAAACTCTTGGCATGCTGAATATCCTTTCTGCTTCCACTGCTTTTCTGTTATGCAATGGTGACCCCATGTTTCAGAGACAATCACCTTTATGACTACGAGCCTCAATCAAGAAGCTTCGAAGAGTGGCAGAGAATCATTACTTTAGATATCATGAGTTTGTGATGAGAGTTTGCAATTGTATCTCAAGGGACTCGGCAGACAGATATCTTGGACATTGCAAAATGTCCAAGATGCCGAGATGCCTCATGTGGCAGAGACATTGTAAAGATCTCACGAATTACTAAATAGATAATGAATACCTGTACTGGACTAATTCTGCACGTTTGTAGTGTCATGGGTCATGTTGGAGCTTACATTTTCAGAAAGCATTGAGTTGGCCGCAATCGTGTTGTGAACAGACGTTGGTGGCCGCCTGGAAAGGCTGGGTGAGAGCAGGCACACTGATGCAGTTACTTACAAAGCATGACAATAAGAGATGGGTTAAGATATGCAGAGAACTATAATGAGAAGAACGATTGAAAGAAGTGCTAATGATGCAAGATGTTAGAAAGCACAGATGTGCTCGTGATCACTAACCTTCCTGTGACAAGCAAACAGAAACAGTGGACCTTAATGTTTCTGCATCATAACAGGGGGTACCAATGATGCTGATCGGATCGGATCAAAACATGCCGAGTGAAATTCAGGAACTCCAGCTCAAGGATAAGAGGTAGACTTAAGACTATGAGAAAGGAGAAAATAGACATCGACGTAGCTTTGAGGTGTTGCCACTTTCCAGCCAAAAGAGGTCGTGATTAAGGAGCTCCATATTGACTTGGGTTTCTACCATCAATATTTAAGACCTGAACGATGAGGATGTTTGTCAGAGTGAGCATGATGCTGACATATACTTGTGATGAAGGCATGTCCCTTGATCTACATCTTAATGCTTGATTTGGCTGTGTGCAGAGCTTGATAAGTATCCTGATTCTGATTCTGATATTCTATACTCTGTTACAGAGCATCAGGCAAGGGTTTTTTTTGGCAAGGGTTATACTGGGGTAGGTGGAGCAGGAATTGGGAATTTGTTCAAGGTGCCAGCGATAGCTCGCCTTCTCTTCACGAAGGATACCGTGGGATCTTTAACATCTACCAACTAATGCTGGGAGACGGGATGCCAGTTTAACGTCCATTCGAGGGACGGCACAGACATTGATGAATCACCCTGCCTGTGAAACACCGGAATGACAGTTTATATCTGGGTCGGGATTCAAACTCAGGCTAGATAGTTTAGAGGTGAGTGTGCATACCTGTAGGCTACCCTGCCAGCCCTTGATAAGTATATCCAGTTCTTCAGTTCCATCAAGTCCTGGCCGACTGCTGGTGACATTCATGATCAGATTTCTCCAAACATCCCTCTCCTGCATTGATAAGTATATAAATTGATAAGTATAGAAATCCTTTAATAGCAGGAATCTCGAGAACCTACAGATGTTATTTACTGTTTTTTGAGGATGTTATAAAGGACAAAAACAACAGGCATGAATAACTAATGTAACTTGTGGAATAGGGTGATGTAATAAACTGTGGAAAATGGTGGTAAAACCTCGAATTTTAATTTATTTATTCACCTTTAAACCTCTTTAAACCTTTATTTAAATTGAATAATACACTTGAACACTGTATAAAACAAATTCCCTTCATAATACCGTTGTGTTTGTGGGGTATATGGAGGAAATTTCATCGGAAAGATAGGAATTTCATAGGTATAGAGTTGCTTGGCCCATGGACGTGTAGGAGACATCTCGATGTAATTACGTTGGGAAACTGTGAGCTTAAGTGTTACTTGTCACCACACTGGGGGGGGGGGGGGGGGGTGCGGTGTTAATTAGATAGGGATTAAGGATAATTCTCTCAGTATGTAATCACGCCTCTAAGACTTTTCCGTATGTTTTTGTATTGCAAACCAGCAATGGAAGAATGGCGTTTTTATAACATGACCAAGTCGGTGAGAGGCCCCATCTTCCCGGGTTTCGGGCGAGCAGGCCACGCCCCGGAGGAGGAGTTTGGTTCGGCATGCCGTCGAATAAGAAGGGTTGGTTGCGCAGTAATCGAGAGAGATTGGGAGCGCACGCACGAGGTCAGTGTGAAGAGGGGTTGAGTGCGGAGTGAAGGACGCATGCGGTCGAGAGACAACAACGTAGCTAGGAGATGGCGTGAAAGATCAGGGCACAATGAAATGGCTTTCCTTCTACGCATGAAGAAGGCGGCACGATTATCGTATTCACGCTGAGGAGATTTTGGTTCATGTGGTGAAGCGAGACGCTGGCCTTTGGCTCTTGGTTGGGTCGTGAGGAACGGACGCCGAGCCTCGTGTATGTAACCGAAAGGGACGGCAGCCATTCATGTCAAGAAGCGGGTCGGTGAGGACGATCGATGCACGAGAAAGCTGCACGGGGGTCTCTGAGCTTTGGTGTTGAATCCCGCTCACGAATTGCCTGACGTATGTTCATCCCGCTGCGAGAGAGCGGCTGAGCGCCATTTTTGAGGGCGCGTTTGCGCATGCACAATGAAGCGCCTCGATTCCACGTTCTATAAAGACCATCTCTGGACAGCTAAGTTTAGATATAGGAGGACAGCTAAGATAAAGGAGGGGTTTTTCTTTTATTATTCTGTTCCCTTGTCTGCATTTAAGTCTGTGTGGAGGCACCTCAATTAGATTTAGATTTAATTTACCTCACATTTTTCTTTTATTATTTTAATTTGCATTATTGTCATTGTACATATTTGATTGCTGTTATTAAATTATTATTTGTTCTATTTCATTTGCTTGTGTCCGTGTATCTGTTGTAGGTCGAGTACAACCCGTGCGCGCCTCCGTCCATTACCGCCATTTCTTTCCCATGCACGCATTAATCTCCGAGCGTCGCGGCTGTGAGCCTCCAAGGGAGAACTGTTTGGCCATCTGTCCAGGTAGGGGTTAACCCCTTGGACACGATAATACTTCCAAAAATCATGATATATATATTGTTATAGATTTCCGCCACGCTCGGCGTGCAGACGACCGCTTTTAGCTAATCGCGGCCGCGTGCCCACCGAACGTAGCAATCCTAGTCGCAGCTTTCGGATCAACGCCGAAATCCAGCTACGGGTGTGTTTTTAATCACACCGTAGATCAGCCAACTATTCTGTCCACGCGTGACAGGGTCCGATTGCCGAATTGTCGATTTACCTAAGTATGCGCGCAGACAGAAATGCCGGGGATTTACACCTCAACGGGACCTGCTTGGAAACGAGCCCTTAAGCAGCTCGCTCTGTTTGCGATTTGCCAGGCGGTTGTATATGGCCAAGCCCCGCCGGAATCGTTTACTTTATCGGCTATTAACAGCCAGCTAATATCCGTACGTAAAAATGGCAGTCAATGACAGGAAAGGACACAACGAACGGGTGAACATTTAAACAGTGACATTTATTCCTCAAATGTATGAAAATCAATGAAGGCACGTATGCAATGGGGGTAAGGGACAAAACACGAGCAAAAAGACCCTACAGCGTTGTCTATTTATTACTGTACATTCACTAACAGTTCTACTTATGGACATGGCGCCCAACTTTCATACAAAGAAAACCCCAGGAAAGGAAAGGGCAGACTGGACCCATAGGCCTTTATGTTCGTGAACGTGAAGACCGCAAGAGCTCCACGAGACCGTGCTGGTTACCTGCCACCCTCGTGGTGACTCGCTGGCTGGCGACCTCTCTCCGGCTTTCTCCACTGACCCCACGGTTCGGCACCGTACTGCCGGCTTTGCTGCGCTCCGACTGCCCTCCACTGGACTCGAACCTGGTGGTGTTCTCCTGACTGCACCCAGACCGACTCAACTCGACTCACTGCTTGGCGAACCCAGACCGACTCAACTCGACTCACTGCTTGGCGAACCACAGACTGACTCCAGGCAAAACTCTCCAGGCAAGAACTCCAAGCAAAATTCTCTCCAACCTCTCCAGGCAAGAACTCTCCAGGCCAGAACTGACTCGCTGTGCGTTCACGCGCACCTTTTTATGGGGTCCGTGGGAGGTGAGTTTGATCCCCCACCTTCGACCTTTCACCCCCCGCGGCTCCGCCCCTTTTGGCATTTTGATCCGATCTCGTCGCAAAACGTGGAGAGAGCGGACGTGGTAGAAAATCATAGCCGTGGAAAGCGCCGTTGTAAGAAATCATCAGCTTCCGCGTCTGTCGGCAGAGATGCTGCTCGGCCTGGGATTCCCGTGGCCGCGAAAAGATGGCGGCGTAACGGAGATGAAGGTGAGGCGATGTTGTGGTTGCTTTGTGGTGGTTGTGGTTGTTGAGAGCGGTTGTGGTTGCACTGTGGTGGGATGGCATGGTTGTTGAGAGGCGGTTGTGGTTGTTGAAGTAGTGGTTGTTCCAAAATAAAGATAGCAAAAGAATAATACTACCTCAAAGATCACAGCCCGGTTACCGAATAAATCCCTTTAGACATCGGTGGGAAATCTAATCTGAACACACACTTATCGACATAACTGATCTCTGGGAAGCCTGAATGGTGTTCTGTGAATTTCCACAACCGTAAACAATAATATATATATATATATATATATATATATATATATATGTCGATATGCATCATTGGAGGGCGTGGCATGTGTGTCGGGGTAAATAAGAGGCGCCATAATGGTTGTGGAGTGTGCACCTTGCTGATTAACGCTGCGTTCTATGGTGTAATAAAGCCTTCATCACAAAAAATCGGACTCAACGTCGTCTTATTACAGCGTGTAGGGTGGAGGGGGCCTAAAAGACTGCCTCGGTTGTGCTAAAATTCAGATTTTTAAAACGAACTCTAAAATCATTATTTTATGTCAATTGAAGTTCAAGATTGCCTTGCCATTATGGATTCCCCCTTTGTGGATTCGCTCGATCAGATGAATTGATTGAGGCAAGGTTTGTGGATTGCGGTCAATACGCTCGAATAATCGTGGGTTGGCAACTATTTTCCACATTTATTCACCTAATTAACATGAGCCATCAACGCAATAACCCCTCATACCCCCAACGCCACATCACCATCATCTCCATCAACTCGTCTTTATCGTCGCCATCGACACCGCCATCACATTATTGGATCAAGTTTATCATCATTATTATTAAAGGGAAGTTTCATGATCTTAATAACCCAAGAAAATAATACTTTATTTTATGTTCTTAATACAGGAAAATAAACTTTATTTTATGTTCTTAATTATTTTATTCATGAAAATAAATAGCATAAAAACAAAGCACAAACATGTTAATTAAGGTTATAGTTTGGACAAATGTTTAAGTTGAAGTCCTTAACCCTATTCTCCACATTACCCCCTAAGTTTGCGGGTTTGCGGTTCACTGGGATTTTCAAGAACGTAACTCCCACGAACGGCAAGGCCCTCCTGTCCGTACTCAACACTGCATGAGGTATCGTGTTCTATGAACTCTCTAGTTCTTCATGTGTTGAGTCAAGCTTGCAGAGGAGCTATTTAATAAACAGAATCGAGGATCATAGAAGACTAGCAATGGGCTTGTACAAATAATAACATCAAGACAATGACATCAGAACATGTAATTCTTTACAGTTTTAGCAGTCATCGTCCGTTAATGCATTTGATGACGACCCATGCTCCACATGCTCGAAAGGGCTGCTCCGTATATCTAGACGTCAACAAGTGTGAAACTATAGTGAATGATATTATAAAAACAAGCCTATTCCAAACCATGGGTAGTCCTTTTCAGCATTCCAATGTGAACCTCTTCCTTATTATGCTTGCAACCCAGATTAAAATCCCGTACATTGTAAGTTATTGTCCATTGTCTACTTATGCTATTAGAAATTATTATATTAAAGTGCACTGATGTCTAATAATATGCATTTGGCTTGTGTGTGATTTTTCTACAAGCTCCACTATGAGCTTTAAATCAATTTTCTTTTAGGTAAACTTTTTTTATTATTATCCTTACATTGTAAACACTGGAAAGTTCATAGAACACCTTACCCCATGCAGTCTTGAGAAAAGTACATGGGAAGAGTCTCTTCAACTCTTGCTTTGTGTTTCTGAGCATGATCAATATTTCCTAAGAGCCGCAACTTTGTCTGAATCTCGGTATTCCTCAACGCCCAGAGCATGAGCAGCAAATTTGATTGTTTGAGATGGCAAAAAATGGCAAAATATTTTGTCCAAGTACTGTTAAACTGGAGGTTTTTGGAAGTGCAAGCAAGGCGATATGTGTTCTTCAATGTTCACACGTATTGTTATGGTTGTGGGGGTAGATTGAGGAATTTCATAGGAAATATAGGATTGTATCATGTAGCTTGGTCCGTGGATGTGTAGGAGACATTTCAATGTAAATTAAGTAGGGAAAGTGTGAGCTCAAGTGTTACATGTCACCACACGTGGGGTGGTGCTTTGTTAATTAGGTATGGTCTAAGACTAATTTGTCCCAGTATGTGATTTCCCCCTGTGACATTTTCCTACGTTTTTGCATTTACGAGCCAGCAATAACAGGAATCACATCCTTAAAAACAACAAGCGAGTCAAACGTGCTGATTCCACAGAAGCCCCGCCTTCCCGGTTTTGTGCCAACAAGCCACGCCTGGAGGTGGACGATTGATTAGTGTAACGTCAGAAGCGAGGCAGGCGTACCAAGCAGGGAGAGGTCCCACCTTTCCGGGTTTCGTGCGAGCAAGCCATGCCCTGGAGGTGGACAGTTGTTCGGTGTGACATCAAGGAGAGATCGGGAGCGAACCGGGACGAGTTCGGTATCAGAAGATGCGTTAGTCAGAGGAACGTGGCTGGGACAGAGGATCTTGCTTTGCTCTCCTCTCGGCACGACGAAGGTTGCACGATTCTCATGTTCGTGCTGTGCGAATTTGCAGCGTGCTGAGCAAGACGCAAGCCATTGACTGTTTGGCTGAGCCGTGAAGTGTGTCTGTTTCTGAGAAGGGAAGGAGAATATGCCTCGTGGCCTCATTACTGGGTCTCAGAAATCGTCTCTTCGTGTGGGTGATTATTGTGAACAGACCGGGTGCGTGTGAGGAACGGTCGGCGTATTCGCTCGTGAGAAAAAGCTACACCACGGTTCGTGAGCCTTGACGTCGAGTGCCATCTCCGAATTGCTTCCTGTGCGTTTCCCGCCGCGAGAGATGACGCGGTTCGATCGGCAAGTCCAAAATGATCACTTCTGGACCCAAAGCTAAGTGCTGGGAGAAAGGGAGGATTTTTATTTTATTCATTATTTTCCCCCTTGATATTTATTATTTTTGTGTTTGAGTGCGGAGGCGCCTCAAATAGGAAATTAGATTTAGTTTAGCTCACGTTCCGTTTTTATCCCCCGCCGCGTGGCGGAAGGGGGATATTGTTGTCACCCGGGTCGTCCGTCCGTCCGTCCGTCCGGCTGGCTGGGCGTCAACATTTATAGCTGTGAGTGCGATAACTCATAAACTGTTCGCCATATCGATTTGAAATTGGGTCACACATGTACCACCTGAAAAGGAAGAACCCTATTGATTTTGGGCGTTGCCGGATCCAAGATGGCCGACTGGGGTGGCCATCTTGAAAAAATGTTTCAATGGCGGGGGATTCCCCATCTCTGTTGGGTATATTTATTATTACTTGTATAATTACCATTGTGAATATTTGATTTTCATGAAGAAAAGAAACGCATATTTATTTAAGTTGCTTGTATGTGTTGTCCATTTGTCGTGGGTTGAGTCTAAACCCTAACAGCTACCGTCCTGGTGAATCATCCCCCGCGTTAACCGTCCCCCGCGCGCTATAATCTCTCAGGAGCACGTGTTCGTCTCCAAGGAAAACTGCTCGGCGATCCGGTCTGGTTTGGTTTTAACCGCCTGTGCACGACAATTGGGTCGGGGGAATTAACCTAACCACCAGGACTGCGACAATATAATTCAATTGAAATAAAATAAAAGTTTTAAAAGTTGAAATTTTTTTTTTAAAACTTTTTGGGGAAGTTTACCACCGTTGATGCAGCGTCTTTTACGCCACCTTATTTAACACGTTATATTCGTTCTTCATGCCTGTATGTGTCCGATGTTGTCCCAAAAACAGTAAGTTCAATGTTTGGAATGATTTTCAAATTTTTTTGACTGCCAGATAGGCAGACATAGTAAAAAAAAAAACAACTTACTTTAGGCCCACCGCTCTGTACGCATGCGCTCTTGGGACGAGATTCCGTACTCTTGGGATGAGATTCCGTACTCTTGGGATTAGAATTTGCCAAATTCAGAGTGAATTGCAGGTTCGTGTTCCGATTCATGTTCTTGATTCGTGTTCTCCAGCATTCAAAATATAACATTCAATTGAAATGAAGTAGTTCCTCGATCATAGACTGATGTCTATAGACAGCAGAGTGAACCAAAGTCTTTAACCCAGGCTTGTGCTACGCGCATGGAGGTAAAAGTGCTACTACACCAATCCCTTGATTTGTGCATTAATGTTTCACTTTTGTAAACTTTTGAATGTTGTCGACATTTTCTGGCATAATCAAGAACATGATCGAAATTTTTAATGAATTTGGTTGATCTACACTGAGAGCATCCAAGAAATAAAGTGAAAGCGGATTAAAGGGTTTGGCTCGGGTGAGCGTATGTGCAGGGGTTAACTTAGATGTCGAGCTAGTTACTGTAACTTCAAACCAATCTCTTTCAGTGCACTGCAGAAGTTAAACTTCAATTCAAGTTGAGGTGCGTTTAGGCATACTCACTCTGCCTGGCCAAAGCAGTTTCTATGGGATTATTGCGGTGTTTTGTATTTTAAAAGGACACTTGTCGAAAAATCTCCAAAGGATATCCAACACCTTCTTAGGCTAAAATACACTCACCTCTTACGAAGTAGAGTCACAGATGACGTCATGGATTTAACATAAACTGATTTTGGGTAATTAATTATAAAATATTGTTATGTTTGAGGGGGGGGGTGTGTTAAATATCACCATAGAGCAGATAGGAATGCATAGAGTAGCATGGTCCATATGTGGGTAGTTCGCCCATCTTGATGTAATAAGTAGGGATGCATCAGCTTAAGGATGTCTTGTTTGCATGTGCACCATTCAGGGGGTGGTGTGTGATAATAATTAGTTAAGGATTACGGTTAAGGAAATTGTGTGTGTAACCTCTATGTAAACCTTTACCGGGGGGGCGCAGGGATACTTTGCAAGAGGGAGAGAGGGGCGGAGCTATAGATACCTCCCAAGGTGCGGAGCGTTGCCCAGGAAGAGGGAGAAGCTACGAGAGCAGTTGGTCTGAGGAGAACGGAGAACGTGGCTGGGAGGTTTGTGCGAGTCAGAGGCAAACACGACGGAGGGCGGAAAAAAATCTGAGGAGAAAAAAGGACAGTGAGGAGAGTTTTGAGGAGGTCGTCCTGCGTGCCGGTCTTCGCACTGTGCTCGTTTCATCTGCCTACTGCTTCCTCTCCCCATTCGTCGACCTGCCTGTGTGTCTTCGTCTCCTCATCACCTGCTAGTCCCCGCTACCACCGCACCAGAGCTGAGTTGCCCCCTCCGGTTTTGCCCCTTTCCCATCAGCGGTTGAGTTTGGAGTGAAGCGTCTTAGTTTCTTTAGGGTCGTTGCCGTTAGGAACATCGCGGGATTTTACCCTCCCGCCGCGACGAGCTCGACGTTAGGTGAGCCCTTGATGCTACAATATGTTTATCAATAATAACATCGATAGCTCTTTAAAAATAAAACAAAAACAGCTCGTCAGCTTATTCTTCAAAATACCTGTTGGTACAATGAATGAGATAGCGTCCTGTATACCTTGACGCGTTTCGGGGTAAAAATGCTGCTATAACCGTTTCATTTTGATGAAGGTGCATGAAATTTTGCCATTGACTATGTTTGCAATTCACCCTCATTTACATATCAAAACATCCCCCATTTTATAATCACTCCATTTATCCGCTACTCCCTTTTTTTAATCGCTGCACATACGTAGTTTTGGAAATGTGGTGTTTGAGACGATGTTTAAAATTACATGAACGAACAAATCCATGCTTGAAGAAGAAATGAGACCACCATGTACGTGAGAAGCACTGATGCTCAAACAGAAACTCTCATACTTTGGACACAACATACGTGCAGAAAAATGTCCGAAGAATGTTCTTTCACCAAAATGTCCTCATCCTTTTGCGAGGAACTACCATGAGATTCTCAGAGTTGGACAAAAGCCTGGTGTTGGCTGTGTGGTTCGTGTGGTTGGCTTGGGATCCTCGGGTCCTGAGTTTGAGTCCTGTTGGCTGCTGGGTTGACACCTGGTGGGGTCGACTCAGCCTGTCATCCTTCCAAGGTCCGCGAAATCAGTACCAATGTGCTGGTAGAGGAGCACAGCTGTGCTCCAAGAAATGATAGCTACCTGGCAGCCAAAGCTGCCGTACGCAAGAATAAAACAGTGTTAGACAGGAGGGTTCTTGCAGGTGTGGAAGGAGCGCTCTTACAGGTGTGATCTGACCCGATTACGCCGGATCTGTCGGTACTAAAAGATTCAATGCATGTTTAGCTTTAAAAGATGATCAGCAATATTTGAAATCTATTGATTGTTGTATTGGGACAAAATGAAGTGTTTTGAGGATTGTAATCCTGGCCTGGCTCTGATATTCTGTTCAAGTTGTTAGGGCCTGATTAGAGGCAGGGAAGCCTGCTCATGGGAATCCATGCGTGATCTTAGAAAACTGTTAAGGTTCGTTTCATGAATTCCTCCGATTCAAATGTCAGCCCAATTTCGAAAAGAACGTGCAGATGGAAGGAGATACAGATTTTGGAGATGTGCGGAATAGAGGAAAGAGTCATTTCCATCGTTACACCTCTCGATTTGAAAGGATGGAACAAATGATCAGATGGTGATCCCCACGTTTTACGATCCGGAGTTCAACCTTTTAAAGGAAGGATGAGGGACCACGGATTAGTACGTCAGTTTGTGGAAGTTCATGGACATCGATGTTTGAATTTGACACACACACACACACACAAACAATAGCCTCGATAACGTGGGGATAATCAGATTATTTCTTGTTACTTGCGAAAATTCGAAGATTTTTCAAGTAGATTGGTCAGTCGATTTTATTTTTGTTGTATACAATGTCGAGGCTCGTAGAAGAGCTAACACACAGAATGTACAACAAAGGGTGAGGGATGGGATGGGGTACACAGGGTAAACAAGATCGACACGACAGGGACTTTCAGGTCCTTACACGACAGGGACTTGTTATTCTGTTTGTCTGTCTGTCTGTCTGTCACTCACCTACAGGTCACAATTCTAAACCGATCGTCATGAAAATTTACCAAGTTGTAGAGGTATCCTCAACTGAAAAGCCGATTGATTTTGAGGTCAAAGGTCATCTTGAGGTCAAATTTCGAAAATCATTTTTCATCTGATTGACTTGAATGTTGAACAGGATTTGCATAGTGCATCACTGAATTTGGAAACCAACGATTTTTGAGGTCAAAAGGTTAAAGGGCAAACATGTAAAGTCATCAATTTTTCAACTGAAAAATCGTCAATTTACATCCTATTAACTTAAAAAGTTAAACAGCTATTGCATAGTCCATCACTGAATTGGGAAAATAACTACTTTGAGGTCAAAATGTCAAAGGTCAACTCAAGGTCAAACTTCTAAAATCATCAAATTTCATCTGAAAAATTGTCAATTTACATCCTATTAACTTGAGAATTAAACTGCAATTGCATAGTCCATCACTGAATTATAAAAACAACTATTTTGAGATCAAAAGGTCAAAGGTCAAAACAAGGTCAAACTTCTAAAATCATTAATTTCAATCTGAAAAATAATCAATTTTCATCCGATTGACTGAGCTTTGATGAAGATTGTCAATTTTAATCTTAACCAGACGACCCATGAACCCGTTGGGTTCCCGTTGTGACAGCGGTTGATGAAAAAAATCATTTCATAGAAAAAAAAACGAAAGATAGCTCCAGCGAACTTTACCGCTGAGGTTGTTTCCATTGATCAAATTCTCCCGAGAGTACTTGACTGAATCGGGAATTGATGTTTTAATAACTTTTTTCGTTGCCCATTTGAACGAAACTTGATACTGCACACCGCAGACAAATGGTGAGTAAGGTGGCCCTAAAATTTTTGCGCTATCTGTACCGTTTTGGCTGTATTTCGGGACATACATACATACATACATATATACTACATACAAGATGAGAGTTTTAGTAATATATAGAAGATAGATAGATAACGGGATAGCACGAACGCAGTCCCCCACGACCACAAATTGTAGTCGAGTTTATATACCACAAATATGTACCGCAAATATATTTATGTACCACAGTTTATGTTCCAGTTTATGTACCACATATATATATATATATATGCATATACAAGATGAGAGTTTTAGTAATATATAGATGAAATGGATAATTTGATGTATCCATGGCAAACATTGGAGAGGGGGGTGGATTTCGCAAGTGTCGTGCTGTGCATGATCTCATTTTCTTGATCAGTCCATTTTGTTATTCTGTCTGTCTGTTTGTCTCTTTGTCAATCGCCTACAGGTCACAATTTTAAACCAATCTTCACGGAACTTCACCACAATGACATGGAAGAGTTTGTCATAGGGAAAGGCTATTACTTTTGAGGTCAAAAGGTCAAAATGGGCCAGAGGTCAACAACTTACGTGAGATTTCTAAAATCCACAATTTTCATTCAATTGACTTGAAATTTGAAGAGGATTTATAGTTCAGGTCACTGAATTCAACCAGCCAATTATTTTTGAGGTCAACATGGACCAAAAGGTCAACAACTAAGGTGATATTTATAAAATCCTCAATTTTCATCCCATTGACTTAAAATTTGAAGAGGAGTTGTATATCAGCTCACTGAATTCAACCCCTGATTATTTTTGAGGTCAGCAAAGGCCAAAAGCTCAACATCAGCCGAATTTCTAAAATTGTCAATTTTCATCCCATTGACTTGAAATTTGAAATGGTTTTGCCTGTCAGGTCACTGAATTCAACCACCAAATATTTTTGAGGTCAAATTTGTTTTATGGATTTCACAAGTATCGTGCTATGCATGACATCTTTCTTGTTGAAATGTTGAATGTTCATGGAGTTAACAGAACGAACATGAATGTTGCAGCAAAGGAAAAAGTGAAAGTGATCATAAAAAGGGAGCATCGTAAAAATCAATGCCAGTCATTCTTGATCGATACCATGGGATAAACCGAGATCCAAAGCATGACCGGTAACATGCGTGGGACAGAGAATGTGTTCGCAGATTGAAAAGATCTACCAAATGGAGAAATATTTGTGAAAGTTGATCAGGGAGGTCATTATTCCATGTAAGACTATGCTGTACTTTCAAAGATGTTCAAACGCCTCCCCCTCGGCTATGCTTCTCAAGGGCAATGATGTTATAACCATAATGGGTTTATATCACAGCAGGCATTGTTGCATCTCCATAAGACAGTCACGTTTCAGGTTAGACAAGAATAAATATACAGTATACAGTACATCCATATTTTGAAATGTCCCCATAGTCCAGGGGCCAGACCTGGTTTCTGGTGGTCGAAGGAACTTCGTCAGCCAGAAAATTTTCATTGCTGTCAGGTGTTAGGCCAATAGGGGTCGACTAATCATGGAACTGTACTTGAAAAGTGGCATTGGTCACGAGAAGAGGCTTGTGCCCATGCACACCATCACAGCAGAACTAGGGGAAAATATGGCACATGCATTGCCATCCATTCACACATTCAGCGCCTGTGACTAGACATCAGCATTTAATGTAATGGGAAAAGAAAAGTGGATGAAGGCCATCACAGAATATCCACAATTGATGGATGGACTAAAGGGTCTTGGAAAAGATGCAACGAAGATTTCCCCTGTGAATGAATAGAAGTGGCATATGTTCCTTTGGTGTCCATGATGTATACTGAATGAGATGAAGTATCTCTGGATGCAGTTCACTCTGACTTCTTTGAAAAGAAAAAAACAAGACAAGTGAAAAGCTACCTCCCACGATGGATGCTTTCAAGCAACATATAAAGTGTGCCAACTCAGGCTTACATCTGGTCAAATCCTCCTGTTCAGTATCTATCAGCATCTCCCAGCAACAATGGATGGGTATTGGATGAGAATGGTCACCTTGTTCCGAAGCTGATGAACCTCCCACCAGCTGCTGAAGCCCTTCTGGCATTTTCCAAGTGTGGATGCAAGAACGACTGCAGTAAACAGAAGGTGCAAATGCCGGTAAGATGATAATATCTGCTCTGATGCGTGTCTATGTGGCATTGAAGTGTGCCGCAACTGAGTGTTATACACCCCAAACACTGATTCAGATGAATAGTTATGACACTTTTCGATTACTAGCCTGTCCCCTGCGTAGCAGAAGACGGGGTTTTAAAATCACTTCTGTGTGTCTGTCTGTGTGTCTGTCCGGGCCTTAACTTTTTTACCATTTGAGCTTTTGCCATCGAATTTTCAACAAAGCTTTATTATGATAATACGGAGAAGCCAAAGTAATAATTTTGTTGGAATATTTTTCATTACTATTATTATTGTTCGACCCTTTTTTGCCCTTTTTGGCTATTATTTTTAAAACATTTTTTACTCATATTTTTAAAAACATTTTTACTCTATTTTTTTTTAACAGTTTTTTTTTCTCAGCAACCACTTGTCCGATTAACACAAAATTTTAAGGGTAGGAGCTGTTCAAAGTACACTGCCACCATGCCAAATAAGAAAAAAAAACAAAAACAATCCTCCAGCCAAAGCACATCTTCACTTTTGTCCCCAAATTTCAGCTTCCGAGCTCAAAGGATGGTTGAGATATCGCCTGGACAAACAAACAAGAAAGAAAACGGAGTAAAAACTGAGTACTCCCTTCCTTCGGCACCCGGCGATGAAGTCATGCATCGCTTCGGCATGGAATTGGGAAGGAGCGGTGTGCACCAAAATATCATGACCGTAGGGCAGAATAGAAACTGTAGGAGGGTGAATACAGAAAAATGCAAGGGAGGATTAGAGAGTAGGTGCAATAGCTCATCGCTATGTGGAAACAGAGATAAGGTAAACACGAGAAAGGGGGGAAACCTGGGTAAATGGGGATTAAAGAAGGGAAAAGGGAACTCAGCCTGGGGACCAGGCTATATAAGGTTCAAAGAAATAGAGATCTAGAAAGTGTAACCTTAGACTAAAAGGCAGAGACAGGTGTTCTCATGCAAAGTTCATATGAAACAAAAGAAGAGGACAGCAGCGACATATCTCAAATCAATTAAAATAAAAATCAGCAGGATGATAACAAAAAAATAGCTTTCGATGTAATTACTTTCTTCTTTAAAATCTCAGAAAAGGATGTCATAAAAAAGGGGGGGGTGCAATAAATAAAAGAGGGGGGTGCAATGTTCATTATTCATTAAAAAATTTAACAAGGTATGGTACGGCACTGTTTTTGTACCTTTGGGTTTTACGCGTAATTTGTGAAAGTTGACATGAATTTCTGAGAGAGTATTGTGTCCTATCCTGCCTGATGTCTGGAAACCAATGTGTAAACTCATTAGATATTAGCAATTGGTGTGCGAATCTCAGACAAATTTCGATCCTGCGTCGTTTCAAGGTTGGAATATCACAAGACTGAAGGGCCTGATCATAATCACTGTATGATTGTCCTGGAATGATTCAGAGAGCCCTTTTCTGAACCTGTTCCAATTCGTTACTCTGGCGGATTGTGAGGCCGGCATTCCAAACTGGGACAGCATACTCTAAAAGTGATCTAACATATCCTATATAAATGGTAATATAAGCAAATCTTCCACGGATAAGTTAAACTTCTTGAGAATCTTCAACATAAACAACTCTCCATTTGCCCTGGTGGTGACAATATTGTGAATGTGAAGCTTCCATTTCAATTCAGATGAGATAATAATACCCATTATTTTCATGTGATCAACCTTCTGCAGTGCAGTCGTTTGGATCGTAAATAGAGGCCTTGGTGGAGATTCTTTCATGAAATAAACTTCCATCCATCCATCCATCCATCCATCATCAGGACCATACTCTGTGCAGAGTGCTGGTGCTGCCGAAGCAGTCTCCTTGGCTATTGGGGACAATCCTGGACGGGTCGCCGCTCCTACACAGTATACCAGCATGCTGGCACTTATTTTGCCGACCTCGGAAGGATGACAGGCAGAGTCAACCCCAACAGGTATTAATTCAATACTTAGGATCCAAGGATCCCAAGCCCACCACCCAAACCATTAAGCCAAAACCAGGTATAAATTTCCATAAGGGCACACTTATCAGTATTCAACTTCATGTTATTTTTAATTGCCCATTGGGTAAGAACATTCAAAGCAGATTGTGGTGTCATGTTAGGTTGCCTGCCTCTTGAATTCTTAATCATTGTCATGTCATCAACATACTTAAGGGCTAGGATGTGAGTAAAGCCATCCGGCTGAGTCATTGTATCATTAATTTGAGCCAAAAAACAGAGGGGGCCTAATTTGATACCCTCCACTGAGGGTTCCATGTACAGATAAGGTCCCCTTGTATCTAACACAATGAACTCTTTTATCTAAGAAACTTCATATCCAAGGAATGAAGGCAGGCCTGACACCCATTTTTTTTTATCAACTTTGTTACAACCACATTGTGATTTATCAGATGAAAAGCTTCAGAAAAATCTGTTTCAACCACCGAGCTGCGACTTCGTTGTTTATCAGGATGTTTGTATGAATTATTCATCAACTTAACAAGGTAAGTGTGAAGTGGAATAACTTGCCTTGTTACCAAACTGATTGATGTCAATATTGTCTTTGATGTCACTGAGTATCCATTCAGTTGCAAAGGTTTCAGCGAATTTTGCCAAGTGATCAATCAGGGATATTGGTCTGAGTTTGTTCTGGAGGTCTTCGGGATCGGAACGACGATTGTTTTTTTTTTCCACTCTCCTGGAACGGTTCCCTGTTTAAATGAAGAATTTAAGATATCCGTTCATGGGGCACTGAATTGACGAATCAAACGGGCTGGGATTCCGTCAGGCATCAGGACCAGAAGATTATACTGTATTGCGATTGATGTGCCGTCGGACTTTGTAGATTTGATGTTCCTCTACTACTGGATGTGGGCCATGGATGGGGCTGGTAAGTATGCCTGTAGTGTTGAGCAGTCTAAAGGAGTAACATCCTTCGCAATTTCCACAAAGTGGTCGTTGATGTAGTTGGCTGTTGCTTGGTCATCCTCCAGGTCGACATGAGGAGGTGTGCCGGGTTTGAAGATTTGAGATTTTTGAACTCTATCGTGATAGAAGTGCTGTTTGGCCTCTACAATCAATTTAGAAATTTTATTCCAAAACTTCCTTCCGTTGCTCAATTCCTTCTCTTTTGACGCTTTATTCATGAGACTTTTGATCAATGCAGTCATCCACGGTTTATCACCATTGTGCAACTTTTCTTGCTTAGCGGGGATGAAGGAGTCAAAAGTTGCATGCATTGTACGATAGAAAGAATCACATTTCGTTTGGACCTCAGGCTTCTCCTTAACCTCCGACCGGTCATGCCGAGTCATCCATTGGACAAATTCTCGGGGTGTTGAGTCCTTAATGGGTCTTGTCTTGTCATTACTTTGTTCGACTGGGCTGTTTTAATACCTGGCTTCCAAATCACTGTGTTATGATCACTATTGCCAATTGGAGGGTATATATCGAGTTCGTTGGAGAAAAACTTCAGGTTAGTGAGGATCATGTCCAACGCTGCTCCTCGGCGAGTTGGTTTCTTCACCTGTTGGACCTGATTACCCGATGTGAGCGGGGACGTGCCAAGACGATTCAGGTCTCCAGCAATAACAATGCCAGCAGCATCAGGGTGTGCAGTTGTGATATTGTCAATCGTCTGCTGTGAATGGTCAACAAGTTGTTCCGCATGTTCATTACCTGGAGGCGAATAGAAGGCCGCATAGAACACCTGGGAAATTGATGGTGGTACTCGTTTTTGGACGTGATTTTATCCATTCAATTTCTAGCTCGTCAGGGACCATCGCCTTTCGCTTTTGACTTGTCGTTGTTTGCGGTTCCAAAGGTAGGAACGCCGGAGGGATCGCTTTCAAAAATGCCTTCAGGTGCTTTTGGGAGAGTTCACCAAGCCGATTGGAGGAGCAGGTCCCGGGCTTGCGGATCATGGATGTGACGTGAAACGGGCGGTGCATCCTCGTGCAGTGTGGCCATGCCCACCAGGCCCGTGATGATGTTTTTTTTTGTGAATGGAGCTCATTTGGCATTCCGAACGCGTTGTCCGCGCGCCGGGTCATCGCCTGCAACGAGAGCGTGGGAGCAAAGCACGGGCAGAGAGAGAGGAGAGAGAGAGAGAGGAGAGAGAGAGAGAGAGAGAGAGGTGGAAACAGGGACGGAGAGCAGACCGAGTCAGGGTGGGATATACAGCATAATAGAGCGAGACAGACACGGAGACAACGGTTTAATTAAGAATTGAGATAGACAGCAATACGGGAGCCCGGTGTCTTGCAGCTTGACGTCACAACGCGATATCAGCATGCGAGAGAAGAGCTCCTCGGAGAGCCCTGGTGGACACCTCCCGCCCGTGCGCCTCTTTGTGCCGTGCCTGCCGACCGTGCCCGGTCTTTGGGCCGTCCGCGGGGCGAAAATGCCTTGAATCCAAGTCGGCGTCTCTCCAGCACGTTTTCCCTGCACGGTGCACACACAGCTCCGTGCACCTGTGCCTCGAACGAGCATCACAGCGACGTATCAGGTGAGTGCTGTACGTTGTGTGCGTGGTGGGGTTAAGGGATGCATACGGGTGCCGCGCGTGAGACACGTCTGAGTGTGGTCCATGAGGGTGTAAGCTCTCCAGGTGTTGCCCCCTGTCCGAGTTGGACGTTTGGACCGCAAGCAATTATTGCATTCGTGAGTTTAAAACTCGCGCACGTCTCTCCTGCTCGAACTTCATTATTAACAAGACGTTTTCAATACGACCAGGAGAACGATTCGCCGTTAACTTAGTCCTTGGTCCTTTTACGTTCAAACAAGCAAATATTTTTTACTCCGGTGTAACCCACGAACAAGTACTGCATACCCAATGCTGGAAGATATTTATAATGTGCAGTCATCGGGTTCACGATGTCGCAAATGTCATCAAGCATTTCATTGCCAGTCGAGCAGGGCGATGGAACGTCCTTCGTAGACGCCATTAAGCCGGCTGTCTCATCCTCTTGCATGCTTTTGAAGACTAAAATTGCAATCGTGAGTTGTCTTTCGTCAAAAGAAGGGTGTTCATATCTTGCACGTGAGTCGTGGGTCGTGCAGGTGTGCGCTTAACTCTGAGCCGTCCAGTCTCGGTTCGAATCCCAACCGACTATGCGATGGTGGCTTTTCGGGTACGACATGTCGGGCGTTGTATCACAAAGTTCACCGTCCCGATCGGATGGACCTCAAACTGGGTGCAGTGCAGCATTAGCCGGTGGACGTCCATGAACTCAGGGTGTCTCGTGCGAGGAGTGTGCGAGCTGTCGCAGGTGCCCTGCCCAAATTCGTGCCACCTTCAAGTCAAGCTTCGCCAGCCAGTTTTGTGAAAAACTTGGCTTAAAAAGTTTCTGCGGCCGACTTCACAACAAGGTGGGAATAATTAGGGCCATTACTGAAAGTGGTAGTCGTGGTAATAGTAGTATATGGCCTTGTAAATTTGAATTTGAAAATCCCCACCACTCGCTGTGTACTGACATTCTGTGGCATCAGGATACGAGTGGTCGATGCCAAAATATCTGCTCTGTGGCTGGAAAACCCACGTGTAATTAGCTTCAAGCAAGGCTGGGTGTCCGCTTGTTCACACCGATGCCTCGCCATGATAACTACACATATACATCATCATTGTCAGACAAACTCTGAACGATGCACATGGCTGTTATTGTTAAGTTTGGTGAATTTTCGACCTGGCTATAAGAGGAGGCCAAATTAAAATAAAATAGATACTTTGTTGTTTGTCTTTAGAGGGAAGGCTGAGGAAGCAATGGATGGATGAACAAAAAATAGAACCTTTGATATAAATATAGCTATCCGGTATATATTTGTGGACAAGCCACGTAAGAGTTCCCTTGTGATGTGAGCACCTGTTTCATGTGGTCAGGAGGGAGGTGCGCTAAGGGCTGAGTGCTCTGCAAGGGAAAAGTTGGTGCCATGCTGGGGAGAACATCTAACAAGGACCTTTCACCAGCATCACTTCCACCTGTGCTGCATTTTCTTATTAGGTCTGTCTGTATCTCAGGTGGTTGTTATCTCCATTTGTGGGTTTCAGGAGGTGGGGAACTCAAAATTAGGAACCCCTCATGCCTTGTGATTTTAGCCATACTTTTTACTCGTTTTGAGCAAATGGGTGAAAGTTCAATTTCTCCACATTGGCTGAGGTTCATGGAGGAGCGTATACACATATTGTTGTGGGCCGGGGGTCGGTGGCGAGGAACGGCCGCCAGGTGGAGCGGTAGAGC
This sequence comes from Eptatretus atami, assembly GCA_035128595.1. Classification (NCBI taxonomy): domain Eukaryota; kingdom Metazoa; phylum Chordata; class Myxini; order Myxiniformes; family Myxinidae; genus Eptatretus; species Eptatretus atami. The sequence goes on from CM068953.1 coordinate 52,135,540, forward strand.
CGTCTCCCACCGAACACCCGGAATTTAGGTCGTGACTCTCAGACAACTCTGCAGGTCACGGGTCACTTAAGGACCGTGATCGCCAATTCTCTGACGGTGTGGGGTAGGGTTAATAGCCAAATTTCAATATACCCAAGTATCCACATCGTCAAATTACCGGGGAAGTCACACCCTCAACGGACTCTGTCGAACCGGGTCGCTCTACCGACCTCGGTCCGGTGTAACCGAGCGGAATTACCAAAGTCCGTCGGACCCAATGACAACTAACGGCACCGACGGCCTCACTATTTCTCAAGCCCGCACCGTGCTGGGTCAATGGAAGAAAACACGGGCAATGAACTGGAACATTTAATAATTGGGGGTTTATTTATAATGGGGCAATAATCGGGAAGGGAGACACAGAGCAGAGTTACAACCGAATAAAATGCAATGTATAATGAAAAGAAAACACTTAAACAATTCTACCTAACAGACTGGCGCCACACACACACCCAAAATAAATGGACCCCGTGGGTCTTTATTCAGCCCCTCAGCCCAGGAGGGAAAGGCGAGCTGGGGGCCAGGGTCCTGTCGGTACCTGGCCGCCTCGTGCGGTTAGGCCCGCGACTGCACGTGTGGGACCCGTGG
>CM068953.1:52136333-52158735 GCA_035128595.1 Eptatretus atami
CCAGACCAAAAAGCAATGGCCACGATCACTGCTCTCACGCTCTTCCGAGAGCAAAATGGCCACGATGACTCACACTCTCGTCCCTTTGGACGGGGCGAACGCTTCATTTGGCTGGGGCGGAGTCGGCCCTGAGGAGATGAGCCTCCTGATTGGACGGGGTGTCTCGGGGTGTGTGGCGGGGCGTCTCGGAGGCCCGCCCCCCGAAGAGGCTCTGTAGTAGTTCTGGCACTCTGGCCTCCCATTGGCCGGAGCGCCTCGGCCCTGCTCGCCTTCGCCCATTGGCTGGAGGAAACGCTCCATGTCCCTTCCTCGGAGCGGAGCCTCGATCTGAGGCGATGGAGGCTCCGCCCACGCCTTCAGCCAAAACCACGTGGGCAATGGAGTCGTGGTGCGGAGAGGTGGAGGATTGACGTAAAAAACACTAACTATAAAGAAACTTCGTAGTACACATGTAATTCCCATTATACATAGGGGACGGGACCCTAAATATAAACACCTACTTATCAAAATAACTGAACTGCGGGGGCTGCTGACTGTCTTTGTGCAAAAGGCTTCCAAATCCGTAACAATATGACATGTCGGACGAGAACATGAGAAGACAGTGATGTACTGTACTTAACATAATCAAACGGAAGATCAAGCCGGTGCAATATCGAGAGACCAACAGACAAATAATGACGTTACAAATGATGTGATGTGAAACAAAAATCCGAGCTTCCTGAGCTATCTGCTCAGAAAAGAGGACAATCAGGACAACAATGTTGAGGAGCTGTTTAGTTTGTGTGATTCTGTACTATCAGAGCCCCCTATTCACAGATTCGCTTTTCACGGACCCCGTGTATTTGAGAGTCTTAAATCTTAAAATGTGACCTACTTTAATATTCACGAGATTTAATACATATACATATATCATACTGTATATATATATATATATATATATATTATATATATATATATATATATATATGTTTGTCTACACTTCAGGACTGGTCTCCCATATTCACTTTGGAAATTGGAAATCAGCCAACATCACAGCATTGCATAAAAAAGCTGCAAAATCGGATCCCTTAACGACAGACCAATTAGCGAACTGTACTTCTAATGATCAGCAAGGTCATGGAATCCATCATCACAGTTGACATAAATAATTCCATTTCTCCAACTACATCGAATAATTACGGCGTGTTATAACATACCTTTTTTGTCATTTAGACCTCTCCAGGCCTTTCACCTTTTAGACCCCCCCCCCCCCAAAAACATTTTAAACCTTTAAGACCCCTTGTAACTTTTGATACCCTTTATATCCCCATAAACTCTTCGACCTTGACATCCTTTAGACCGCTTCGACCCTTGACCTTTAGATACTGTTTTGACCCTTTAGGGTTTCGACCCGTTAGACTTCCTGGACTGATATACCCCTCAGACCTGCAACTACTGTTGGTTTCAACAGACCCCTTAGACCCTTTATACCCTTTAGACCCTCTTAGACTACTTGGATCACTTGCCCTGATTGACCACTTAGACCCCTTAACCCCTCAGACCATTTATACCTTTTACACCATTTAGAACCTTTAGACCCTAAAAAACTTCAAAACTGCTGAGAAACTTAATATCCCGAAGATCCTTTGGAACACTTAGACACTTAAGACCCATAAGACCTTGTAGATGCTCAAGACTGTTCAAACATTTAGACCCTAACACACATATAGACCCTTTAACCCCCCCCCCCCCCACAAAGACCCTTCAGACCACTTGGCCCTTGACCCTTTAAACCACTTGACCCTTTAGATCCATTTCGCACGAAATATCCCTTTAGACCTTTTAGACCCCTGAAGACCTTTCAAGACCCTTTAGACCCCTGAGACTCTTGAAGACATTTACACCCTTTAGACCGTTTAAACCCCTTCACTGGTAGACCTTGAAACTCATGAGACTTCTTTTGACTCGAACTACCATTGGAAAATACCCTTTAGATCTTTAGACTCCTTAAGACCCTTATAGACAATTAAAGACCATTTGGACCACTTAGACCCTTTCGACCTTCACATTGCTTCGACCCCTTAGACCCCTTAGACCTGTTAGACCCCTTTAGACGCACACCACATATATATCTATGGAGTTTTATTGCAGTATGCAGACCGTACTTTTTCAGTAAGTAATGCACAATCTCCACACACTCGGAGGCTGGGTACTCTACAAAGTGGAACAGAATTTGCATATTGGGTCACAAAATTGATTCACCAATTTAAAGCCTGGAACAATATTGTGATCTTTTGGCCTGCTGCCCAAACCGCTGAATTGATCGTTCTGAAACTTTTGGAGATTGGAGTTACTGTCCCTGCGGGTCGATCGACAGTCGACGCGAGGACAACATAGGCCGCATTTCTAAAATTGTAATTTTCATCCGATTGACTTGAAATTTGAAGAGAATTAGCATATTTGGGCATAGGAATTCAACCACCAATTATTTTTAAGGTCAAATTTTTTTTTGGATTTCACACAGTATCGTGCAATACATCCTTCCTCTTCTCCAATGGTTTGATTTTGATCACCAATTTGGTTTCAGACAAGGTCACTCTACCTAGATATGCTGCTTCTGCTCTCCCAACAATGGATGGAGGTACTAAATGCCAGACATGAAATCAGAGCCATATGCATAGACATCGTGTGGCCTTTCACATTGTCTGGCATCCTGCCCTGCTCAACAAATTCTCTTCCTATGGTATCCAAGGCCATCTCACTCATGGCTCACAGACTTCCTCTCCTGTCGCAGTCAACGTGTGGCCCTAAATGGATTCTTTCATCTCCTCTTCCTGTCCAGGCTGGAGTTCCTCAAGGCAGCGTTCTGGGCCCTGTTCTTTTTCTGGTTTTCATGAATGATCTCTCCGACTCTCTGGAAAATCCTCTTTATCTCTTTGGTGATGACTCCACCCTCTGTCATACCATCGGTCATCCCTCAGACCGGCAAGCAGCAGCTTCTTCGCTCTCTGCAGATCTGGATAAAATCACAAACTGGTCCAACACGTCGAACATGTCTTTCAATCTGGACAATCTCACACTCTCACTAGTCTCTCTGAAAGGACCGTTTCGAAAACCCCCCATCTACTTTCTCAACATCCTCTGGAAGAAGTCCTTTCTTTCAAGCTTCTGGGTTCCACTATCTGCCATGATCTTTCCTGGGAAAGCACATTTGCAACATCGCTCCAAAGCCAGTCGCCGACGGGAATCCTCCGTCGTGCAAAGTCCTTCCTCGGCCACCTGAGCTCCTGACCATATGCAAAGCTTTTGTCCGCAGCCTGATGGAGTACTGCTCTCCCCTCAGGGCTGGTGCTCCTGCCTCCCACTTTCTCGGCTTCACGCTGTAGAAACCAAGGCATTTCGGATCATTGGCATCTCCTGTGATGAGGCTGAGTTTTTGGGCCTCTCACTCTCTCACCGCAGGCAAGTCGGGAGTCTTTCTGTCTTCTAACATCTCCTCTCCGGTCTCGCCCCCCCCCACTCTGTCTACGATATGTCCCCCCATATTTCCGCAGGACGCTCAAGGTCTGCTAGCAATCCCCTTCTGGTGAAACTACAAAAAATCACGAATCACTGCTCACCTTCACTCATTCATTCTCTTTTTTCCCGCCTTTGAATAAACTCCCTCACTCTGTTCAATCCCATTCTTCCCTCCAGGCCTTCAAAACAGCTGTCCACCACCATCTCTTATCTTCTCCCATCCAAAACCTCGATCTTGTCTACCCACGTCAATCCACCCCAAACCCACCTCCTTCAAATTCACTGCATTCCTTTCTGAAAGTCCCCATAATGCCCATCTTGTATACCCCGTGTTCCCCGCCCCATCCCTCTCCCTTCCCCATATCTCCTAATGTCTCTGTTCCCCACTGTTTTGTCCTTCCCTCTCCCACCCCTTTTGTCTCCTGCCTCCCTTGCTGTGCGATGTGTGTTTCCTCTCATATGAGCCTCGACAATGTATACAAAAAAAAATGCATGACATCTTTCTTGTTTGTATATCAATTGCTTACAGGTCAAACTTCAAATCAATCTTCACAAAACTTCACACCCTGGTAGAGTTCATCATAACCAAGAAGCCTCTTGTTTTGAGGTCAAAAGGTCAACATCTCTGACCTGTTTCTAAAATCCTCAGTTTTCATCTGATTGACAAGAAATTTTAACAGGATTTGCATATGAGGTCACTGAATTCTACCACCAATTATTTTTGGGGTCAAAAAGTCAACACAGACCTAATTTCTAAAATTTAGATATTGGGCCAAAAACTATATATCATGATATCTAAAAAAGTTGTGGGCAAGTAATGATAAAACTTGGCAGATGAGTTAGGGATGTGACTGGAACAAGCTGATTAGATTTTGGTTGATCCGGCCTATCGGTGGGATACAAAACGTCAACTGTTCAGCCTGTAGGAGGTATATCCTCTACCAATGCAGTTCCAGTTGTTATTGTGCTGGGTTATTCTTGACAACCTGTGAGCCGTACACCTTGCAGAAGAAAATAAATAATCGGACCACTGGAGGGATATCACAAGTCACCCCAGTTTCCCCTTCACACATGTTCTTGCAGTCCCATCAACCGTTTACTTTTAATGGCTACAAGCAGGGTGATGGAAATTTTGGGACGACCATCGAGGTGAGTACAATATGTGGATTTTTTTGCATACATAGTCCAGGCTCGTGGAAGAATGAGAACACCTAATGGATCAGGACAACATGCCACGAAAGGAACAGCAGAAGGAGAATGGGGAAATGCCGAAAGCATGGCGGAGGGAGAAAATAGACGGAGACGGAAAAACAAGGGATGCGGGTAATGATGATTCTCACAAATTCAAAGTCTTGTTGATTCATAAATAATCTGAGTCACCCTGCTTTTCCCAGTGGGCAGATTAATCTTTGGACAACCAGAAATGCATTGTTCAATATTTATTTAACCATTCATTGTGTTATTTTTGTTCATCCAGCACGTACAAGCTTCACCATGAACCTTACATGCTGTCGAATACCATGTTGCACCAGGAGACTTTAGGGTAAATTGCTTGGTAATTGCACAGTAACGGTACTTGGGGAATTGAGCAAAACCCCAGGGAATGTCCATGGAAAAGGTACCTGACAACGCCTTAGCAGAACAAACTCGACGGTCACTGTCCTTTTGCTCACATGAATAATTATCAACCCTATTATTACCAATGTTATCAACAGGTATCTCATCCTGCTAAATGTTTCTTCTCTTCTTTCCACCATTAACACTGAAAACACCAAAGCGACGTGACATAAGATCATGATGTCAAAGACCTCATGGTCATGTATCTCCACCACCCAGAGAACCAGTGTCACTCATGATCAAATGCATACATTGATCCTGGTAAATCGATGTATGTCGCATTCACAAGGACAACAAAACATCCTTCCAAGTGAATCTATTGCAAATTTCCCACTGTTGTCAATACATAAGCCCATGGAGACCTGCAGAATGTAATTGTGGAATGGTGTATCCAGAGGAAGCACTATTAAAAATACCTCCTTTACCTTTAAAATAAAAATAAACCAACCTCCGGTTATGAGCAGACTGCAAAAAGCAGATACTGCCTGCCGCTCAATATAGCCTCACAACAGGGTAGGTCGTACTGCAACGTATTAGGAACGAGAACGTTATTACTTTCTCGACATGTGTTGACCAGCTAGCTCGACCGACCCAGTAGGGGGGCTATAATCAGGGGCTATAACCCTCAAAGGGGCTGGAGTGAGTTGCAGTATCTGCTTTTTGCAGTTTGTGCAAACCGGGAGCTTTGTCCTTCTTTCAATTGCAATTTTTCTCAGGAACTCTCCAGATCTATCTGTGGACCACACGGAGCATAATGTGTGGCAGACACACCCTGTTGGTCAGGATCCATGCAGTAATCACTGGTGAGGCACATGGTTCCTGGTATTGCAAAAGGTGAAGGCTTTTGTATTTGATACTTCCTACCTTTGTACGGATTATTTGGACAACTACAAACACCAGCTCCTTTTGGGAACAGCCTGGGGGGCGAGGGTTGGGTGGGAGGATTGTGAGGCAGGTGGGGCACATATATTTTGTGCCGTGGCTGATAATTCCACATATGTGCAGCAGGGGTCAGTCAGCCACATGTTCTGAAGCACGCATACAGGCGAAAGTCATAAGTCGTCTCACTGCTCACTCTTGCAAAGGGCAGGGGGATTTTTTTTTGAGTTCATGACCTGACCCTTGGTACTACCAATAAGTAGGAAAAACTTTGTAGAGATTAGGGCAGCCCTGTTATTTTCTCTGATTTTCACGCGTACACACATACAGAGAATTGTCCAATTTACTGGAGTGGGATGTGTGTGGTCAGACCCATTGGGCTCCAAGGTGGATGTCTTCTGTCTCTCCAACCTGCTTGATCTGTTGTACATCATTCCTTCCCAATTCCATATCCAGGCGATGCACTTTTCACTGTTTTCTTGTTTGTTTGTTTGTTTGTCCGAGCGAGATCTCAGCCATCCTTTGAGCTCGGAAGCTGAAATTTGGGGACAAAGTTGAAGATGTGCTTTGGCAAAAAAAAATTGTTTTTTATTTTTTGAAGAATCAGTTAATTGATTAATTACTTAATTATTATCTATTTATTAATTACTTATTTATTTTATTTCTCATCCTGGCACTATCACAGGCACCTTTTGAGTTTCTCATCCTGGCACTATCACATGCACCTTTTGAGTTAGTTAGCTGAGATTTGGACATGACAGTGACCAAGTGATTTCACTATAAAGAGTATTTTTGATTTATCGATTAATTGATTAATCGATTAATCGATTAATTATTGTCTTTCGAGCTTTCCGGGGGATATCTCAGCCATCCTTTGAGCAATGAAGCTGAAATTTGGGGACAAAAGTGAATATGTACTTTAACAAAAAGGTGTTTTTAATTTTTTTATCATCAATAAATTGATTAATTACTTAATTATTATCTTATTATTAAGTACTTATTTATTTTATTTCTCATTCTGGCAATATCTCAGGCATTTTTTGAGTAAGGAAGCCAAAATTTGGACCAACAGTGAGCAAGTGATTTGGCTATAAAGAGTATTTTTTGATTTATGATTAATTGATTAATCGATTAATCGATTAATTATTGTCTTTCGAGCTTTCCAGGGATATTCAGCCATCCTTTGAGCATGAAGCTGAAATTTGGGGACAAAAGTGAAGATGTACTTTAACAAAAAAGGTGTTTTTAATTTTTTTATCAATCAATTAATTGATTAATTACTAATTATTATCTTATTATTAAGTACTTATTTATTTTATTTCTCATTCTGGCAATATCTCAGGCATATTTTGAGCAAGGAAGCCAAAATCTGGACACAACAGTGAGCAAGTAATTTGGCTATGAAGAGTATTTTTGATTTATTGAGAAATTAATTAATTATTTAATTTTCCGATTAAGTACTACTTAATTTTCAAAAAGTTCCACATTCGGATGAAACAGTGGTGGTTTAGGTATGCTATCAGTCAATTGTATAAGATTTATTATTTTATGATTATCATTTATTTATTTTAAATATGCAATTAATCAATTAATCAATCAATTATTGTACAACGCTCCCTCCCAATTCCAACTTCATGTGCTGCAAGGTGGCATTGCCGGGTGATGTCGCGTGCTGGGGGATTGTTTTTTTAATTTATTTGGCATGGGGGCAGTGTACTTTTATTGCACCGGTACTTGTTTTTTCCTTGTTGACTACAAACCAAAATATTGTGCACCACTTCCTCCCAATTCCATATCCAGGTGATGCATGACATCATCGCCAGGTGCCAAAGGAAGGGACTACTCAGTTTTTACTCCGTTTGTTTTCTCGCTTTCTTGTTTTCTTTCTTGTTTGTTTTCTTGTTTGTCCGCGCGATATCTCAGCCATCCTTTGAGCTAGGAAGTTTAAATTTAGGGACAAATGTGAAGATGTACTTTAACAAAAAGGGTGTTTTTAATTTTTATATTTATCAATTAATTGATTCATTACTTAATTATTATCGATTTATTAATGCCTTATTTATTTTCTTTCTCATCTGGGCAATATCTCAGCCACCTTTTGAGCAAGGAAGCTGATATTTGGAGATTACAGTGAACAAGTGATTTGACTATAAAGGGTATCTTTAATTTATTGATTTATCAATTCATTGATTAATTATTCATTTTTTGATGAATTACTTAATTTTCAAAAAATTACAGAGGGACAAATTCATCAATATGGCCGAAGAGAAGTCATGGTATAGATGTTTGCCCTCGTCGCCATGTGATGAATATGTGGTGTGTTCAGTTGCCAAGTTTCTTGACGAGTGCTCGCTAAGTGGCTTAAGCACTCTCAAGCAAACACTCCATTCAAAACTGTTGATAAGGAACGGCTGGCTTGGCAAGCGCGAGCGAGCTGCTTGATAACTAAACACACTCCTGGACATCTCAGCGGCATACAGCACATACAAAATGCAAACAAAAGGACAGTTTTTTGTTTTTTTAAAATTAAAGACTTCAAATCTTAATCCTGACTGTTTTCATTGTCATGAAAACATACCTTGTTCAGTTTTCAATGCATTGTTTTAGTTTTTGAAATGTATATAAATTCAGAGGTGATGTTGAGTGAACGAAAGTGGATGCATACATTTCATATAACTTTAAAGTGTATGTGTACATAAAAAAATATTTCTCGGGAATTTTTCCGGCCTCCTGACTAATTAATTACGTGTGCAGCCATTTCACTACCAAGCGGATTTTCATCGCCTCAAATGTTTATTTACTTCCCATAATACAATATGTGAATTATGTGTCCATCAGTTTGTGTATAAGCCTTGAAAGGTCAGGCGAAAACCAAAATCTTTAAAAAAAAATTTAACACCACTGTTTTCTTTCCTCTGCATTATGAGAGTTGATATTTGGACACGACAGTGTCCCTGACCCATGATGTTCATTTGGTGGTGTACATAGACTGCTGCCGCAATTGCTGCCAACAAAACATGCATTATCTCATTTCCTCTGCATGAGTTGTAATCAAAATGTACCAATATTTCCTCAAAACGGTACCTTCATTTAATGATAGAAGACAAGTTGTTCAGTCTTTAAATGTACACCAGAGGCCTGTGTGGCCTGTTACAAGGCAAGGCATTTTTGATTCAGCCAACAAAACGGTGGATTAAGACCCTTGTGAGGTGAACATGGGCTGATCAAGGATAAGTCTGATTTTGTTTTTTTTCAGGATGAGATGAGTTCATTATGTTCAAAAGGGGTGTTTAAATTTACCCAAATACCCAGTTTTCATTAATGTAATCCCTTGGAGTTCCCTTAGTATGCATAAAAACTTTTGGGCTGCTAGTGTTATGGAGGAGAGACACACACAAACTTATTATTATAAATGCAACCTGTTGCTGCTGGTTGCATCACTGCTGAGAGCACGGCTGTGCCACTGATGCAGTGCTCCCTGTTTCCAGTAAGCTGGCACTTATTTTGCCGACTTTGGAAGGACCCACCTGGTGTTATTTAACGGCCCAACAGGGGCTTGAACTCAAGACCTTAAAAGGTCCCCAGAATCAAACAAGAAAGAGAGCAATCAGAGATTGCAGACCCTCACGAGTTTTGTGGTTTTATGTGGTGTATTTTGTGTGGCGTTTGTGTACTGGTGTGTTACGTAAATTGATGAGACATAACGAGAACTGCCACTTTATAACTGCTGGCAGTGATGACCAGGTACCAAGACCCTAAACATATAAATGCAACCCCGCTTTGATCAGACAACCTGACCTGACCAATGATGTCATTATTATTCAATTGAATTTAGAATGGGATTAAAATAAATTCAATTAAATCAAATGGAAGACCAAATAGGTACAGTCTGCATTGGAAATAATCAGAAGGAACCCGAACAAGCGAAAAGCAAAGATGAAGTCATCAGGAGGAACCTGGATAGGATTCAGGTTTCAGATACTCCTCCTCTACCCTCAAACCCATTCAGCCACAGCCAAGTGAGCCTTATTCAAAAAAAAATAAAAAAAAATGAAAAAGAACCCAGATTTTAAAAATCAATAATTCTGGCTGCCAGACCATGTATCTGATCAGGTTGAAATTTATAACATATATTCCCCATCACTATTAGATCACAATTCTAAAGTTTTACATCGGTTCAAGCGGTTTGTTTAAGTGGTTCAAGAGGAACATTTTTTTAAAAAGATTTTCGCTCAATCCAATATGGCTGCCAGACCATGTGACTTTTCAATTATTTGTGACTACCCTGGTATCCCCAGGGCTTGCGGAACATTTGTGTGAAGTTTCCCCTCCATCTGTCCAGCCGTTCTGGAGAAGACGATTTTTATATGTTTTTGTGTAAATCCAATATGGCTGCCAAACCAAACCAGGAACGGTTGGCCAGGCTGTCGCTGCATCCCATAAAGGATCCCTTTAACTTTAAAGCCTGTCTTCGTCGCGCATGCGGCGGTGGATTAAGACCCCTGTGAGGTGAACACGGGCTGATCAAGGATAAGTCTGATGTTGTTTTTTCAATGAAATAAAATGAATTAATGAAATAAAATGATTTCTTCAACAAAAGAGTAGCAGCTTAATGCAGAACATCCCTGGAGACATCGCAAAGTTCCATTGCCCGTGAAATAAACATTGCAGAAAATGCACCATTTTGCCTGCTCATCTGTGTACGTGTCACGTGGTACATCGGTTTGAGGTCCTTGCAAACATTATAACTTTATTTTAAAAGTCCGTTTGTTTTTTTTAAACCAAATTTGCTTTGCTTCCCTGTATAGCACATCGCGAAACACCCGAAGATATATACATAGATCTGGCAGACACTATGGATAGGCAATCACTCTGGGGGACAGGGCACGAGGTCTAGCAGTGAATGCATCAAATCATATAGTTCAATGAAGCTGCTTCCCTGAAATAAACATTGCAGAAAATCCACCATTTTGCCTGCTCGTCTGTGCATGTCATGTGGTACATCGGTTCGAGGTCCGCGCAAACGTTATAACTTCAGTTTTAAAACGTCCGTTTCTTACCAGATTTGCTTTGATTCCCTGTAGAGCACATCGCGAAACCTCCGAAAATATAGACATAGATCTGGTTGAAGCTGGTTAATTTTCTTACGTTCCTAATTTTCTTTGTTCACTCAATATAATTCTCCAAACAGTGGAAAAATATAAGTTAAATGCTTTGGAAATTTCACATTTTCTTGTGTATATATGGAGGAGGAAACATAGCCTTGTTTGCTTGAAGTAAATAGATGTATCGGCTAAGATATGAGACTCGTTATTTCTTTAAATTATCATATTTCACAACAGATTTCGACACTTATTTAGTCCAGAAGATATCCGAAATAATATTTCGATGATACACTTGAATTAGTCTGTGAAAGTTGATCGTAAAAAATCTTATCATATAATGCATTAAATCACTCCAAGCTCCTAATTTGAAAACATATAGCACTTACAAAAGCGATGTACACAACGATTCGTAGCTATGATGAACAGGCATTCAATATGAGTGAGGAAAGTGAAGAAAAAAAACTTTATCGTTAAGAAATCGTTGCGGCCTATTCCAAGTCGAGGTAAGGTTGAGCAGGCCAAAAAAACATGGCGGCTTCAGACCCCAGTGAGGTTACCCAGGAAACGCCTTAAAACTCAGAGAGCGAGGTGGTTGAGGATCGCCTGCTGAAGGATATAATTAAATAAGGCCGTTAATTATCTTCAAAAGGGATGTTTTAATTAACCCAATCACAAATTTTCACTCTTGCACTTCCTTCGAGTTTTCTTTGTCTGCCTGCAAAGTTTCAAGCTGCTCGGTTTAATAGTTTTTGAGTTATGGTGGAGACACACACTGACACACTGACACACACACACACACACACACACACACACACACACACACACACACACACACACACACACACACACACACACACACACACACACACACACACACACACACACACACACACACACACACTTCACTATTTACGTCATAGAGATGGATGCGTTCCTGGAAAACATCGATTAAATCTACATAATGTAAATCGAACTTCAAAATCCCATTGACTTTTAAATGTGGTAAATGAGGAATGCGTTCTTGATGGAAAAACAAATTGAATGAAAATTTTTCAGAGTAAATTAATTAAAATATATTATCACAATAAAATACGATACAAAGGGGTCTGGTCATCTTTTTTTTCCTGTACAGCACGATGCTGCGAGTAGCATCATTGACTGAGGGTGTGACAGTGATGCTGATGCAGTGCCCCTGTAGGTCGGAAGAGTAATTTGGAATGTGGTCAGGATGTCAGGGATAACTCCCCTACTCTTCGCAAAGGGATCTTTAATGTCCACCAACTAATTATGGAAGATGCGACGCCCAGGTGCATTGCTTCGCCGCCACTGAAAACATTTTTCAATTCTATCTTGAACTTGTTGTTTGCTTTACTTATCCTAATCCTCTAATTTATTTTGCCTTCCAAACTCCGGAGATTTCCCCACGGAGAACCGAGCCACGGTCCCCATACCCACTGTTGGCGTCATAGGATCTTTCACCTACTTTCAAATTATTTTTTGTTGCACTGAATTAAGTTACAATTCGGGCATATTCCTTAATTGTTTCTTCACTCAATACAATTGTCAGAAGAGTAGAAAAAGTTAAGTTTAATGCTTTGGCAATTTCACATGTTCTTGTGTATATATGGAGAAGGTGCAAGCATCGCCTTCCTTCAATACATACGCTTAAACGCTAAGTTATAAGAACAGGTAATTTCTTAACGTTTTCAGATTTCACTTGATATTTTGGCACTTATTTAGTCCACGAGATCCGATCCTCAAATCCGAAATCATATTTTGATTATACTAGCAGAGTACCTGCACTACGGGTGACGTTATTCCAAGCATGCAACGTGTTCTTCTGACACATACCATTACTTGGGCAGTCTATAGGCAACTGACAGCTCTGCATACACAAAAACAAAAACCCGGGTTACACGCATGAAGCAAAAACATACGTACTGCTTATAATTCAAAACGCCTAAAATCATTGGAAAACGTGGGGAAAGGAATACTGCACTGTAAATGGTGGAGACTTGTATTACCCTCCCCCACCTGGAGACGGCACTACACGATACACACTTACATAGATCGTTTGAGTGCCCCCTCTACCCCTCCTCCCCCTAAAACCCCAGGCAAAGGTAAAAAACACCCCGATACATTAATTGGGGTCATGCTGATCCTCTGTAGCAAGTCTGGATGCAATTGGCCCAGAACTGCAGGAGTAACACGACAAACAAACAAACACACAAACACAGGTCCATGAATTATAGTAAGGATACTTTAATTAGTCTGTGAGAGTCGATCGTGTTTCCAAGGCAAGGCATTTTTAGTAGGCTGAATCAAAATGGCGGATAAGACCCCTGCGAGGTGAACTTGGGCTGACCAAGGATAACCCTTTCCTGAAGGTAAGTCATTGATTATCCTCAAAAGGGGTGTTTAAACTTACCCAAATACCCAGTTTTCATTCATGCAAACCCTTGGAGTTTCCTTCGTATGCATGCAAAGTTTTGGGCCGTTAGGTAACATGGTTTTGGAGTGATGAATGAGACACACACACACATTTATTGCTATAGATGTTAACTGAGTGTGCAAATGAGATTTAAATTGTTCATGATCATGTTTATCACTGCCTTCAAAATGGTGACCTGAATTGTTTACTCACTAGGTCCTGGAGAGTAAAGTGTTGGCACCAACAGCTATGGCTGGCCTGACAACATCCACAAAATGGCCGCCCCATTTCAACCTCTCTGAAAGTCGATGGAGTCGAGTGCTTGAAGCGTCAGGCGACAGAAATGTCTCAGCAGCTGTTGCATCAGTGGACTCAATGAACTCCATAAACCCCTGGGATCTGGCATTTTGTGTTACTGGCTCAATAATTGCCGCTGAAAACGCTGTTGTGATTGCTGCGATCTTGCACACCCCGACACTCCGAGAACCAATGTTTTTGCTCATTGGAAGCCTCGCGACAGCTGACCTCTTGGCTGGCCTTGGACTCATTTTCTACTTCATCTTTCAGCATGTCTATCCTTCAGACATGACGAGTCTGACCAGTGTCGGCTTGCTTGTTGCTTCCTTCTCCGCCTCTGTGTGCAGTCTGCTGGCAATAACAATTGACCGGTACCTTTCTCTTTACTATGCATTGACCTACAGTGCTGAGCGCACAGCTTCCTGCACGTACGTCATGCTTGCACTCATCTGGGTGGTGTCAACACTGTTTGGCCTGCTCCCAGCGCTCGGTTGGAACTGTCTTCAAGACATGGCGACCTGCAGCATTATTCGACCTCTTACCAAAAATCACATCGTGTTTTTGGCGGTGACATTCCTCTTAGTGTTTGCCCTGATGCTACAGCTCTACACACAGATTTGCAAGATCGTTTGTCGACATGCCCAGCAGATCGCGTTGCAGCGCCATTTCCTCGCCACATCGCACTATGTGACAACGCGCAAAGGTGTATCCACTCTGGCAATTATACTGGGCACATTTGCCGCCTGCTGGATGCCATTCTCCATCTACAGCCTTGTGGGGGACATCAGTTTTCCAAGCATATACACGTATGCCACACTCCTTCCAGCCACGTACAACTCCGTCATCAACCCTGTCATCTACGCTTTTCGGAATCAGGACATACAGAAGGCACTGTGGCTCCTCTGCTGCGGTTGTCTCACCACGGGCGTTCCATTCCGTGCTAGAACACCCAGCGACGTATAATTGAAACAGTCAGGGTAACGACTGAACCTTTTTATTGTGCATCCAACACCACCAAGATCATTTGCAATCACTTCCACTGAATGAGGCCGTTCAATCAGAAAGTAGGTTTCGTGGGTCTTTGCAATGCAATAGTGTCTGTGAAAGTTTTCTGCGTTTGTCAAGCTTATGGAGGCCATGTTACGTGATTGCACATAATATGGAGGGTTTGTTCACGGGATGTTAATTTGTTTCTGCCTCGACACATTGGCTCTCTTGCACTGGGAAATGGTTCGTGTAAATTATTATCGCTCATTCCTTAGCCAATGGTCTTGGCCAGTTTCCATGAAGGAAACCATGGGATCCACATTGAGAGTGAGCCGAGAGAATGTCACTGTTTTTGGTTTATCTGCACTGTGTGAGACGAGCTAACCTGTGTGGTATTTAACACATGAGAGTTGCTGGTTTGCAATTCAAAATCTTCTGCATTCTCCAGAGCAAGTCAGGTGACATGGTTAGCATGCCCCCATCAACAGCAACGACCGCAAAATGCACAAGAAAATTATTTTAGTGATTACATATTTGTAGCATTTTTTACACTTCCACAGGTGCATATTTTAAAAGTTTCAGGTTTTATTTACATCTGTTGTGCCTGTTGATTGTTTTGCATGCACCTCATGTCGCCGCAGAGTGAAGAGTTAGCGCAGGTTAATGAGGAGGTGTTGAAGGAAGTGTTAAGATAGGTGGTTCAAAATGGACATCTCAAATCTATATGCTTGTTGTGGAAAGCATTTAGATGAAGAAAAAAAAAAAAAGGTGTTGGCATGTATTTTATATTTTCTCTAACATAAAAAAAACGTGTGCCAAATGCATTCCTAAAATTAATAAGAAGTTAGTAATTTATTTGTTAATTTTTTTGCATTAAGTTTCAATACTTGTGTTGTGTGTATTCAATACGTTCCTTTGTCAGTGCATTTATGCCTACATTTCTTTGATTTAAAATTATTTTACTTTACAAATTTCACTTGTTTAAACTTTGCACTTGAGAGATGAAGTGGTTGAGGTTAGGAAATTTTAATAACAATCATTAGATTTCATTGGCTGGATACCAAAGGATCAATTATTATTGCTAGTGATACCTGCCACCTGAACAGGCCTCACGGTGCACTCAATCCGAATGTACAGGCCTCACAAATCATTCACCTGAATTGATGGGCCTCAGGGTGCATTCGTGCTGACAAATGGGTCCGCCAGTGAGTTAAAAAATGACTCCATGTAGGCCCTGGGATGCATCTACATGGTGTGTAATAGCTTGTTCATGAGTGAGTCACGTGGTGTTATCAAATTGAAAAATTGAGTGAGCCTTTCATATGTTCAAACATACTTCATCGGCATCACTTTTACCCCCCAACTTTATTGGGTAGGACTCACATTGTTTTCAAATTTACTTAGTCGTCATTAGATTGTATGAAAATGTAATGAGTCGGCCTCACATTGTTTTCAAGCATAATGAGTTGATCTCATTTTGCAGCATTCATATGAATGTATGTATGTAGATATGTTATGTATGTATATATGCATATATAATATATATATATATATATATCAAAACATGTGCAGTGTGACGAGCACTCCCCTGATCCCCATTGGATATAGTCCTACACCAAAGCGTCACGTCCAACACAGAGGCCTCGGCCCGGCGACTCTGTCAAACAGACAAAGATTACATTGTCAACATCAGTTAAACATCAAACGGAGCCGCCTATCCGGATTTCGGGCTTATTTGCCTTCATCATCATGGTGTTGGACTATGTCCAATGGGATCGGGGGAGTGCTTGTCACACTCCAAATGTTTCGATTTACCCGCCGATCACATCACGTGCCTTCTGGTTGAATGTTTGCATTAGTGGGAACAATCGTCTGGGTGGCAGACAGATGGTTGCTCATTGCGGATTATGCAGTTTTACCATGTGAGACATAATCCACAGCGATGTTCACCCAAAACAGTCAGCAGGTTTGTCTGATATATATACACGTATATATATATATACACATATACACATGCATACATATATATGTGTATATATTTAAATATATGTATGTATGTATGTGTATATATAATATATATACACACACACAGAGTTGGCATTGCCTTGTTTTGACATTGATTTGGTAGGCCTCAAATTGCGTTCAAATTTACTGAGTCGCCTGATATTGTGCTCAAAATTATAAGCTATGTCTCATATTTTGTGAAGAAATTATGGAGTGGGATATTCGGGCCTCAAATTGATCCATGGTCTGTTTACATTGACAGTTTACAGCCTTGAGTAGGCTTCAACCTCAAATGGAATTTACAGTGCTTGCATACACTGTAGTTTAAATGAGAAGAAGAAATACATACTTAACTATGTCTATACAGTAAATGTATGTGGAGTGCAGGGAAGCAAAAGAAAGTGAATGTGTATGACTTAAAGCTACAGTGGTACTTGCTCTGGATCTTGAACCTGAGCACTTGTGCACATCCCATTGAATATGAGTGATGTTGATATGTTCATGTTTTTATGTTTAAGCAATGTGATTTTACCATCGTGGACACAAACCTTGAAAATATCACGAATGGTACGAGGTTCAAACATACAAGTAGGAAGCCATTTCCTCTGCTCTCTTTGTCCTTGCCATGACCGGTTTGAGAAGCCTCATGCAAATCACGACAGAAGCCTCATGGGAACCCCATGAGAACCTTGTGAGAGTCTCCATTGGTTGAATCTCAGCTTTTCATGTGCATGACATTAAAAAAAAAGGAACATTTCAAGATTGATTAAATCAAAGCACTTTAACATCTGTACATTGTCTTTGATAATAATAATGAATTGTAATTGTTATTATTGTTGTGAACAACTGATTCATAAATGTATTTTGTTGTACAAAACTATGGAAGAGCATCATTTTATTATTATCATAATGTATAAAGTGAATGCATTCCATGAGATTGTGTGATTTCATATTTTTTTTTATTTGCCTTGGAAAACATGGGACCAATGACATCGCAATGACTCAATTTCATTTTTTATTCACTGGTTTCAATCCTGGTTCGTTGGTTAAAATACATGATGAAGTTTCATCCTTTGGGCTTCAGTGGGAAAGGGCTTTACAATGCATCAACTTAAATCCCATGTTCGAGTCTTGTTTCTCATCTATAGTCAGCAACATATCCATCATGCATTCCATGTGGAATATCATCCTCGTTTGCATGTGTTGAAGAATTCTCAATTCCTCCTTTACATTTGAGTCATTTATTTTTTTAAAAACAAACAAACACAAACATATCGATATGGAGAATTTGGAGGAGGTTCAATAAGTAACACAATCTTCCTCTGATTCTGTAGTGCATGGAGATTTTGAATTCTTATATAATATTCAGGAAGACGATGTCTGGTCATCCTCTAGAGTCTAGACGTAATGGCACCAAGGCTGATGTTTTAGGGTTCAGGGGAGAGATCACTCGTTGCCTTATTGCTGCAGCCATTCGGAGGTCAGCTTAAATTCAAAAGGTTGGGGAATATTTATGATCTGAAGGTTGATAGGAGTTCTGGACATTACCTTCACACACATTCCATTTAAGCCAGACTCCTGCATCCAGCCAGAATTTCAGGCACCAATATATAATTATTTATATATAAGAATCCCTTAATAAGCTAAATTGAATAATAGATGATTCTTTTCTACTGAATAAAGATTAAAGACTATTTGGAAGGCCAATCTGTTTTGGGGAAGAGGGTGTTTTTTACTGATCAGACTGGTAACCTTCCAATACAGTCAAGAGATATAAGGTTGTTTAAAATGCAAATATATATTATTAAAAATAGATACGTGTTTGAGCACAGAGATGTAATAATCATGTTGTATTTGAATACATTTCCCATTAAAGGTTTATACCAATACATTGTGCTATATGATAAAAAAACATTTACTTTTTCAAGTTAATTAATTATCAATCAAATTCACTTGGCAACATTTTTTATCTCTTTTTATCACCCTGAAACCCACCATGCTAATTTTGGAGAAATTTGCATCCACATTCCTCCCTTTTTATCATTCAGACAACATCACAATCAATTTCAATTTTATGAATGAAAAAGTTCACAGATGCAATCTTTGAATGAACATTCCATATTCCCGGGACATCAGTATCCAAGCGCAGACCACCAAGCCCAGCTCTCCCCTATCAAAATTTGCCAAGAAAGTTTCACACAGCTTGCCGATCCATATTTGCTCAGAGGTGAACAGTGATACAAGGACGGAGACATAGGTCCAGACGGGTGCTTGCGGACTTGGTGTTGTACTGGGTACCTGGACCTCAATCTTCTCCTGCATGCTCATGATGCCTGGGTGATGCAGTACCGCCAAAGAGGACGGTGTTGTCTCACTGCAATGTTGCACTTTATGATCAGGATCAGTTTTTATTTTTTATTTTTATATAGTCATTAATTGATGACAATAACTTGGGCATCTTAGAAAGCTCATGGCATTTCTCCAACGAGGAAGAAAAGGTAGCCACAAACATTTCCTTTCTGAAATCCAACGCCACTTTGCAAAGTAGAGTCTCTCACCCAGTCACCTCCTGCCCCCCCCCCCCGCACCACATCTCCCGCTCTGCCATGTTGTGAACGAGTAACCACATTTGGTTAAACTTGGTGTAGGACAGAGCATAGGTGGATGAGAGTAGGTGGATGAGAGTAGCATCATGTGAAAGGCGCTGTTGCCGGAGTCCATCACGTGCAGTATAGTCAGAGGCATATAGGTGCAAAGTGGCCAAAGTGTAGAGAGTAGAAAGTCTCAAACGCACACCACCCCATCACCAACATTGCCCACTCGGAACATTCCACTACTATGGTAGCAAGAGGGCCATGTGCTGATACATGAAGAGATTCCATTAGTAATTCCAACCCAGTGAGTACAGCATGAAAGGGCCGGAAAATTTCATTTCTTTCAGGTTGCAAACCAATGCTAAAAGAGAGTAAGAGCGATGACTGCCTCAGGGATAACATTTGCCCACAGTCATATAACATGTTCCTTTTCAATTACCTATGTACTTCTTAAATTGCAATAATGCACAGATCATTAAATTTCTTTGAGGCAAGACCCAAAATCCCATCTTTTATTATAATGATGGTATTTTTTACTCTCTGCTTTAATTTTGGCATATAACAGGTTCATATATATACTGTTGCGGGCCGGGGATCGGGACAGAGGGCCACTAAGGGGGGAAGCTCTCTCGGCTCCCACTAGATTCCCCGGAATTGTCGGCCATTGCATACAGATAATTCCGTGACACGACGGGTCGCTAACCGACCGTGAACACCAATAATTCAACCGCGTGACCTAGGGTCCTCCAGTCTATGGGTTAACCGGGTTACCTAATTAATCATGTGATTTAATTACCGGGGAACACGCCCTCGGTAACACCTTGTCAGAACCGGATCACTTTACCGGACCAGATACAGCCGAGCGACACTGCCAAGGACATACTGGCTAAAAGGAACGGATCGTTGGGAATAAAGCCCCGGCTAAGTTAGGATTCAGACCATGCTGGATCAATGAAAGAAAAGATGAAAACGATCTGGGAACATTTCTAATAATAATTTATTTACAAGCAGGAGAGGAAGGTTATGTGGTACAGTGAATAGTTTTATTGGTGTGTGTAATGCAGGGATAGAAAGAAGCGTGAGGTGCGACAATAATACAAGCAACTTACAAAAGCAGACAGAGCAGACTTAACCCGAAATAATAATAATCTTCTGCAATCTTAACTTACGAGGACAGGTGCCAGGACACACACACACAACACACACACACACACACACACACACACCACACACACACACAAAACTGATGAAGAGGAGTTATGAAGAGAAAAGGAGGAGAGGAGATGAGGCTAACGGTTTCTGAATACCTTGCACGATGCCCGATCACGCCACCATTAGTTTTGGGGGATGCTTCGCTGGGCGACACCTCCCTGACAGCTGGCGTGCCGTTGCTGCGTGGCACTTCGTGCAGCTAGCGTCGGTCCAGAGAACGAGACGCGACCATCGGGCGTGAAGGAGGGACTTGGTGGAGAAGCGGAGTTATCAATCCCAAGCTGGCAGAACGAGCCGACAGGAACGAAGAAAGAACGACTTAGGAACAACGATGACTCTGGAACGACACACCAGGAACGACGAGCAGGTACCGACACACCAGGAACGCGAGCAGAACGACATACCAGGAATTATGAGCAGAACGACACACCAGGAACGACGAGCAGGTACGACACACCAGGAATAACAAGCAGGGACGACAACGACTCTTCCTCCACTGCCCCACAACCCATCCTTTTATAGATCCAGTGGTGCGGGGTGGGGGCGATGACCCAAAGCGATGTGTCGTCACCCCGAATCGGGCGATCTGATTGGGCCGCGGCGAGCACATGGGATGGCGCCATGACCGAAGGCGGCTCCATTTCACTTCGGCCAGATGGTTCCAAGCTGCGGAATTGTCTCGCTCTGAGCCCCATGATATGAATCGCCCCTCACCGAACTCCGCGACATGAATTGCCTTGCACCGATCTCCTGGACTGTGCCCCGGCGACCCGCGACCGGCGCTGGTCAATGCGCCCGCTCGTGATGCGCCACGCGGCCCGAGCTGTGCAGCACACCCCTGCCTGATCGTGGCCCCGCTGGCCTGAGGGGCGAGGAGACGTCTGCCATCCTTGGAGAACACCCACGGCCGCCAGCGAGGACCGAAGGTCAGATGTTATGGCAAACCCATGCACAGACAGTAAGATGTGTGCCATTCCTGCCCTGCTCTGTATGACAACAAAGTGTCGCGAGCGGCGCACGGGTCTGCCTTCGAGCACGTTCCGTACAGTGCGCACGGATCCACCATTAGGCACGTGGCCAGCGCTCGCGTTCGCCCGATATAATGAAATCCAGAAACGAGTTGAAAAGAACGAGCCGCTCATGTCTTGCACACTTGTGTTCCGTACAACGTGGCATCGTGGTTGTTTTTCTATTATCGGCTTCTGACAATGCAGTCATTGGGACCGAGCTGCCAGCCATGCTCTCGCCGATATTTGGTAATATGCTTCTGTGTTGTGAAAACCAACATCCGTGCAGCCTCTTTAAGAGATATTCATTCGTATGCCTTTTCAATGCGACCAGCAATCTCATCCCAGAACATCGGAAGCTCGAGCCGATCATCTCGAGCTGCCGAGCATACTCTATGACTTGCCGCAAAAGTTGGGTTGAGGGATCCCTTGAGGACGGGAGCTCTGCGCTGTGCCGCGCGAAAGTTAGGTTGAGGTATCCCTTGCGGACGGGAGCTCTGCGCTGTGCCGCGCAAAAGTTAGGTTGAGGGATCGCTTGAGGACGGGAGCTCTGCGCTGTGCCGCGCAAAAGTTAGGTTGAGGGATCGCTTGAGAATGGGAGCGCCGCGCTGTGCTGCGCGAAAGTTAGGTTGAGGGATCGCTTGAGGACGGGAGCTCTGCGCTGTGCTGCGCGAAAGTTGGGTTGAGGGATCCCTTGAGGACGGGAGCTCTGCGCTATGCCGATTGAGTGTCCGAGCGCAATGCCTGCTGGCCTACGCGAGGACCCAAATT
>CM068953.1:52159213-52171747 GCA_035128595.1 Eptatretus atami
TGATACTGGACGTAAATTGTGTGTGCAGTGTTATCGTTACAATACACACTGGTGTAACAAAACCATCAGTTTGAATATGTACTGAGTCAAGCACTAACATTAAAAATACTACGAATAATAATTTTTTCTTCTTCTTTCCTTTATCATTCCCTCCTTCCCCCTCCTCCCCACTTTTTTTTTTTTTTAACCAAACACAATCTCGTTTGTCATAAAATTTCCCTTGCCACAATACCCCTAATTAATCCTAAGGTCCGGACAGTATGTTTAACAACTTTCCGATATTTCGCAGGTCATTAAAAAAAAATCTCAGAAGTTTTCATCTCGGATAGCTGTTCCACCATCACACGTCTTAATTGTTTCATCTATAAACTACGATTAGTTATTTAATAATTAAACAGATATTACTGATCATCATGCATTTATCAGTCTTATAATATCATGAACATTAGTTGTCGTCTATCTTGATTTACACATAGCTTCCAAACACATCATCAAAATCCATCCTTTGTGTCCTGTCTATGAGGAGACATTGAAAGTGGTGGTGAACATATATCTTGATGACAATCGTCTTCATACAAATAGCAAGCAAATTACGCCGCACATTTTCCTTGCCAAAATTATAAAACATCGTGATTAAAAATAAACCACACACGACACACACAGCACACCACACGCACACACACACACACACACAACACAGCACACCACCACCACACCACCCAGCCCCCCGAGCGCCCCAAAACCCCACACCTTGTTTTTTGTGGAGGGCAAACTAGGAGGGAAATAAAATACCATTTAGGGGTGGGGGCTATTTAAAATCCGACATCGGACTTCACCACCTTTGAATTGAAATAGGTGTTCAGTACCCATGATGCGTGTTCACGTTCCTTATTGGTTGGCACGGTAAACATGCAAATGCCTGTGATAACTCGCTCCTTCTCACCCCCCCAAAAAAACACATGGTATCTTTAACACTTACAAACTTCATTCCGAATACCACAGTTTGTATTAAATAAATTACAATATATTGAATATTTCGCTATTAACCTGACACATTTTTTAATTAAAAGAATACTGTTCCCTTGTTCCAATCTTTAGAGAGGCACAATCATCAATGGCACAGTCATGCCCCCCCTGCCCCCCCCCAAAAAATGACAGCTACCAGCAGAGAGAAGCTGCCAAACATTGATGAATCACCGCTGCCTGTATAAAACACCGGCGACAATCAAAGCTGGTGTCAGTGGATTACGTCCATCCTGAGGGACGGCACGCCGCCCCGATGCATGCCTGCCAATATCAGAATCCCTTAAAAGCGAAATGAAATAAGAGATAATTATTTTCTACTGAATAAGGATTAAGATTATTTGGAGGTCCAATCTGTTTTCGGCAAAGAGGTTTGTTTTACTTATCAGACTGGTAACCTTCCAATACAGTTTAGAGACATAAGGTCGTTTAAAGTGCAAATATACTATTATTAAAATAATTTATATTCGAGCACAGAATTAATAATTCATTGTTGTGTTGAATACATTTCCCGATTCAAAGGTTATAACAAATATTGTGCTTAAATGATAAAAAAACATTACTTTTTCAAGTTAATTATAATCAATCAAGTTTAATTGCCACATTTTTTTAATATCTTCTTATCACCTTAAACCCATAATGCCAATTTTGGGAGAAATTGCATCACACATGCCTCAGCACCGGGAGCATATACATCAGTTTCTTGCAGGGTGCAGTGCGTGCCGTGGATGCAGCTGCCCTCCCCTGTAGATTTGAGCAGGAAAATTTGTCAATTTGTTCCTGCTTGCCGGCGAAGCTCGCCTACTCTTGCAAAGGACACCGCGGGATCTCAACATCTACGCAATGTAATGCTGGCAGACAGAACCCAGCTTGAATGTCTATCCAAGGACAGCACACCACAGTTGATACCTCACCCTGCCGATGAAAACACCTGGATGACAGTTTTATACTTGTATTCAAGATTTAAACCAGCTGAGACAAGCTACAGAGGCAAGCGTACCTACCCACAGTCAATCCTGCCCAGCTTGGGAGAGATAGTGTGCATGTTACGCATAATTACAAGATATACGAGAGAAATTATGCGTAGCGAGACGCCATCGGCCCATTCATGCCCTGCGCCACTACCAACACCAGATTAATAAACCATATCATAACCCCTAATCCCTTCCGTATCGAAGCCTTTGCTGCGGATGTACTCTTTATTGCGCGAACTCAGCAAGGACTGCCAGCTGAGATGTCAACCCGCTGGTGTTAAATTCAGCGGATAAACTGGGTGCTTGAAACTCAGGACCCGAGGATCCAAGCCACACCAACCCTAACCAACACAATATAATCTCACGTGAATACAGAAAGAGAATCACCAAAAGTCATCAGATGCCACCAGAAGGTACAAAAAAGCCACAAAACGATCAAAAGTGGAAGAAAAGCCACACAATTACGGTGTGTCTTATAACTTATAATTCACCAAGGACTGAAACGCACGATAAGCACTGGAAAGGTGACAAAGGCACTGAAAATAGTTAGGAAAACCTGAAAGGGCATCACAATTACAGCCACCACATAACGAACCAAACGTGATCGAAAAGGACACGTCTAATCATGAAAAGCCGACCAAAAGTCATTGAAAGGGACATACATACGTACATGTGCTTTTCACAGCGATCGCTGCGTCCACTTTCGCCGGATACACCAGGAGCCTCTGTCAAGCCACCCCAGGCAGGACTGTCCTGGCCCATTCCATCTTTGAGATAATATTCAAGCACCCACCAAAGGAGCCCGCCCCAGCGTTAAATTCCGAAGGAGACCGCCGTCTGCGCGTGCACGACACTATGAGCCACCACTCCGCCACACACTCAGTGTCTTTTTTGCGAATAAGTTTTGTGATGGCTTGGAGTGCCAAATCCCAGCCCACCAACCTCCCTAGAGAAAGGTAGGTCCGACAGTATGTTTAACTAACTTTCCGATATTTTCGAGTCATAAAAAAAAATCTCAGAAGTTTCATCTCGGATAGCTGTTCCACCATCACACGTCTTAATTTGCTTTCATCTATAAACTACATTAGTTATTTAAAATTAACAGATATTACTGATCATCATCTTTATCAGGTCTTATAATATCATGACATTAGTTGTCGTCTATCTTGATTTCACATAGCTTCCAGAACACATCATCAAAATCATCCTTTTGTCCTGTCTATGAGAGTACATGAAATTTGTGTGAACAATATCTTGATGACAATCTTCTTCATACAAATAGCAGCAAATTACCCGCACATTTTCCTTCCAAAATTATGAAACATCGTGATTAAAATAACACACACACACACACACACACACACACACACACACACACACACACACACACACACACACACACACACACCAACCTGTTTGTGTGGAGGGCAAAACTAGTGAGGAAATAAAAATACCATTTAGGGGTGGGGGATTTTAAATCCACATTGGATTCACCACTTTTGAATTGAATAGTGTGTTTCAGTACCATGATGCAGTGTTCACGTTCCATATTGGTTGGCACGTCAAACATGCAATGCCTGTGATAACTCGCTCCTTCTCACCCCCCCCAAAAAAACACATGGGATCTTTAACACTTACAAACTCATTCCGATACCACAGTTTGTATTGAAAATAAATACAATATATTGAATATTTCGCTATTAACCTGACACATTTTTTTAATAAAAGAATACTGTTTCCTTGTTCCATCTTTAGAGAGGCACAACATCAATGGCACAGTCATGCCCCCCCCCCCCCAAAAAATGACAGCTACCAGCAGAGAAGCTGCCAAACACATTGATGAATCACCGTGCCTGTAAAACACCGTGACGAACAATCCAAAGCTGGGTCAGGATTCACGTCCATCCGAGGGACGGCACGCGCCCCGATGCATTGCCTGCCAATATCAGAATCCCTTAACAAGCTAAATTGAATAAGAGATAATTATTTTCTACTGAATAAGGATTAAAGATTATTTGGAAGGTCAATCTGTTTTGGGCAAGAGGGTTGTTTTTACTTATCAGACTGGTAACCTTCCAATACAGTTAAGAGACATAAGGTCGTTTAAAGTGCAAATATATATTATTGAAAATAGATTTATATTCGAGCACAGAGATGTAATAATCATGTTGTGTTTGAATACATTTCCCATTAAAGGTTTATAACAATATATTGTGCTAAATGATAAAAAAAAACATTTACTTTTTCAAGTTAATTATAATCAATCAAGTTTAATTTGCCACATTTTTTTTTAATATCTTCTTATCACCCTTAAACCCATAATGCCAATTTTGGGAGAAATTTGCATCCACACATGCCTCATGCACCTGGGGGATATACATCAGTTCTTGCAGGGGTGCAGTGGTGCCGTGGATGCAGTGCCCCCTGTAGATTTGAGCAGGAAAATTTGTAATTTGTTCATGTTGCCGGCGAGAGCTCGCCTACTCTTTGCAAAGGACACCGCGGGATCTTCAACATCTACCAATTAATGCTGGCAGACAGGACACCCAGTTGAATGTCTATCCAAGGAACAGCACACACATTGATACCTCACCCTGCCGATGAAACACCTGGATGATAGTTTTTACTTGTATCAAGATTTAAACCCAGGTGAGACAGCTCAGAGGCAAGCGTACCTACCTCACAGTCATCCTGCCAGCTTGGAGAGATAGTGTGCATGCGCATAATTACAAGGATTACAAGGAAATTATGCGTAGGAGGACGCCATTCGGCCCATCATGCCTGCGCCACACCAACACCAGATTTAATATATCCATCAATACCCCTTCCCTTCGTGTGAAGCCTTTTGGCTGCTACGCTGGTACTCATTTTGCCAACCTCAGAAGGATGACAGGCTGAGTCAACCCGCTGGTGTTAATTCAGCGGAAAACTGGGCTTGAACTCAGGACCCGAGGATCCCAAGCCATCACCTGAACCGCTAAGCCAACACAATAATTACTGAAAGGTACAGAAAGAGAATCACCAAAAGTCATCAGATGCCACCAGAAGGTACAAAAAGCCACTAAAAGGATCAAAAGGGAAGAAAAGACACAATTAGGTGTGTCTATAACTATAATCACCCAAAGGGACTGAAACGCATCGATAAGCACTGGAAGGTGACAAAAGGCACTGAAAAGTAGCGAAAACCCTGAAAGGCATCACAATTACAGCCACCACATAACGAACCAAAGTGATCAGAAAGGACACGTCTAATCATGAAAAGGGACCAAAAGTCATTGAAAGGGACATACATACGTACATGTGCTTTTCACAGCGAGTCGCTGCGTCCACTTTCCGCCGGTACACCAGGAGCCTCTGTCAAGCCACCCCCAGGCAGATGCCTGGCCCATTCCTATTTCTTAGAGATAGGATATTCCAAGCACCCACCCAAAGGAGCCGCCCCAGGTAAATCCGAGGAGACCGCCGTCTGGTGCACGACACTTGAGCACCACTCCGCCACACACCTCAGTGTCTTTTTGCGGAATGAAGTGTTTTGTGATGGTTGGAGTGCAAATCCTGCCACCAACCTCCTAGAGAAGGTGACAAACTGCAGGAGGACGTCCACAGACACAGGTGGCACCAGATATGGACAGCTGTTGGCTCACAAGGAGCTCCTCCACCCTTTGGCAGGTTTTGTATTTAATCCTGCTGGGTGTCCATCTCCATACACCCTCCACACCAGGGGGACCTGGTGGGGGGAGCCAGTTTAGTTGCCGACACTCGACCACGAACAGGTTTGTACGGGTTTACATGTGACCCGGAACAAGTGATCACACATCTGATCTGGCCTGACCTGACAATCGAAAGGGACGTCAGGCACCAAAATGCCCTGAAAAGCACCCAAATGAACGAGAAGGCACCAAAATTTAAGGAACCCAAATCAAGTGCGTCGATTATAACTCAGCGAAGGCCACCGAAAAGGGATTGGAAGGCGCAGGAAAAGAACAAAAAGGGACCAGAAATCCAGAATCACCAAAACGAGGACTCAAGGGGGGCTGGAATGAAAATTAAGGCCTTCAAAGGACCCACACTTTCAGTGTTTTGGGGCGGTTAGATCCGTACCAGGACCACTTCTATTCCATTGGGGATGAAAGGGAAACAAGGACAAAACTCCCTCGTTGTGGAATGAACGAAAGCAACGCATGGTTCCAGCCGCCATTTTGAACACTGCAGCCAGAGGACACACTGATGGATCCGAAAACAATTAATAGATACAACACCCGGGTCCTCCGACCATGACAACACTGTCTATGGTTCCCTTCACAAGCAATGAAAGGTCTCAAACGTTTTGTGAAGGAATTGTGCTCAGGAGTGTGAATCATCTATCTATAATTCCAGCAATCTGTGTGTGTGTGTGTGTGTGTGTGTGTGTCTGCCTGTCTGTCTGCGACCGCCGTTTCTCGACGACCACCGGTCCGATCTGTTGAAACTTGCCAGGAATATTGCCGGGGACCCGCGGATGTGCCTTTTAAAAGTTTGATATTAATCGGACGAGCGGTTTCCAAGTTACGGCCATTATCTGTCAACCAATGACAAGACACGGTGCTATGACATGACGAATGACGTCACAAAAATGTTTATACTACGAATAAGATTGTAAGTATATTGATCACTTCCTGTCTGTTTGTTTGTTTGTGTGTTGTTTTGTGTGTGTTGTTTTGTGTGTTTGTTTGTGTGTTTTGTTGTTTGTTTGTAGGCACGATAACTCGAGAACGGAAGAAGCTACCAATGTCAAATTACACCACGTGATCAGGAGGTGATGGCTCGTGTGATTAGATTTTGGTCAAAATCGGTCAAAGGTCAAGGTCACAGTGAGGTCAAACATAATTCCGTAAATTAACGTGGAGAAATGGAGTATTTTTGCTTCGCTCGACGTTACGAGTTCGTTTAAACTTCGATTTTAATTTTGTCTTCGGTTTTTGCGATCGCTTCGGACGCTTAAAACTGGGTGTCGAAATTCTGGTAAAAATCGGATGTTTTGGAGACGTTTTAAGATGTATAAAAATATTTCACTCGACGCGTCACGGGTCGTCCCATGATGCAGTGCGTCGAGCAGACGTCACGGGTCGTCCCATGATGCAGTGGCTCGAGCAGACGTCACGGGTCGTCCCATGATGCAGTGCGCTCGAGCAGCGCGTCGTTGAGTCACGTTAAGGTTTTCCTTGGCGCGGTGACGGTGTTTTCCATAAAGATGGTGTTTAAAAGTCATTTTTTATCCCAATAAAGGTTATCGTCGCATGCCTGACTCGCTAAGGCGTCGGATTATGTAAGGATTGTTGGTGGATGGCCGAATATTACGGTTTTGTGACTTTGATAAAATAATTTTAAATAATTGCGTGGAGAAATGGAGATTTTTGCTTCAGTCGACGTTACGATTTTTGATGGTTTGGTACAGAATCATCGTAGAAACTTCTGGTTTGCGTCGCTACCTTCTCCAGAGACAGCTTTTATTGGACAAGGTCAGAGGTCAAGTTGACGATTTCGTAGTACGTACCGTCTATGACTGCTTGTTTGTGTTGTTTTTAGGCACGATAACTCGAGAACGGAATAAGCTACCAATGTCAAATTACACACGTGATTCAGGAGGGTGATGGCTCGTGCTGATTAGATTTTGGTCAAAATCGGTCAAGGTCAAGGTCACAGTGAGGTCAAACATTCGATTCTGATGGTTTGGTACAGAATATCGTAGAAACTTCTGGTTTGCGTCACTACCTTCTCCAGACAGCTTTATTAACGAGGTCAGAGGTCAAGTTGACGATTTAGTACAGTCTATGACTGCTTGTTTATTTATTATTTATTTTGCACGATTGACGTCACAATTCTTCTTCTTCGTTTGTATGACGTCACAATCGACGCTGGGACTGAGTATGTGCTTTTCAAGTTTGATATCGTTCTTCAGCTGTTTCCAAGTGTTTCCCAAGGTTTGAAAGCTGTTTTTTCCCAAGGTTTGATAATTGTTCAAATTATTATTAATCCCAAGGTTTGAATTTCCCAAGGAGAGCTGTTTCCCAAGGGTTTGAAAGCTGTTTTTTCCCAGGTTTGAATTAATTGTTCAAATTTTTAACCAAGGTTTGAATTTTCAAGGGAAACAGCTGTTCCAAGGGTTTGAAAGCTGTTTTTCCCAAGGTTTGAATTAATTGTTGTGCTTGGTAGACATTTGTGAATACATTACAGAGAGAGGGGTGACAGAGGAGGGGCGAGAGAGGAGGGGGAGAGAGGGGCGAGAGAGGGGCGAGCAGAGGGGCGAGAGAGGGGAGGAGAGAGGGGGTGAAGGAGGGGGGTCAAAATTCAAGAGAGGAGGAGAGAGGGGGGGAGAGAGGGGACGGGAGAGGGGGTGGAGAGTGGGGGCGAGAGAGAGGGGGCGAGAGAGGGACGGGAGAAGGGGGGTGAGAGTGGGGGCGAGAGAGAGGGGCGAGAGAGGAGGGGGGAGAGAGAGGGGCAAGACTAGGGGGGAGAGAGGGGGGGGGGAGAGGGGGGGGCGAGAGAGAGGGGGCGTCACAATTCTTCTTCTTCTTCGTTTGATATGACGTCACAATTGACGCTGGGGACCTGAGTATGTTTCCCAGGTGTTTCCCAAGTTATGGCCATTTATGATACGGTTGGTCCGATCTAATTGAACCAATGCCAATCCAGTCGTCGTTAACGAGAGCGAAGGAACGAAGCTGCACCTACGGGCACGTACTAGTCTATCTATAATTCCAGCAATCTCTGTGTGTCTGTCTGTGACCGCTGTTTCTCGACAACCACTGGTCCGATCTGATTGAACTTGACAGCTATATTGCTGGGCGCCTGTGGATGTGCCTTTTCAAGGTTTGATATTAATCGGACAAGTGCTTCCAAGTTATGGCCATTTATTTACCAACCAATGACAGCAACGTGCTATGACGTCACAATTATTTCTTTTTTTTTGCACGTACGGGCACGCACTCGTGTTTGTAAAACCAGAATTCAACAACAATGAATTGTGATTTTCTGCAAATAAGGCAGGAAGAGGAACTAAATCACGTTTAACCTTAAAAGATTTCTTATTGCAATGTAGTCTTGTGAAATGTTGACAACTTCATTTTACCTTTAACTGCATATCAACATCATTGTACGTCGTGATCGTCAAATCCTTTAAACAAATTAAAATGTTTTAAGGGTTTTAAATATATTAAATAAAGGACTCCTGCATAGGTTGGGGGTATAGCTCAGTGGTAGAGCATTTGACTGCAGATCAAGAGGTCCCCGGTTCAAATCCGGGTGCCCCCTCTGTACATTTTTATTTTATTTTATTTTCTTGGCCGTTGAAATCCCTTTTCTTGAATGAGTAACAGAGCGAATCGCGTCGCATCTTCGGCGAGTGTAACCACAATTTTTCTTTCGGGAAAATGTTTTTTTTTGGAGAGATGAGACGTTGTGAGAGATGATCACGTGTTTGAATGTCGCTTCCGCGTTGCCATGTCACCTCAAGGTCGTGGCAGCGGGAACTCGGCGTAATAATTTATATTATCTTCGACGTTTCCCAGAGTCCTTCAGCAGAATTTTTATCAGTTCTTTTTATTTTACTTGTACTTTCTGACATAATATATTCTAGAGATTGCCAGCGCCAAAATAGTACTGAAGTAATTGAGACGTATTACCAGTATTTTTCTGGGCGAGGCTATAATTCTACTTTCCCATGAAATTGTCCATCATTTTATTTTTTTACAGCGTTTTGAAGTTTGTCAAATCAGTTTTATTCGAACGGTAGTAATATCACCAAAACAAGGCGAGTATTTTATATATTCGACGTCTGTTAATCGTACAAGCAGCAATTATGATCTACGTTGTCTTTAAAAGACGTCTGTGAAAGATATAAACGACTAATGAGAAAATAACTTGTTAGAAATATCAATAATAATTCTACAATACCAGCAGAGTACCCGCCCGATTGGCGATTTTTTTCCAAGCATGCAACACGTTCTTCTGACGCAACTTTTAATTGGGCGGTGTATAGGCAACTGACAGCTCTGTGTCGGCAAAATAAATAAATAAGCTATGAAGGTATTGTGCAAGAAGCGAAAACATACCGACTGTTTATAATTCAAAACACCTCACTACACTGGAAAACGTGGGAACAGGAAAACTGATGTAAATGGTAAAGATTTTTAATGCCCTCCCCCATCTGAGGGTGGTGGGCGGATACTGCACGGTGGGGGGCAGGGGTTCGTGACCTGAAGTCACATTTTACATGATGCAGAATTTCCATGGGTCCATTATCGTCCCGTCGTGTCTTTTGCGTCCGTCTGATCTTCTGGGTCCTCCAGGTATTTGTGGTTCTTGGTATTTTAGGTCACCGGGGTCATTTAGATCCCCTTGGTCTGTTGAGTTCTTTAGGTCTTTTGGGTGTTCGGGGTCCCCGAAGTCTTTTGTGTCCTCTGGGTCCTTTAGGTCTTCAAGGTCCTTGGGGTCTTTTCGGTCCTTGGGGTCTTTTGGGTCCTCAGGGTCTTTTGTATCTTGTGGGTCTTCGGTCTTTTGAGGTCTTCGGGGTATTTTCGATCTTTTGGGTCTTTTTGGTATTTGGGGTATTTTGGGTCTTTTCGGTATTTTGGGTTTTCAGGGTCTTGTAGGTCTTCGGGGTCTTTTTCGTCTTTGTGGTATTTTGCGTCTTATTTTAGGTTTTTTGGGGTCTTTTCGGTCTTTGGGGTATTTTGGATCCTTGAGGATTTTTTGGTATTTTGGATCTTCATGGTGTTTTGGGTCTTTGGGGGTCTTCGGGGTATTTTGGGCCTTCAGCTTCTTTGGTGTTTTGGGTTTTCGGGGTCTTTAAGGGTCTTTGGAATCTTTTGGGTGTTTTGGGTCCATTAGGTTTTCGGATTCTTTTCAGTGTTTTGTGTCTTTGGGGTCTTTTTGGTCCTTGGGGTCTTTTGGATCTTCAAGGTCGTTTGGGTCCTTGGGGTCATTTAGGTCCTCAGGTTCATTTGGGTCCACGGGTTGTTTGAATCTTTTCCGTCCTCGGGAGGAGGGGGGTCTTTTGGGTCCTCTGGGCACTTTCGGTTAAGTATTTCAGGTTAGAATTGTGGGGGACGTCAGGTCAGCTGTCCAACCAATGGGTGAAGAGCAGATGTACATACATACATGCGTACATACATAAATACATGCAAACATACATACATAGACATACAGACATACATACACATACACACATACGTACATACGTACGTACGTGCAGGCATACAAACAGACATACATACATTGTCACATACATACATACATTTGTACATACAGGCATACAAACATACATACATAGTCACGTACATACATACATGCATACACAAACATACATACATATACAGTACATACACACATCTATACATACATACATACAAACGTACGTACAGGCATAAAAACAGACATACACACATACATACACACAAACATACATACGTACGTGCAGGCATACAAACAGACATACATAGTCACATACATACATGCAAGCATACATACATCCATACATAGTCACATACATACATGCATACACACATACATACGATCCGGGGCGCTCAGGTTTCACCACTGCCGATCGCAGTACTCGGTGCGCCTCTTAGGGATCAGTTTCTCTCCCGGCAGATTCACCGCGCTGCCTTCCTTTTTGCTTCGCTCGCCCGAAGCCCCACTTGCAGTTTACTCTCAGTTTCATCTTCTCCTTTTCGCCCTCGCTCGCTCAAAGCTGTACTGTCTGACTCACCACACAGCAGCCCTATCAGGTTTTCGATCGCGCCACACCCGGCTGCTCAGTTTCCCAGCTCGTCTCCCGGCGCTCCGCATCTTTTCCTTCATCTTCGCTCGGCACTCAAACCGACTGCGCTCCTTCCCTTCAGTATTCACTTCCATCTCTAGGCCACGTCCCCTCTCAGCCTGTTGGGTGGGACGATTTGTCCGCAAGAGAGAAGGTTAAAAGAAGAACCTCTCGGTGTCCACCACCAACACCAAGACGTTCAACAGTCCTCTTACACCTCCCGACCACATGGTGCGTCCATTATCCGAACAATACCTGGTTCTAAACATGGCATTTAATGGGGATTCTGCGTGCTAATCCTATATTATACAACACTAAGGCCATTCCGCACATAGTATGTATTTATGTCTGTTGTTATCCTGTTTACCGAACTGAGTATGATGCATATAATGATATGTTCTCTATATTGATGTGTGTATTAGTGTTGTGTATGTTTGATGTAGTATGTATGTGACTCTGTATGTATGTATGTTCGTTTGTAATTGCTGTATGAACTATGTATCGATGCATGTATTGTAATATGTGTGTTATGTACTCTATTATGTCTGTATATGTATTGTATAGAATGTATGTATGCCTTATTAACATGTGGACAATGTATGTTATTGTATGTAGTCTGTTGTATCACTGTGTGTATGTACGATGTGTATGTCTGTTTGTATGCATGATATATATATATATATATATAATTATAATATATATGTGTGTGTTATGTCTGTATGTATGTCGTGTATGTCT
>CM068953.1:52197238-52212055 GCA_035128595.1 Eptatretus atami
TTTGGGGGGAGGAGTGATTCCCACCAAGGACCCTGGCGATCAGAGTAATGTGAGTGTGGGTTAGTCAAATTGACAAAAATGAGAGGTCGTTTTGCTGTTTGGTGGGAATATGTAGGGCTCGAAACCCGTTTTTGGAGGGGAAGTAGGAGTCCTGTTGACGGGGCTGGAGCGTGCTTGCGAATGGTGAGTTATCGCTTTAGTGGGCACCCCGGGCACCGGGCTAGTCGGGCCGCGGTTGGCCAAGGGTCCAAGAAGGGGCCGATAGCTTCGTGGCACGGGTGGGGCCCGCATGATGCGGGGCCCATGGCGCCAATAGCCACGTAGGGCAGTGTCGTGGGCACGGGCACCCGGGGAAAGGGTGCCGTGGCGCCGGCCTGGCCACCGTGAGCATCGAGGGGAGTAGCCCAGGGAGGGGCACTCCCCAAATTGTAGGAGCTGGTAGGCTCGGAGACAGTCGCAGGGCCTGGGGGTGCCATAGTTGAGAAATCGGCAGAGGTAGTTCCTGACCAAGGGTAAGGCCACGCGTCCCAGCCATGAGACCGTGCGAGGGCACGAGGGAAATTTGAGGGCAAGGCCCAAATTGGAAAGGACACCAAACACAGGCGACGGGAATTTGGTGGTAGAAACCAATAGTTTAAGCGACAGGCGCTTTTTGGAAAGCCCCGGGTTATAGTTAAAAGTAAGGAATTGTCTAGGGGTAGATAGGAATTGTACCCCTCCGCAACCATCCATTCCCTTTCCTCTCGTTGTGGGCTTGCTGGACCCACTTTGGGTTAGGATCGCTGAGATCTTGAGGAGGCCATCTGAGTCTTGATTGGTGGCCTCAAGACAGGACGCTAGGCTTTTTTTTTTTTATTTCTTTTTTTTTTTCCCCTTTTATTCCCCTCCAGGAAGGTGAAATAGGGTTGGGAGTTAGGTTTAGGTTACAGGGGTAGGTTAGCCGGACAGAGACAATAAAAGGGGGTTAGGGTTGACGAATTATAAAGGAAAAAAAAGAAAAGATGGAGGCTTAAATGGATTTTTTGCAATTAAGGGATTGGGTATGGACAGAGACAGGCAAGCGATAGGTTCGGAGGAGACAGTAGGGGTAGGTCCGAGCCCGCTTTCAGACCGGCCGCACCACCGCACTCCCTCCACAAAACCTCCTTGAACGCAGACAAGCAGGTGGCCAGCTTCACCTGCGGCCTGTGTATTTGCTACAGCGGCCTGATTGCCGGCCTTCCTTGCATGGCCTTGTCTGCCGCTCTGCCTTACCCATGCCTGCTAGCCCTTCTTATTTGCCCATTCCATCCATTACCATGTGCCGCCAGGATCATCGCGCAAGTGCGGGACTGCTCGGCAGGCAGCCCCGCCGACATTGTGTTGCTGCGTCGCGTGTCTCTCAGTGTTTTGCAAAGACTGCCTCAGGCAGCCTACATCCCGGGGGACTGCATTGAGCAGCCCTGCACCGTGTTTTGCAATCCATCCATCCATCTGCACACGGGGACTGCATTGATGCAGCCCGTGCACCATTCATTTTTGTGTTTGCTTGTGTCAGTGCCATCCAGTGTTCTGCAGGGACTGCCCTGCAGGCATCCGCAACACGGGACTGCATTGGTGCAGCCGTGCACCGTTTTGTGTTCACTGTGCTCATTCAAGGGGGAGGCCTAGGACTGCATTGCGGCATCCGGCCACATTCCCTTGTTCCATACCTGCATTTGTTTCATGCAGCCCAAAGACTGCATTTGGCAGCCTGGCTCCCTGCTTCAAAAATTGGCCTGTGGGATGGCATATGGCATGCCGGTTGGTGAGTTGCCTCCCAGCCAGTTGAAGACATGACGAAGTTTGTGGACAGACAACGGGCCTTTTGAACAGGCGCCGAAGACATCCGACCTTCAGCTGCGGAGCACTCACTCCCTTATACACTTGACGAACTTTGCCATTGCCCTTTTTTCCCCAGAGTCCATCAGTCCTGGAGCCATGGTTTAGTGTAAAATTTATAAGGTTAAGTTAAGGGTAAATTGTACCATTGAGTTGCCTCCCCTGCATGTTTTGTCGTAGCGCCAGCAATTTAAGTTAAGCATCTGTACGAGTGAGTTTTGTTTATAGTTACTCAGCCCGTAGGTTTTATTACTTTTGGGGACACGGATACACCAAATGTCGCACTGCAGGATCCGAAGGTAAATCGTTACTAGGGGAGAACTTACACATTGAGGCACACGGAAAATTTGACGACTCGGGATGAGTCTGTAAAAAGGGGAGGGCGTAGTGTTACGGTTGTGGAAATCACAGAACACCATTCAGGGTTCCCGAGATCAGTTATGTTGATAAGTGTGTGTTCCAGATAGATTTCCCCACCGAATGTCTCACTGGGGAATTATTCGTGAGCCGGGCTGTGCATCTTTAAGGTAGGTATTATTCTTTTGCTTCTTTTATTTTGGGCAAACAAACAACATTCTCCTCACCACCGTCACCAAACCAACAAAACTCCTCACACCGGCGCCACAACCAACACATCTAACACCACTGTTTGCACAACCACATTCTCCTCACCACCGTCGCCACAACCGCCAACATCCCTCACCACCATTCCAACAACCGCAACATTCCTTCCTCACCTTCATCTCCACAAACGCCGCCATCTTTTTGCCGACGAGCGGCATCTCCGCCGGACAGACGCGGGGACTCCTTGTTGGGCGGGAAGCCGATGATCTCTACCACGTCCGCTTTTCTCCGCATTGACGGCCAGATCGGATCAAATGCAAAAGGGGCGGATCGCGGGGGGTTGAGAGGTCCAAGGTGGAAGACCAATGCACCCCGTACCCTTACAAAGGGCGTGCGGAAGCCAAGCCGGCAGTCTTCGGGGTTCCGGAGTCAGAGTGCAGTGGAGCTTGGAGTCCGGTGGAGAGCGCCAAGGTTCGAGTCCAGTGGAGGGCTGTTGGCCGTCGCGGAGGCGCAGCGGAGCCTGGAGAGCGCCAAGGTTCGAGTCAGTGAGGGCTGTTGGTCGGGTGGAGGCAGCCGGAGAGAAGTCGCGGAGACTGGTCCGGGGAGCAACCGCTGAGGAGACGGACGGGCTCTAAAAGAGCAATGCCTGTTCGTTCCTCTGAGCTGTCGTTCGGCTAGGCCGATCAACAGGCGCACGGCGAGGCCCGGGACCACCGAGTTCGCATCCACCAGCTGCGTCGTTGCGGCGAGACATCGGGGGTCGCTCCACGAGTTCACCACGAGGCGGTGACAGGTAACCTGCGCGGGTCTCGCGGAGCTTTTTCCGGTCTTAACAGCTCCGCAGAAACATTAAAGGCCTACGGGTCCTGTTCTACCCTTTCCTTTCCTGGGGTTTTTTTGCATGGAAAGTTGCGGCGCTTGTCCGAAAGTAGAACGACTAAGTGATTGTGTACATAATATTATAGACAAACGCTTGGAAGGGTCTTTTTGCCTCGTGTCCTGTCCTTACCCCATTTGCTTCATTGCTTCATAATACGTGTGTGAATAAATGTTTCATGGTATTTGAATATTTCACCTGCTCGTTGCGTCCCTTCCTTCATTGGAGCTGCTGTAATGCGTTCGGAATAAATAGCTTTGGTTGTTAATACGATTAAAGCTAAATCGGGTTTCCAACGGGGCTTTGGCGATTAAAACACCGCTCGGCAAATTCGCAAACGGAGCGAGCTGCTTAAGCGGCTCGTTTCCAGCAGGTCCGTTGAGGTTACAATCTCTCGGTGTCTGCCCGCGCGAATAATTAGGTAAATCGACCTTCGGCGCGGACCCATGTATGCGCGCGGGGTTGGATAGAGTTATTGACAAGTTGGTGCTGCTTAAAAAGCACACCCCGTAGGCTGGCATTTCGGCGTTGATTCCGAAAGCTGCCGACTCGGGATGGCCACCGGTCGGTGGTGCCGTGCGCCCGCGAATTAGCTAAAAAGCGGTCCGCCCCGCACGCCGGCGGCGTGGAGATCCACAACAATACATACACACATATATACATACATACACATATACAAACATACTACATTATAACATACACACCACATATATATATTTATATATATTTATTTAATATATAAATACATACACACTATATACATACACAAATATATACTGTATACATATCCCATACACACATACATACTACACACATATTATTACATTACATACATACACACATACACATTATACATACATACATTACATCAAACATATATACATACCAACACATATATACATACACAACATACTACAATACATCATACATACTTATACATATCGTACTAATACACATCATATATACATATAATACATAATTATACATCACATATATATATACATACATACACACATTATACTTACATACATACATAACATACACACATACATACACACATACATATAAACATACATACACATATACATAACATATTATTACATACATTTACACACAAATATACATACTATACATTTAAACCAAATAAACCCCAACAACATATACATACACACATATATACATCAACACATATACATACTACACAAACATATATACATAACATACACACTATTACATACATACATACATACACACATCTATACATACATCATACATAATTAAATATATATATATATACATTACACCATATATACATACATAACATATACATTACATACATACAACATATATATACATAACACCATATATGCTATATAATATACATACATACATACAATTACAACATCACAGATATACATACATACACACATACATACATATACATACACAATATTATCCATACATACACATTATACATACATACAATACACAATCTATACATACATATATACATACATACATTATATATATATATATATATATATATATTTACATACACACATTACACAATACATACTACACACATATATACATACAACACATATATACATACACATACACACATATATACATCCATACACATATACATACATACATACATACATACACATTACATTAATACATACACACATATATACATACACACATATATACATAACATACCACATATACATACATACACATATATACATACCACACATTATACATACATACACATATACATACATACATAACACATATATACCTACACACATATATACAACACACATATATACATACATACAACATTTATAACATATATACATGCACACATATATACATCCTAACATATACACATATACATACATACACATATTACAACCACATATATACATACATACAACATATATACTACACACATAACATACACATATTACACATATACTACTACATAATATATATATTATTAAATATATAATATATATCATAATATTATACATACACACATATATACATACATACAATATACTTACATACATGCTACACATATACATACCATAATACACATTTATATATATATACATACAACAATATATACACACATATATTACATACACACATCTATACATACACAATATACACACATATACACATAACACACATACATACCATACCAAACATTACCACCATATATACATACATCCATAAATACATTACACACATTATATATATACATAAATATACTATTACATACATATACATATACAGACACGCACTCGCTCCATTTATTAATATGTGAGGTGTTTTGCCGTTCGGGTGTTTTTAAATTCTGCCGCGGAGTTTCCAAGCATGATGGAATAGTTTGCGGTTAGTGTCCATGAGCGAGATTTTGTGAAAAAGTTTTAAGTTTCTTGTGATTCTTGTTATTCCTGTGTGTTTTTCACGATGACCCACCATGTTCTTTTACACATCTGTTCTTGGCATAAATCGGTCTGTTTGTGTGTGGAACACGCCGACGTTGCTGTGGTTGACGATTAATGATCGTAACACAGGAGGGTTTCGTGCTTTGTGACATGTCCGGCCGGCGAAAGGCCTCGTCCTCTGTCAGAATTCGTAGCGCGATGCTGAGCCTTGCCGACATACCAATCAAACAAAGCTCCGATGAGCGGCGGGAAGGAGGAGATTCTGGAAATAGGCGAAACGATGCACACTCGTCGTGCCTGCGCTGGAGGGAGTTACTCTTGTTCGAAAGTCCCCCCTTCTCCAGGGTACTTGGACCTTCTTGGTGAGACAGTTCGTTCGTCGTCTGGAGGATCCGCTCTCCCTCCCTGTCCGACCCCTGTGTCTGTTGTGTGGATCCGAGACGTGTACGTC
This sequence comes from Eptatretus atami, assembly GCA_035128595.1. Classification (NCBI taxonomy): domain Eukaryota; kingdom Metazoa; phylum Chordata; class Myxini; order Myxiniformes; family Myxinidae; genus Eptatretus; species Eptatretus atami. The sequence continues at coordinate 52,203,453 of CM068953.1, forward strand.
TGTTGTGTGGGGGAGTCGTGATGTGGACGGTCACGTTAACCCGAGCGCTCGGGAGCTGCCGGTTTGTGTAAACTGGGGCTCTCTGTGTTCGGGCTCTCCGGGACTGCAGAGCCGGGGCTCTCTCTGTCCGCCGAGTCCGAGGGCCGCCACGCTTGTTGACACCACGGTGAGATGATGTGCACAGAACTGACGTGGATTGTTATTATTATTATTTGTTTGTGCTCAAAAGAGAACGTTAAACAAGGGAGGAGTGAGAGGGAATCACTATGAAACAGAGGACATGAGGAGATGTGTGGAAGGGAGAGGGATAAGATGGACACTACAGCGGACTTTTCTGGAAGGGAAAGCAGGAAATTGAAGGAGTGAGTTTGGGGTGGATTAACGGGGGTAGAAAATGATTATGCTTTGGATGGGGAAAGATTTAAGAGATGGTGTGTGAACGGTGTTTTGAAGACCTGGAGGGAAGAGTGGCGATTGAACGAGAGTGGTGGGAGTTTGTCCAGAAGGTGGAAAAGAGAGGAATGAAAGAATGAAGGTGAGCAGTGATTCTTGATTTTGGTAGTTTTACAGAGGGGGGTTGCTGGCGGATTGGAGCACCCTGCGGAAGTTTATAGGGGGGACAGAGCAAGGGGGGCTAAGTCCGCGAGAGGAGACTACAAGATGAAAGACCACCGACCTGCTGCCGGTTAGGAGTGAGAGACCAAGGACTCAGCTTCATGCGGAGATACCAATGATTGTAAAATCCTTGGTTTCCACAGCGTTGTAGCCGAAAAGGTGAGGACGCTTTTTGCACCAGCCAGAGGAGAGCTAGACTTCATCATGGAAAAAATTTGGGGGAAAAAACAAAGAAACTGTGCGACGGCTTTTCAAAACCTTGCAACAGAAGCCGTACTCCACCCCCCCCCCCCCTTTTGGGTGGCGCATGAGGAATAGATCTGTGTGATACGAAACGCTAAATCTTGAACGTTTTTTGAAATATCGCGTTACACAAGTTCAAATTACTGAGATGGTGGCCATGCCAACATACTATCAGCCATTCACTGCCATGATCTAATTCTAGGTTGAGACATGTCATGAGGAATAGAAATCTGGAATATGAAAGATAAATGTTTCAACGGTTTTTGAAATTTCGCCAGTACACAAAGTCATGGACGGATTGATCGGTCGGATGGAGCTTACATTTTGTATGTCCCTTCCAGTTCCAACTTTGTCGGCAAGGCCAGGGACAAAAATGTACTTAAGATCCTATAATAACAAGGAAATATGTATTGGCTGCAACTTAGAGATATCTCTGTTCGTCCTAATACAATCACTATATAGTCTTGTATACTTATGGTTGATTCGTAAGACGGTTGAGCTACATGAGACGTTTGGAACAATCAGCTCTTTGGAGAAGATTTCATGCTTGGTCTTTGGCGAAAGAAGGAGGGTGTGTTGGGGCTTCAAGATTGAGGTTGTTGCTGGTCATCCCAGTGAAACACAAACCTAACACCCACGTATGAACAAAATATATTTCTCCTCATACCAAAATATGTGTTGCCAGATGACGTGTTACGAGGTGCCATTTCAATTCTTGAAGGTCACCGACTTTATTTCAAAAGCATGTGAGACTTCCATAGATGACGCGTGCTCACTTCTACATAAGCCCGAGGAAGTGCTTTACACCTTTGGCCCCTGTCCATGATGATGTGAGTGTGTGTTCAAGGCTTCTTTCAGGGCAATGTGAGCTGATGAAAGTGTGATGCCAACCCTCATCTGGAGAGAAGTTTGTGACAATGAAGGTTCGGTTCGTTTTTGAAATGACCAAGGTCATCGGGCGAATGGTTTCGGTTGAATACGGTCGGTGTCTGACATCGGTTCACTGCCGCTGCGCTTTGAAGACTCTTTTGCACTTTAGAAGCCTGTTGCTGCTGAGCATTGTCCTGCTGGAAATGTTCTCTCAACTTCCTTCTCATGCTGGTAGAAACATTTTTTCCAGCATCTATTGTAATTGTTTCAGTGAAACAGAAATTGTCCCTTTTTCAAATTGCCATGGGTAGACCAATATATACCACGAGCGTCCCAAAGGAATTGGCCACCATCCATATTCTCGCTGTTACCTCATGCTCAATTAATATTTGGTGGAGTTGTTGTCTCAATGCTCCATTGTGCCAACTGCCTTTGGAGTAACGTGCGGTAATCTATCGATTCAGTTATTTCCGACATCAATGATCTTTGTTCCTTTTCTGCCTCACATCTCTTCTTCAGTCTTTCTTACTCTCTTTGTACCTTTTGACATTTCTCTTTCTTCTTGCCTTTTTCTTTTCATAATTTTCCTCTTTTCTACTCCTAATCTACCTCTGCCACCGAAGGTGGATGGAGTATGTTTTTCCCCCCCTGTCTGTCTGTCTCTGTGAGCAGGATATCTGAAAAAGTTTTGGGCGGGATTTGACAAACCTGGTGGAGAAGATTGCGGTGGGACAAGGAAGAATCTATTATATTTTGGTGAAGCTCTGGATCGATACTACAATTTTTTAAGTGATTCTTTCGCCATTGAGAGATAGGGAAACAACAACAAAAACATTATATGATATATATATATATATATATATAATATATTATATATAGTATCCAGCACGATGTCTCAAAAAGTTGTGGACGGGTTTATGACAAGATGGTGGATGAGTTAGTTCGGGTGACGAGAATAAGCCCATGTTGATTTGGTTGAGCGATCGGATTTCAGATCTGTCCTATCAGTGGGATACAAACGTAAACTGTTTCAGCCTGGCGAAGTATGCCACTCTGCGAAGTGTCGTTCTAGGTTTCTTTTATCTGTCTACACTCTACACAAAAAGTGAATTCTTACAATCTTTGTCGTCGTCGTAGACTCACTGGTTGTTCCTGGATGGGTTTGAGAGTGGGAGGGACTAGCAGCTTGAAACCCAAATCCTATCCAAGTATCCTCCTGATGACTCATCTTTGTTCTTTGTTATTCAGGTTCTTCTTGATGATTCCAATGCAGATTTTGTCTTCATTTGATTTTAGATTTCTGTGTGAGAGGCATTCAGTTTTGTCCATAGTTCTCAAAAGTGTTCACAAACTGTACGCCCACTCCCTGCATTTATACTCACCATGTTCTGCAGACATTGGGAATCGTGCGGATGTTTGGTTCATCTGTGAGCAGAAACGTTGGACAATTAGATAAATGTCAAATCTTCCACACTCAACATTTGGCATGTTTGAAGGCAATGTTGATTTTCTCCGCAGGTTATTCAGTGATTGCTGATCACCATTCTTCCACCGCTGAATGTGTTCAGTGAATGGCATGTTTGGGGTCGTCTGGAAACGAGTTTCAGTTCTTTTTGTGTTTTTACGTCCCTCTTTTTAAACTCCGCCACCAACTCTGAGCACTTTTTCACCATTTGATGTCGAACACGCAGCCACAATAACCAGCCAATGATAAATGTCACAAGAGTGGCCAACTCGCCACATTAAGTTTCATTGACAACGCGTTGCTTTCATGCACGCTGAAGTGGTCATTTTCAGTGGACACTCGATGTACAACGCTTGGACATTGAGTTGCCTTCCCACATGTTTGATACGTCGAGAAACGTTTTCCATTGACAACGTGTGAATTTTCGTACGGTTCAACATTTTCCACATTCGGGAATTTGAATGTTTGCGTTTCTTTCATATTTGAATGCACCTTTGTAATTAATTAGTTTCATGAGTGAGAGGAAGCTTATGGCTGTGGACTCTTCATGAAAGCACAGACTGGGGGTGGAACAAGTTTAAATTGTGGTTATATAAGAGCTCGTGTTAAATGTTGATCTTGTATTCATATCTTTGGAAAGCTGGATCTCAAAATAAGCTTCCTCACACTTGGACGGGTTTCTGAGAATCGTTCGAGTGAGAGAGGTCAGACCTCTTACATTAGAAGGTTAGTCTCTTGGTGCTTTGCCCGAAGGCGGTTTCACTGATGCCAAAAATGGTCTTTGTTGGCAAGCACTTTTCAGGGGTAGTCAGGACAGGATTTATAGTTCGTTTCAGGGTGCCCAGTATTATTGCCCACTCTGCATACAACAATGATATCTTTTGCATCCACAGCTTATGCTAGCAGATGGGACATGCGACTTGACGTTTATTTGAGGATGGTGCACACGTCGTTTGCACTCCTTGCTTGTGAAACATCAGGATTTCAAACCCGCGATACACGTTCAAAGGTAACTGAGCTACCTCTGCACCATCCTGTCTGTCCATTACGAAGTACGATGTGTTTGATGAACATAAATGGCAGTCTATTTGCAACATTGAATTGCATTCGAGCCTAATTTACTCTCACGAAGGTGGAATGAGGTTTTATGTTTTCACCCCTCTCTGTCTGTCTGTTTGTTACTTGCAAAGTAGGGTTACACCTTTTGCACAGTTGTTTAGTTCATTCTTGCACATGTCTGGACACAGACTCGTACATGGCAAGAATAAATTTGCAAAGAAAGGGGCCAGATCGGAAACCCATTGGGTGTCCCTCCTGTCTGCTGGGAGTTTATTTGTCCAAATTAGAAACTGTTGTGAGGGAGAAATGTTGTACTTACTTTAAAAGTTTATTTTTTCAAAAACAAATGAATTTATTTTGCTCTTTTATTTTTTATTTTTTTAGGAGAGACTTTTAATATAATATACACACACACACAACCACACACACACACACACACACCACACACACACACACACACACACACACACCACACACACACTTTTGCATTCAGGGAGAATGTAAGGAAATCTGCCAATTTCTACTTGCAGCCTAATTGGTTGAGAATTTGTTTCAGAAACAGATATGAGTAATTTAATGTGATGATGCAAGCAATCAATTTTTGAAACTCTAATTTTGTTTCAACCGTAAATTTGTCATGCGTGCATATATTGTTTGTTACTTTGATATATTTGCGAACGTTAGTTTTGTGTTCATAAAATTCATTTTGATATGGCTCATTATACATTGCGGTTTATGTGCAACCTATTGCTGGGGCGTTCATGTGGGAACAGGGATTTCTCGTGAAAAGGGGATGGCGACTTAAAAGGTCAACCAGCTGCTGCAAGTCCTCTAATCATTTCCACAACTTTCCTACACCAGGTTTAACAAACTTATTAATTTATTGGCAAGCAACCAAACTACCACATTGCTACATTTTGTATGTTCCGCATGGCATTTGTTCTTTTTTATAAAAATATGAAACATTTGGAGGAGCTCGAAGCAGGAATTAGTTCTTTATGAATGAAGTACAGATGAACATCTCCCCCCCCCCCCCCCCCCCCGCTACAGTTTCTAAACCTCATGGAAAGGTGTGACACTACAGTTGCCGATATAAAGTCTACATCCCCTTTCAAATTTTCACCTTTTTGTTGCTTATAGCCTGGAATTAATGCATTAAATCAGACTTTACCACCTTATTTACACATCGTAAACCCATAATTCCAAGTGAAAAAACAAATTCTTACAAATTTCAGAAAATTAATTAAAAAGTACCAAAATAGAATATTCTTGCTTTGATAAGTGTCCACCCCCAAATACAAAACTAGAATATCTTGTTTCGATAAGTGTCCACCCCCCTTATAGTAGCATTTTAAATTTGCTCAGGTGTAACAACACCTTCATTCTCACACCAAGTTAATTGGCCTCCACCTGTGTTAAAATGTGTGATTTGTCTATTTCAGAATTAAAATCACTGTTCCTGTAGGTTTTCTCTGCTGGGTAGTGCTTTCCAAGCAAAGAACTCAACATGGCCCAGTGAGCTTTTCAAAAGACCTCCGGATTAATAGTTGGTGGAAAGACAGATTTCAGGGATGGGTATAAAAATATTCAATAGGCCTTGAATATCCTGGAGCGTGGTCAAGACAAACTGAGAATTGAAGATGTATGGACCACTCCGACTCTTGCCTAGTTCAGGCCGTCCCTCCAAACTGGATGGACCAAGAAGGAGGAAGACGATCAGAGAGGCCACCAATGAGGCCAATTGGCAACTTTGAAGAGCTACAGGCCTCTATTGGCAAAAGACTGGTCACTGTTAGATGTGACAACAATATCCCAGACTCCACAAGTCTGGCCTGCATGGTAGGGTGGCAAAAAAGCATACTTAAAAGCCCATCTTGAGTCCCGTTTGAGGTATGCATTAAAAACCATGACGGAGATTTTGAAGCCATTGTGGAAACGTTTTTGTGATGTGGCGAAACCCAAGATGGAATTTTTGGCCTAAATGCAAAAAATGTCACTTTTGAAGCAAACCCACAGAGCACATCACCCAAAGAACACCATCCCTTACTATGAAGCTGTGGTGACAGCATATGTTATTAGGGATGTTCTTATCAACAGGGACTGGGCACTTGTCCAGGGATAGAAGAGAAAATGGATGGACCAAAGTACAGAAAATCCTCGAGGAAACCTTGCTGCCTTCTGCAAGAAATCTGAAATTGGACATAAGTTCACTTTCAGCATGACACCTAGCACACAACAAACTACACTGGAAGTGGCTAAGGTACAATAGTATAAATGTCTTGAGTGCCCAGTCAGCAGCCTCGACCTTCAATCCAATCTAAAATCTGTGGCTCACTTGAAGTTGTGTCCATCAGCACTTCCTCACGTACTTGATTGGCTTCAATTGTTTTGGCCAGAGAATGAGCAAATATTGCCCAATAAGGTTGTGCAAAGTTGGGGAGACCTTATCTCAAACAGCTCACAGCTGTTAATTGCTGTCAAATGTTGCTTCCACCAAGTATTTAACCCGGGGGGGACACTTATCAAAAAGATATTCTCGTTTTATTTTTAATTAATTTTCTTGAAATTTATAGAATTTTTGTTTTCATTTGGAGTTGTGGATTACGATGTGGAAAAAGTCTGATTTCATGCAGTTTAATTCAGGCTATTAGGCAACAAAAGGTGAAATTCTGAAAGGGGTGTAGACTTTTCTGGAGGCACTGTACATATCACAATAGACAACACAGGGAATTTTACTCAGACAAACACTGCCGGTGGTCATGCAGGAATGAACTCCTGGAATTGCCCTGGGAGTCTAACGGGCGCTATCTATATCAGAGCCTTTCACTCTGCATATGCGTGACTTTTAGGAGGAGCTCTCTCTCCCATTTCCTCCCCTTATGCGATTGCTAACCCATGGGGTTTTTTTGTTGCACTTCTCTAATTTGAGAATTCAAACAAAGAAGCAGCAGTCATTTTTTAATTGTCTTTGATAGATTGGCGTAGGGGTCGGAATTCCAACGCAAGTCACATGCAGAGAAGAGCAGACACTGTAACCACACTGCCACTTGATCGGTGTTCTTAATAATGGTCGAATCAATCATGTAGTGTTCACCATAAGCTTTTGAACTGTCTTTTAATGAGCCTATGCAAACAGCTGTCAAGACATCTACCACCACCATCTCAGCTGACCTAGAAGGTGTTTTTGACCGGACGTTTGCTGTATGGGGAATAGATCGACCACGCTGTCGGCACTGGGCCAGATCCCCTGACCCTCAGCATCCTTGCTGATCCGCAAACTAAGCAGTACCAGAAGATGCTGTCGTGGATGTTTGCAAGGAAACTAATGTCAGGCAACGGGTGAGTGTTTTATTTCTGTCTGCTTGTCTATTTTGAGCCTTTTCCTTATCATTCATTGGTACACGCTCTCTTCCCATTCCATATCCAGCGATGCATGCTCATCGTTCCGGGCACAAGGTTAATGGAGTACCAGTACTCAGTTTTTTACTTCCTTTTGTTTGTTCTTGTTTCTTCCGGCGTTATCTTAACCTCCTTTGAGTTCGGAAGATGAAATTTGGGACAAAGTGGAAGATGTGCTTTGCAAAAATGGTATTTTTACTGCAAAATCTAGCATTTTTCAAGTAATCTGCGGTCAGTTGATTTTGTTATTACGTCTGTCTGTCTGTTTATCACCTACAGGTCACATCTAAACCGATCGTCAAAAAACTTTTCCCAAGCTTGAAGAGGTATCTCATTTGAAAGCGCCTGTTGATTTTTGAGGTCAAATTTCTCTAAAATCATCATTTTTCATCCGATTACTTGAAATCTGAACAGATTTGCAGAAGTTGCAGTCCACTGACGATTGGGAATCCACTTCTTTTTGATCTTGCAGCCTCCAAAAGGTCCAAGGTCAACTCGAGTCAAACTTTCAAAATCATCAATTTTTTATCTGAAAAATCGTCAATTTTCATCCATTGCCTGAGCTTTTGATTAAGTGTCGATTTTAATCTTAATGAAATGGACAATTTGATGTATCCCATGAACCTTTGGCGGTAGGGGGGGTTGATTGCAAGTATCACGGCTATGCATGACATCTTTTCTTGTTTATTTTTTTTGTCACTGATTAATTACTTAATTTTTATCGATTTATTCATTACTTTATTTTGTTTCTCATCTGGGCAATATCTCGAGTACCTTGAGCTCGGAAGCTGATATTTGATCTCTCTCTTGTCAAATTGACAAAAATGGAGGTCGTTTTGCTGTTGGTGGGAATGTAGGCTCGAAACCCGTTTGGAGGGGAGTAGGAGTCCTGTTGACGGGCTGGGAGCGTGGCTGCGAATGGTGAGTATCGCTTAGTGGGCACCCCGGGCAC
>CM068953.1:52230815-52249856 GCA_035128595.1 Eptatretus atami
GGCCACCAAGAGGCCAATGGCAACTTTGAAAGAGCTACAGGCCTCTATGGCAAAGACTGGTCACTGTGTAGATGTGACAACAATATCCCCAGCACTCCACAAGTCTGGCCTGCATGGTAGGGTGGCAAAAAAGAAGCCATTACTTAAAAAGCCCATCTTGAGTCCCGTTTGAGGTATGCATAAAAACCATGACGGAGATTTTGAAGCCATGTGGGAAAACGTTTTGTGATGTGGCGAAACCAAGATGGAAATTTTTGGCCTAAATGCAAAATGTCACTTTTGAAGCAAACCCAACAGAGCACATCACCCAAAGAACACCATCCCTACTATGAAGCATGGTGGTGACAGCATCATGTTATAGGGATGTTTCTTATCAACAGGGACTGGGGCACTTGTCAGGATAGAAGAGAAAATGGATGGACCAAAGTACAGAAAAATCCTCGAGGAAAACCTGCTGCCTTCTGCAAGAAATCTGAAATTGGGACATAAGTTCACCTTTCAGCATGACGACCTGAAGCACACAACCAAAACTACACTGGAGTGGCTAAGGTACAAATAGATAAATGTCCTTGAGTGGCCCAGTCAGAGCCTCGACCTCAATCCAATCGAAAATCTGTGGCATCACTTGAAGATTGCTGTCCATCAGCACTTCCCACGCTACTTGATTGAGCTTCAATTGTTTTGGCCAGAAGAATGAGCAAATATTGCCCAATAAAGGTGTGCAAAGTTGGGGGAGACCTATCTCAACAGACTCACAGCTGTAATTGCTGTCAAATGTGCTTCCACCAAGTATTAACCCAGGGGGGGTGGACACTTATCCAACAAAGATATTCTCGTTTTGTATTTTTAATTAATTTTCTGAAATTTATAGAATTTGTTTTCATTTGGAAGTTGTGGATTACGATGTGGAAAAAGTCTGATTTCATGCAGTTTAATTCCAGGCTATAAGGCAACAAAAGGTGAAAATTCTGAAAGGGGGTGTAGACTTTCTGGAGGCACTGTACATATCACAATAGACAACACAGGAATTTACTTCAGACAAACACTGCCGGTGGTCATGCAGGAATGAACTTCCTGGAATGCCCTGGGGGCTAACGGCGCTATCTAATATCAGAGCCTTTCACTCTGCAATTAGCGTGACATTTTTAGGAGAGAGCTCTCTCTCCCCTTCCTCCCTCTTATGCGATGCTAACCCATGGGGTTTTTTTGTGCACTATCCTCTAAATTCTGAGAATCAACCAAGGAAGCAGCACGTCCCATTTTTAATGTCTTTGATATGATTGGAGTAGGGTCGGAATCCAACAAGTCACATGCCAGACGAAAGAGCAGACACTGTAACCACACTGCCACTGATTCCGGTGTCTTAAATAGGAGACATAATCATGTAGATGTCCACCATAACTTTTGTCTTTTAATAGAGCCATGCAAACAGCTGTCAGAACATCTACCACCACCATCTCAAGCTGACCTAGAAGGTGTTTTTGACCGAGTACGTTTGTGTATGCGGGAAAGATCGACCACGCTGTCGGCTGGGCCCAGATCCCCTGACCCTCAGCACTCCTTGCTGATCCCGCAACTAAGGCAGTACCAGAAAGATGCTGTTTCGTGGATGTTTGGCAAGGAAACTAATGATCAGGCAACGGGTGAGTGTTTTATTTCTGTCTGCTTGTCTAATCTTTTGAGCCTTTTCCTTATCATTCATTGTACACCGCTCCTTCCCAATTCCATATCCAAGCGATGCATGACATCATCGCCGGGCACCAAAGGAATGGAGTACAGTACTCAGTTTTTACTCCGTTTGTTTGTTTTCTTGTTTTTCCGAGCGGTATCTAACCCATCCTTTGAGTTCGGAAGATGAAATTTGGGGACAAAAGTGAAGATGTGCTTTGGCAAAAATGGTATTTTTACTTGCAAAATCGAAGATTTTTCAAGTACATCGGTCAGTTGATTTTGTTATTACGTCTGTCTGTCTGTTTATCACCTACAGGTCACAATTCTAAACCGATCGTCAAAAAAACTTTCCCAAGTTGAAGAGGTAATCTCATCTGAGAAGCCTGTTGATTTTTGAGGTCAAATTTCTAAAATCATCATTTTTCATCCGATTGACTTGAAATTTGAACAAGATTTGCAAATTGCGTCACTGGATTGGGAATCCAATTCTTTTTGAGCTCAAAAGGTCAAAGGTCAACTCGAGGTCAAACTTCAAAAATCATCAATTTTTATCTGAAAAATCGTCAATTTTCATCCGATTGACCTGAGCTTTGATTAAGATTGTCGATTTTAATCTTAATGAAATGGACAATTTGATGTATCCATGGCAACCTTTGGCGAGGGGGGGTTGATTTTGCAAGTATCACGCTATGCATGACATCTTTTTCTTGTTTATTTTTTTGATCAACTGATTAATTACTTAATTTTTATCGATTTATTCATTACTTTATTTTGTTTCTCATCTGGGCAATATCTCGAGTACCTTTTGAGCTCGGAAGCTGATATTTGGACACGGCAGTGAACAAGTGATTTGGCTATAAAAGGTATTTTTGAATTATTGATTAATCAATTAATTATTCATTTTTCGATGCGTTACTTAATTTTCAAACAGTTACAGATTTGGATGAAACAGTGGTGGTTTTGGGATGCTATTTGCCAATTGATTAAGAAATTAATTATTTTATGATTATTATTTATTTATTTTAATTATGCAATTAATCAATCAATTATTGTACACTGCTCCTTCCCAATTCCGTCTCCATGTGCTGTATGACAAGTAAGTATCATTTGTACACATTCACCTCAGAAGTGCACTGTTCCCTCCCAATTCCATCTCAATGTGCTGCACGGCTGCATCGTCGAGTGCCGAAGGCGCCCTGGCAATGTCCCGTGCTGGAGGATTTGTTATTTATTTATTTGGCATGGGGGCGGTGTACTTTGAATGTACCTCTACTTGTTCTTCTTCCTTTTACTTTGTCTTGTTTTATTTCACTTTATTTCAACCAATCAATCATGGCAGTATAAATATTGCATTTACTTTTGTAACATTTCTTGTTCTTTTTTTCCTTTCTTTTAGTTAGTTTTATTCTACTTTACATCCTCATGTTCTTTTTACTTCCGCCACCGATGGTGGACTGAGGTTGTTTTCACCCCTGTCTGTCCGTCTGATTGTCTGTGAGCAGGATATCTCAAAAAGTTATGGACTGATTCAGATGAAATTTGGTGGAGAGGTTGGGTGTGTGACAAGGACAAATTTATGAGATTTTGGTAAAGATGTGGAAAATAGAATTTTTAGTGATTCTTCACCATTGAGAGATGGGGCCAATAATTATATGTAGCACGATATCTCAAAAAGTTATGGACGGATTTGGACGAAACTTGGTGGACAGGTTCAGTGTGCAACAAGGACGAATTGGTTCAATTTTGGTGAAGATCCGACTCCGGATCTGAGAATTTTTAAAGTGATTCTTCACCATTGAGAGATAGGGCGAAACTCATACAGTATATAGCACAATATCTCAAAAAGTTGTGGACGGATTTAGATAAAACTTGGTGGACATGTTGGGTGTGTGACCATGACAAATAGATTCAATTTTGGTGAAGATCCGAATCCGGTTCTGGATATGAGAATTATTTAATTTTTCAAGTGATTCTTCACCATTGAGAGATTGGGCTAAAAACGATACAGTATATAGCATGATATTTATTGGGCCAGCTATGTTCTACTGGATCATTCATTGCACTGGTGGTTGTATGCGCTCTACCGAGTGCCCTTATAGTTGTCTGTTTGCACAGTTTTGTTCACCTATTGGTGTGATTCTTTTTTGTCTGAATTTTTTTTTTGCAGAGTCCAAACTACATTCTCTTTGGTGTGAGTTTCATGGACTCGATGGACAAACGCTTTACTACAATCACTACATGGGCTCGTAAGTTGTGGACATATACACCTCGCTTTCGAATCCATTGATTTCTTTTTCAAACTCACGTTCGAACATATACATTATGTTGAAGCTGCATGTCATGACTGGAATTTCAATCAATGCAAAGATGTATTTCATGTGCCTGTGCTACTGACATACAGTGGTCTTGAGAAAAAGGAAATGCACAATGTCATCTATCTATAATTCCAGCAATGTGTGTGTGTGTGTTTTGTGTGTGTTTTGTGTGTGTGTGTGTCTGTGACCGCTGTTTCTCGACAACCACCGGTCCGATCTAATTGAAACTTGCCAGATATATTGCTGGACCTGAGGATGTGCCTTTTCAAGGTTTGATATTAATCGGACAAGTGCTTCCCAAGTTATGGCCATTTATTTACCAAACCAATGACAAGGACACTTGGTGGCGTGGCCGATGGGGAAGGGAAGCTCAGCCGCGTTCCCCATTACGGGTTACAACGTACGGGCTTCCGGATAATGATGACTTCGTGTATTCTAATAATTTTCGATTTCTTATGGCATTTATAGATAAACACAATGCCCCAAGTTATGATCGTTTTCATATTAGAGGTGCATAAATTTCGGTAACATCAGAGTGCTGGTGTGCTCCGAACCAGGAAGTAATTTTTTTTTCTCTCTTCTCTTCTCTTTTGTTTTTCCTTGCCACGACATTGCGAAAAGGTAAAATACGTTGGCGCTAATTCAATAATTGGGTATTAAAACAATTGCGAATAATAGCGAACTTCCGGGCCACGCACGTACGGGCACGTGAGAGCGAAGAAACGGCCTGTGTGGTTGTTGTTTGCTGCTGCGGTTTGAATATTTATTTATTATTATTATTATTTTTTTTTACGGGCACGTATGGTTTTACCTAAAATTGCCTTGTATAAGCTTATGTTGGGTGGTGTTGGCTGTTGTTAATGGTGAGGGTGGTGGCTTGGGATCCGAGAATCCTGAGTTAAAATCCCACTGGCTGTTCAAGTAATACCAGGTGGGGTTGACTCTGCCTGTCATGCTTCCGAGGTCGGCAAAATGAGTGCCAGCTTGCTGGTATCTGTGTCGAGTGGCGACCCTCCAGGATTGTGTCCAATAGCCAGGAGACTGCTTAGGCAGCACCAACGTCTTGTGCAGAGTATGGTCCCAATGGAATGGATAAGGCTCACTTTTTAAAGAAAAGTGTCAGGGGTGTGACAAATACATGGTGATATGGAATTTTAGACATATGACGTGACTAAATTCGCTATTTGCAATGCTGAATGTTTAATTTCTTTCCTTCTGATGCACATTGGAAGAACTTGTAATATTTAAGGGGGTCATGCTTTAATCAAGGAACTTGAGCAATCTGTCTCAGTAATAATCGTCCTTATTCCCTCACTTGTTGGCGTGCACTGTGTGTGTTTTCATTGATTGCGTTCTTTGACCATTGTAGCACACATTTCATTTGAGAAAGTCAATCATTACTGTCAAAATCTTGTCCAATTAACTGACAGACTTCGGACATGATTGACATTCACTGGTCTCATGAAAATGCTGTGTTAATCAACACTGATTAAATCTTCTTTGTTGCATACAATACCTTCCTTGATCGTCCTGATAGCTGATGGTGGAGCCCGCTTCAGTTTTTCAATAGGCGGTGTGGCTTTTGCTTACAGACTCAAGATGGTGCTATTGTGCAACTTGAACACCAGCCAAAGAAGAACCCTCTTAGCCCGCCGGAGAATATAAAACCAGGGAGGGTTTTTTTTAGCTCACCTGGAACATTGTTCCGGGGAGCTTATGGGATGGTGCATCGTCCATCCGTCCGTCCGTCCGTCCACAAACATTTTCATCTTCTTCTCAGAAACTACACACATGATTTTGATGAAACTTGACCATAACCTTCATCACCCCTGATGTACCAGTGTTTGTTCATGGCATTAATTAGAATCTGGGTCTGAGGGGTCCACGGAGTGAGTTTACGAGGGGTTGCTCCCCAAAAGAGGTATTTGCTTTCTTCTCTGAAATCACACACCCAATTTCGATGAAACTTGACCACAACCTTCATCACACATATTGCACCAAAATTTGTTCACGGCATTAAAAAAGAAAATTCATAGATATTATTTTCTTCTTCATTACATATTTTGTGGGTCATCAACATTTACCAGTGGTTCCCTGGTTTTCTTATCCAGCCACTACCAGGTGAGCACCCAGGGGTTTTGCTCCTATTTTTATACAAGGTCTAATGCTCGTAATGGAGCTGCCACTCATGCACACATGGACATACTGATGGGACAAACACTAAACACAGTCACTTAGCTTGAGGGAAGTGTTGCTTCCCAGGATACTCTGGGTACCAGTGAAGTCAATAACAGCTCCACGTTTCTCACTGCAATCAGTGGGTCATTTCCTCGAGGAATTTCCTCCTCTCCATGGATGCCAACCGATGGGGATTGTCCGTGCTCTATCCTTTTAAATGCTGAACTTCAATCAAGGAAGCAGTACGTACCATTGTAAAAGTCTTTGGTATGACTCGGCCGTAGTTTGAACTGCCGAACTCCCAGACTTGGAGGGGATGGCAGACGCTCTAACCATTGCACCACCGAGTCTGGTTAAGTTAAGCTCAACCACCGAGGTTGAGCCAAAATAGCCGAAATATCAGCGCTCCTGTTCCGAGTGGTTGATTGAGGGGGAAATAGACTGACACCAAGGGAGGACACATGAGAAGGGTCGACTTGTGCACCATCTGCTCCTGAATAGTAATGGTGTGGGAGGAGCTGCCATCAGCGATCATCTGTCGGACCTTCCTGAAGTGCTGTATGACCAACTGCCTTGACGGGACAGAGGATAATATGCACTTGGAGGATCAGGCTGATGGCGACCCGGGAAGCGAAGAGAGCAGCCACGATAATCTTGTCTATCCAGACTTGGATGAAGAGCTGTGTGCCTTCTTCAACGAGGAGACAGATGACGAGTAGTTCTTGGGTTACAGCTGAAAAGCTTAAGCGTGAATTACAAACTAATGCTGACAACAAAAGGCCCTTTTAAGGGCTACAAATGGGCAAGAAAGAATGTTTAAAGTAACTAAATCCACATCCTGCTTTCTTCTCCTCCTCTTCGCAATTTTCACAGGAAAGGTCACAAAATTGGGTCGTAAAATATTCTTTTAAAATCTCCACTGGAAGGGACTCAAAATTAAGCTGCAGCTTATACAAGACTGTGGCTTATACGTGGCAATATACGGTATATCAAATATAAATCCCTTCACTGTTGTGGGATCAGGAAACTTGTGCCACAACGACTGATCAACAAGATATGCCTGCCACTTCTCTATGGCCCATGAGCAGTTCTGTTGGGGCAGCCCAGATAATTACAATGAATAAAAGCACAAACTATTCAGAAATCTGTACATTAAGCAGGAACTGCTTTTGTAATCCTGTGCATAGTCATGGGGTTTCTGCTTTTATAAGTATCACGTAATTTTTATGACCTGTGGGACAGCAAAACGGCAAACACTTCACTGTGATCTGGTTATGGCTTTCTCATTATTGTGAGGAGCTGCCTATTTGACTTCAACCTGTTCAAATTCCCTCTCAGTGCCTCCCTTGTTTTGTTCTACTTTCATGTGTGGGACTACAAAATGCTTCTTTCGTCTCGGTTATTGACTACTTAAAGATACTTGGCTCTTTTGTGAGGCACACAAACTAACTTGTGAATGCCCTGTAATCAATCATATGCATATAAATAACGTGCTTATAAAGCAGGTTGTGTAAACACCAACAAGGTAAAAGGCTGAAACCAAACAGCGTAGCGGGTGATTTTTGCCAATTCCCTGTGCTCACAAGACCCGATTATGACGTTATTTCACTTATCACGTGTGTCACACAGGATCGTCGCAGAGCGGCCACTTGCTAGCGTGGAATACCCTGGAGGCATTCTTGCTGATGAGATGGGCCTGGGAAAAACTGTTGAGGTTTTAGCCCTCATCTTAATGCATTGCAGGCCTGGGAACTGGCCGACACCACCTCAAGAAGAACAGGTAAATTCCTCTAATGGTCTTCTTTGACTTTGCTTAGATACTACCTTGTGACCACACAATGCCAAAAAAAACAACTGCTCATATATGTATATATGTATATATATATATGTTTATATAGTGTATGTATATATATATATAATATATATATATATGTGTATATATATATATATATATATATATATATATATATATGATATACATATATATGATATATATATCATATATAATTATATGATATATGTGTAATATATATATATGTATATTTATATATTATATATATTATATATATATACACATACAGTAAGTCGTCGACTACGCATGCGACTGATCGACTTTACGACCCACCTGCGACCGCGATATGTACTGTATGTCTGGCCACGACTGCTCCGCGTCTGCAGCCGATGTTTGCCCAGCTGGGCGTACGACAGTGCCCCAGCCCGGCAGTGCTAGTGTTTAGCGTGGTCTCGTATAGCGCAGTTTATCCGTATCCGTTTGTCTTAAAATTTTTACTTCAAACCCCCAAGATATCTACCAAGAGGAAATTATCTTTGTCTACTCCTCAACCTGCCAAGAAGGAAAGAAAGGCCATTGATCTCGCCACGAAAATGCAGGTGATCAAACAGTACGAAGGAGGAAAGAAAGTGGATGCGATCGCACGTGATCTTAAGTTATCACACTCTACTATGTCGATCGATTTTGAAAGATAAAGAAAGGATTCGTGAAGATGTGAAAGGTTCTGCACCCATGCGATCGACAGTTATAACGATGCAACGGACTGAGCCCATCCACGAAATGGAGAAATTGCTGCATGTTTGGATGGAGATCAGATCCAAAAACGGACACCTTTAAGCCTTTTTACTGTGCAGACGAAGGCTAGAAGTCTATTTCAGACTTTGAAAGAGATGCCGGAGAATACTACAGTCAAGAATTTGTGGCAAGTACTGGCTGCTTCAAAAGATTCAAGAAAATACTCCAAATTCATAAATGTTCGAGTGACTGGAGAAGCAGCGAGTGCAGATGAGGAAGGAGCTCGTAAGTTTGTTGAAACTCTACTAAAACTGGCAAAAGACCTTTCTTTGGAGTGTGAAGTGGAAGATGTCGTGGAGTTGCCAGACCAAGAATCCGGAGAACTTACAAATGAAGAGCTAATCGAATTGGAAGAAGAAAGAGTGGCGGAAGAAGAAAGGAGAGAAGAAGCGCGTAAGAAGAGAGGAAGAGCCAGAAAGGAAATTCACCACTAAGGAATTATCAGAAGGTTTATCTTTATTAAATAAAGTTCTTTCACATTTGAGAAATGGATCCAAATATTGAACGCTTTGCAGGGATTGATACGGATGGCACACGAATGTTTTCGTCGTATCGTGAATTTACAGGAGAAAAAGAACAAACAATTCAGACAAAGCTCACCATGTTTACAAAAAACAACTCCTCCGGCTACCCGAGCGCTGCCCCAGTTGATAACATCGACAAACCACAGCCAAGCACGAGTGACAAATAATATGTTTTGATTTTTTAAATTTAGTATGTTTTGTAGCTACTGTAAAATGTTTTCTATTTTTTGTATTTTTGTATATTTTGCAAATATTAAACCAATTTACTGTAGTATGCAGTGTTGACTAAACCTACGGACGTAAAAACGTTATACAGTAACATAAAAATGGTTTTATAATCATGGTTATAACAATAATGAACATAAAAAGTAATAAATATGACTTACAGATGATATTATATCATTATACAGTATATATAACATACGGTAATTTTTGCATAGGCATACACTAAATAAAGGTTGCGACTTACGACCAAATCGATACGATGTCGGTCGTACCGATCGGTCGAAAGTCCATTACTGTGCTATTATATAGATGATATATATATATATATAATATACAGTATATATGAATATATATATATTATTATATTATATATATTAGCCTGGTGTTGCGCAGTGGTAGGCAGCGGCTTGATCCAAAAGTCCTGAGTTCAAGCCCATTGGCCACTGAAAATACACCAGGGGTTGACTCACCTGTCATCCTTCCGAGGTCGCGAAGTGATACAGTGTACTGGGCCGTTATACCCGGTTAGAATAGGTGTACCAGATCTTGTCTAAGAGGCGACCAGTTGATCAGAAGGGCTCCGGCGTAAACTGTGCCAAATCGACTTATGCGATAAACGCGGTCGTGCGACCCTAACGGAGCAGGCCGAAAGATAGAAGAAGAAGATATATATATATATATATTTTTACGAATTCCGCCCGCCCGGCTGCGAACGACCGCTTTTCACCAATAGTAGCCGCTCGCCCACCGGACGGACAATTCAGTCGTGACTTTCTGGAAACACGCCAGAAACCAGTCACGGGTGGGTTTTTAATCCCACCAGCCCAGTCCGTATTCTACCGCGCGAAATAGGGTCAATCGCCAAATATCGATATACCTCAAGTACCCGCGCGGGTAACCTACCGAGACCGTACCTCGGCGAAGGCCTGCTTGGACACGAACCGCTTAAGCGGTCCTTCCGTTCTGGGATAACCGAGCGGGTATTATCGCCAGACCTCACCGGACCGATTCTATTTATCGGTTATTAAAAACCAAACTATTATTCCGAGATGCAATATGGCGTTCCAATGGGGGAAAAAGGACATGACGAACGGGTTAACATTCACACAAGCACATTATTGTTTTCCACACTGTATACAGCCATGCAGGTATGGAATCGATTAAAGCGGAAAGCAAAGGGTGCTACGACCATCTATAAGCAATTATGTACAGCCACTTATACAGTTTTTTACTTGCAAGACACGGCGCCACAACATGCATTCAAAAGCAAAACCCAAGGAAAAGACCACCCCACAGACAGGGGAGTCAGACTGGGCCCGTAGACCTTTATGGCGTGGGACTTGGCAGACCGAACGAGTCCCACGAGACCGTTGCAGGTTACCTGCACCCTCGTGGCGCCTTGTGGTGTGAGCCTCGACGTCTGTCCCACGGCAGCTAGTAGCCGCGGCTGAGCTCGGGCCTTCCGCGTGGCCGGCGAGCTCTCTCCGGCTCTCCTTACACGAACGCGCAGGTTCGCGCGACACAGCTGGCAGAGCGGCGCCTCCAGTCCGCGTCCCATCCGCGATGCCTGGACTCTCCACCGACTGCAAGCTCCAACGAACGGTCGCTCCACGGACCGCTTCTCCAAGACCAAGACAGACAGAAGACCACCAGAAGACCACGAGCCGCGACTCTCTCTTCGCGCCGCTCCGTGCGCCCTTTATTCCTCCTCGCTTATCGCCCCGCCCTCCTTCTAGCTCCTGCGGAAGCTTTCGAAAACGACGCCAACGGCCCATCCTGCCACCAGCTCTCGGGAAGCTCCGAGAGCGTTACCCGTTCCAACGCCTCGCTCCTCCCTGTTTATCGCTCCGCCCCACTTCCAGCTCCTGCGGGAAGCTTCCAGAAAAAGGCGTTACCAGTTCCAACGCCTCGCTCCTCCCTGTTTATCGCTCCACCCCACTTCCAGCTCCTGTGGGAAGCTTCCAGAAAAGAGCGTTACCCAGTTCCAACGCCTCGCTCCTCCCTGTTTATCGCTCCGCTCCACTTCCAGCTCCTGCGGGAAAACTTCCAGAAAGGAGGCGTTACCCATTTCCAACGCCTCGCCCCTATGAACCGACCAATGACGAACGATTCTCCCCTTGCGGCGCACGGGAAAAACAGGCGGGAAAATCCGCGCGCCATCGGAATACCTTCTTCTTTTCATGGCGTTACTGGAATCCTTGTTCCTTTTCCTTGTAGAGACGGTTTTACAAGCGGAGTGGGTTGTGGTGTGGTTTATGGAGAAGGTGATCGTAGTTGGCAGTAGCGGGGAGGTGGTTAGGTGATTGGCGTAATTGTGGTTGGCATTGTGGTTGAGGTGATGAGATGGCGTGGTTTGTGAGAGGGCGCTGTGTTGTGGTGGTGGGAGGGCGGTGGGTGGTCTGAAGCGTTGTTTGAGAGCGATGTTGGTGTGTGTGGTTGTGGTTGGTGGTTGTTGAAGCGGTGATGAGAGTGATGTTGGTGGTTGGTCCAAAATAACGATAGTAAAGAAAAAACGGCTATCTCAAAGATCACAGCCCTGTGACACGAATAATTCCCATTAAACAACGGTGGGGAAATCTAACTGAACACAGACTTATCGATCTAACTGAACTCAAGGACCTTTATGGTGTTCTGCGAATTTCCACAGCCGTAACAATTATATATATATATTATATATATATATATATATAATATATATATATATATATATTGTTGGCCTGGTTTGGCGCAGTGGTTAGGCGCAGCGGCTTGGGATCCAAAAAGGTCCTGAAGTTCAAGCCCCGTTGGGCCACTGAATAATTACACCAGTGGGGGTTGAACTAGCCTGTCATCCTTGCGAGTCGGCGAAATGATACAAGTATACTGCGGCCGTGTATACCCCGGTTAAAAATAGGTGTACCATATCCCCGTGTCGTAAGGGCGACCAGTGCGTTGGCGTCAGGAAGGGCATCCGGCTAAAACCAATGGCCAAATCACTAATGCGGATCATTACGGATGATCCGCATGTGGCGACCCCCCCCTAACGGGAGCAGCCGAAAAGAAGAAGAAAGAAAGAAGATAATATATATATATTGTTTACAGCGGGGGTCGGCCGCCAACGCGACCGCTCTGATGACGGAGCCGCAGTCGAGTCGGCCGACCGATCCGCCCGGAATATAGATAGCCACCCGATCTCCGAGCGACGGGTTCCTTGTACAAGAACCGAAATACGCCAATCGGCAAAGATCACGTGGGGTAGGGTCGATTGCCATCTTCAATGTACCTTAAATACCCACGTGATCCAACTACCGGGTATTCACCCTCGACGGATCTCGTACGGAACAACCGCGAGCGAAGCCTGTCGTGCGCGATTCGATCGCGTAATCGCCGAGAACCGTCGCGTCCAAATGTCCCCCTATTACGGCAAACCAAACGGCTTTCTAACTCCCAACACACGAAATGTTCAGTCAATGATGGAATGGACCGAAGCGAGCAGGTTATACATTTACACAGGACAATTTATTATAATGAAACACGATGTATATTAACAAGACAAACAAAAGAACTACAACCGTCTATAAGCAATTATTAATGTACAGTCACTTACACAGTTTACTTACGGGACTCGGCGCCACAAAACATTCATTCGAAAGAAAGCAGGAAAAAGAACCCCATCAAGCAATGGGGCAGACTGACCTCTGGTCTTTATGGCGTGCGGACTTGGCAGACCGAACTGATTCCCACGAGGACCGTTGCAGGTTACCTGCACCCTCGTTGGTTGTTCTGCTTGGGCGACCCGCGATGCTCCTTTCCCACAGCAGCTAGCTTAGCCGCGGTCCGAGCTCGGCCTTCCGTGTGGCAGGCGAGCTCTTCTCCGGCCACTCTCCACACGAACGCGCGGTGTTGCGCGACACAGCAGCAAGGCTGCGGCCTCCAGCTCGCGTCTCCTTCTCGACGCCCAGACTTCCACGCAGCTCCTTGCTTCGCGGGTTCTCCCGACTCCCCAACTGCCGAAGCAAAAAGCTTACTCCTCCCGGACTCAGCACACGAACCTGCCACGGGACTCCCAAGAGCTCTTTTGGGATTCTTCTCACGGGACTTCCACGAACTCTTTCCACCAACTCTTTTTGGGCTTCTCTCGATTCTCTGGATTCTCTTGGATTCTCCGGATTCTCCCTGAACAAAAGAAAAGAGTCCCTCTTTATCCTTTCACCCCCTCCCACGCACCCGGCGACTCATGCCGCTCGTGATCCACCCCCCGCTTCAACCACGCGGTGGAGGGAGTTGTTGGCGGTCACCGCAGGTTCTTCTTCCTCTTCGCAGAAGAGGGGGAGGACGTCTCCATTGTTTCTTTCCCTAACTATTAAATCGATTCCGCAGCGCATCTAATCGATTTCAAAACATTTAAACATGGAAGGTGCATCTATGGAAACATGCACTTATTACATAGCTGCTAAGGGAACCTGTAAGTTGTGTGCCCGATTGGAATTCCAAATTCGTAACAAATACCCCCCTTCCCCTTTTTGCAGACTCGTCCGAAGTCGTTCAAATTTTTCGTTGTGACCAGCATGTGTAAGTTTTTCCCCTAGTACGTTCTACCTTCGGATCCCTGAGATCTGCAGTGCGACATTTCTTTATATGTGTCCCAAAAATAAATAACCTTAATTCGCTGCGTAAACTAACTAAACAAAACTCTCACAGACTCATTCGGACACTTAACTAAAATTGCCGGGGTGCTAAAACAAAACATGCAGGCGGGTTCACGTATTTACAATTTTTCCACTCAACTTAACCTTAACTTATAAAATTTACACTAACCATGGCCCAGGACTGTAATCTGTTGAAAGGCAGGAAAAGGGGAAGCAAAAGTCGTTGCAAAGTCTTGTTGGTTTATGCAGGGGAATGGAATGGAGGATGCGTCACAAAACAAATGGAATGATGGTATGAACGGCTCCTGCAGGGCAGTCCTCACAAAACTGGATGTCCTGCGTGGCATTGGTGATGGATGACACAGGGGGGCAAACGCAAACAAGGGCCTAGCAGGCATAGGGTCATGCAGAGGCAGGCAACTAGGCATGGCAGGTAAGCCCAGCAGAACAGGCAGCTGCAGCAAAAACGGCCGACAGGTGAAGCTGGCCGCCTCTGTGTGTTCCATCAGTCTGGATGGGGCGTGGTTGCCGGCCGGCTCTGAATGCGCGGCTCGGACCTAGCCTACTGTCTCCCCCACTCTATCGCCTTTGCCTGTCTGCTGTCCATACCCGCTCCCTTAATTTGCCACAAAAACAACAAAAGTTTAGCCCCTCTTTATTTTATTTCCCTTTTACAAATTGTCCCCTAACCCCCTTATCGTCATGGCCGGCTAACTATCCTGTCCACCTAGCCTACTCCCAACCCTACGTTCCCTCTCTGAGGGAATAGGGAGAGGACTAGACGTCCTGTCTCGAGGCCAACGAAGCCTTCAGAATGGCCTCCTCAGAGTTCAGCGATCTACAAGTGAGTCCAGCGGCCTACACATGAGCGAAGGAATGGATGGTTGCAAGGGGTACATCTCCTATCTACCCTAATTATCATTAACTGAAACTGACCCCGGGGCTTCCAAAAACGCCTCACACTTTAAAAACTATCGGTTCTAACAAACCATGATTTCCCGCGCCTGTGTTGGTGTCCATTATTAAATTGGGCCTTGCCCTCAAATTTTATACGTGCCCTCCACATTTCCTGGTGGCAGCGTGGCTCAGATGGCAGGAAACTCCCCCTCTGCCAAACTCGTAACCATGGCACCCCCGCAGGCCGCAGGCTGCCTCCGAGCCTAGGACTGCTCCCTATAAATGTGGGGGGTTGCCCTCTCTGGCATTGCCCCCCTTCGATGCCCACTTGGTGACGTGTTGATGCCCCGGGTCCCTTTCGAAGGGTCGCCCGTGCCCCAGTACACTGCCCCCGTGGCATTCTGGTTGCTACGGGTCCCGTTTCGACGGGTCGCCGGGCCCATTACACTATCCCGACCCCTCTTGGCCCTTAGCCTACTCTGCCGAATTCCGGCCTGGGGTGCCCCTTAAACAAATTACTAACTTTCCACAGCCAACCTCCCAGCGTCCAGAACTCTGCACCCCTCAAACGGGTTTCGTATGCCTTCTCTCAAACCAACAACAAAACGACCTCCTTTTGTAAATTTGACTACATATACCCATTAACTACATGTAAAACTGAACCCCGGGTCTCTTGGGTGGGAATCACTCCGTCCCCCCCAACCAATTCATTCGCAACCATGGCATACCACATTCCGCTCCACTCACACAACTTGGCCCACTGTCCTACACTCATTCCTCACACACTTTCCATTCGCAACTCACACCACACTCCACACTGCCATCCTTCTAACTAAATCCCCTGACTAAAACCCGTACTCCTCGTCATCCTTAAACTCATGCACGTTCCATTACTCTTCGTAGCTAAGCTACGTCTCCACTACACATTCCATGTCTGTCCATGTTTCAAAAAATCCCCCAAAAAAATTCCCATTTCCTAAATCTGAACGAAAATCCCTCTCACTAATCCATTTCACGGGCTCCGATGAGGTACAACAACCAATGTTCCCCATGAAGGCGGTCTAACTAAAACTCTAACCATCTCCAACTAGTAGTTCCTGTGCCCCCTACAAGGCGTCTTCCACCCCTTGCCTGGGAATCATGTGTCACCCGAAGCGAGGCTTGCTTTTCTCAACTCTTTTTTTTTTTTTCATAATGCGCACCCACCAGGCGGCAGTTCACAAGTCCGTGCTCTTTTTCCGTGACGTCATGCAGCTGCTTGCGCCCCGCGCACCTCGTCCCTTCTTAGACGGTAACCGTCCGGCAGGAATTTGCCCTTTTTGCTGATTCCAAAAACACACGTGCAGCCATGACGTCAACTCTGCGCTCTCAAAGCAAAGCCCCGCGTTTCAGGATTCCCACGCGAAACATGTGCTCTGCTTTCGTCGGAGCTTTACAAACACGCTCGCGTGGAGAACCCATCCGCGTCAAATTCCGAATCCAGCCTTAGCTTCTGTCCATCCGCGGGATCGGCTAACATCCAGCTGCGTTTCCGGACCGGTTTCACCCTGCTCAGCCGCGCACGTGGCGGCCTTGTGCGTAGCACAGCACGGAACCCCGCGCTCGCTAGCTGTGCAAACCCGGCACGTCTCATTCAGTACGGCCGCTACTCGGACCTTGTTCTTCATCTGCGTCCCGTTGTCGTCGCCGTTCAAGCGCTCACCACTCCTGCGTGCACGACGCTCACACACTCCACCATGGCACTCGACACGGGATGCGGTTGCGTTCTCCCGCATACCGACTGTCCATCTCTCTCACGATTACAGCGACCTCACACACTGCTGTCTCTCTCACATACCGTGCCTCACTCACTCGGCCGTTTCACTCACAGTGCGTTTCCTCGCCACACGTGAGTTCCACTGCACACGGTACTTCATCATACACGGGCTTCCACTCGGCAGAGGGGTTTTCACGCTACACGTCATTCCTTCCACACGCTGGGGTGCTTCTTCCACACACGAAGTGCTGGGAAGCACGCACCCCAGCACACCTCGGTGACCACACCCACTCACACACGGGGTCCTTCCACACACGTTGCGCGTTTCAATCGCCCGCGCACTTCACACCTTTTCACCACCACACACCGGCCAATCACACTGGGAATCGTGCACCACAAGGGTTCCCGGGCGCCTCCATACCCCCCAAGCTCCTCGTGCACCGTCAAACAAGCACTCGCCCCCTCTAACTCGCTCGGCACGACCGAACTCACCTGGTCGTGATTCGCTGCAAGGGAAATAGCGTTCTCCTCCGTTCCCGAAAGGAGCTATCCAGCTGCCCGCACCGGGTCACGAGACAGTCCGCCAGGCTCGCCCCCATTAAGCCTCGCTACCTCTGTTGTGTGTGTGTCCGTCTTTAACCCCGTCCAATTCACCCTCATCTCCCGTGTCTCTGTCCATTTTACTTTCCTGCCGTCTCCGTCGTATGTCACCGCTACCTCCTTTATTATTTCCTTTTCTTCCTTTCGCTCCATTTCCTTCCCATTTGAGTCGTTCGCCTCCTGAGCCTCTTATTGTTCATTTTCTATCCGAGCTTTTCCATCTCCGTGGACTCAAATTTTGCTGTTTCCTTGAGTTGATTTAATGTCAAACTCATATTGTTTTTGTTTTCTACCCACCGTTCCTCTGTTCTTCCTTCTCCAATCTCAATCGTTTCTTCAATTGGCTTAGTTCTTTTTTCACCGTTTCGTTCGTTGTTCGCTCTCTATCTTCCTCGCACCTCCAGCCTCGCCTTTTCTTTCAATTGGTCCACCTCAAATGGCATGTTCTTTTGTTCTATTCCCTGTTTCTCTCGTTCTTCCTTCTCCATCTCGTTGTTCTTCAATCGACTGATTTCTCCTTCCTGGCTTCATTCCTTGTCCCTTCATTTCTCTCGTACCTCCAAGCCATTTTTTTTTCTTCTGTCGTTTCAGTTTCAAATTCATACGTTTTGTTTTCTATTCACTGTCTCTCTTGTCCTTCAAATTCTGCAATCTCGTTATTTCTTTCAATTGACGTGATTTCTTTCTCCTGTCTCATTCGTTCTTCTTTCAACTCTTTCCTGCACCTCATTCTGTAATCTGGCTTCGCTTCCCAGCTGTTCATCGTACAGTGTGGTTCCTTAACGTTTCATTCTCTGCTGTCATTCTTCGTCAACGTCCTCAGCTCATTTTGTAATTCTCTCTCTTGCTTTGGTGTTTCAGTATCTCAGAAGCTTTTCTTTTCAATTCCTTTTTTCATCTCTACACCTTTCCACATTCTTTCTTCCTCATTCATCCATTCCCTCACGAAATCCTTGCTAATTTTTGACCCAATTCTCTCCTCTTTTTACCTCCTGTTCCAGGCTCTTCTCTTTTTCCGATTGCCTATTCTTACCTCTTCCTTTCAGTTGTTCATTCTTCTTTTAAAGTTCTTTCTATCCTGGATTACTAATTTGCCTTCCTCTTTTCTTTTCTTCAGTTCGCTCTCCCACCCTTCTTTTGCATGCTTGCTCTCTCCTTTCATTCGTTCTCTCACCTTTTCTTTATTTTACCAGATTTTCTTCTGTTTTGTGCCTTGAAGCCTGCCAATGTCCGCCAGCCTCGCCCTGCCATGATCACTGTTGTTTTCAATCGGTTGGTTGGGAGCCCGCCTCGTTTTGTGCCGTTCCTGTTGCTATTATAGCAGCCCGCTTCCGTTTCTTGCGCTGAGTGCGGCAGCGCCCGCATTTGCGGGAAAGTTCGTGCCTCAGTATAGGTAGCGCCCCACTGATTACCATAGTGGTGGGGTGATAATAATAAGAACGTCGGGCCCATGGATCCTACATTCAACACATTCCTAATTCCCTCCTGCCCCTGCTCGCCTTGGCTGAACATTTTACGTGCTGGTAATAAATTATAACGCTCGATTGGGCACGGTGGGGGGGGTTTGCGTCCGTATACCCCTTGATCCCGACTCCGTGAATTTTGCTACGGAGGCGGAGGGGCCGAATCGCACTCCTGCACAACCAGTTATCTGCTCGCT